>JAPKLW010000854.1:201447-225639 GCA_026898455.1 Plectranthus barbatus
TTTAGAGTCCGAGAGGATCACCTGATAACACTTTCGTGATTGCTCACATCTCTGGAAATTAAATTGGGATTGAATTGCATGAAAACGTTGTTTGTTTAATATTCAAAGTGGATTGCCCTGGAATCCTGTTTTCTCACTGCTTTCTAAAATCATAAATTGAATATTTTTATTTTATTATTGCTTTAAAATCAATTAGTTTAGATAAACCAAATTCCTTATATGATTCGCCTAGATAGTAGTACGATATCTATGTTTTAGTGCTTAGTTGTGTTTCGAGCCTGCAGTCCTTGAGTTCGATAATTTATTACTTGCCCTCTGCAGTGGTCTGTACACTTGCAGCTTTAGCGCGTTGCGAAACGCGCTATCATAGCACATAATTGGAAAGATCTTTGAGTTAGGTTTCCAATGCAACTGGAATCGGGTCAATCAGAGTTCGGGAGTGAGAGTTATGGCCAAAACCGTGAGACTGTGCAGAAGGATCGCAAGAGGGAAAACGTCTCTGTCTCGACAGATATGAAGTCCATGTCGACCGACACAAGCTCCACGTCAACCGAGACGGGCCCAAAAAAGGAATTTTCGAGATTTTTATGGTTAAATCATATTTTTGGCCCTAGATCCCAATTTATACACATCTACCTCTATAAATACTTGTTTTGCTCGAGTTTTGAGAACCCTTTGCCAGTTCCTATCAGTTTTTATTTTAGTTTTCTCCTGGATTATTGAATTTTTAGTTATTTTGGAGAATTCCTCTTTACTTTTCTTGTTGAATCTTTACATTTTAATGCAATCTTTAATTTTCCTTGCAATGTCTATTTTTAATATGTTAGGCTAGAACCCTAAACAGGTTCTAGGGTTTCTCCATCTGTGATGCATGTTTAGATTCAATTGTTCAAACCCTCAAAATTGGTTTAAATCCCATGTTCGATTTTAAATCTATTCTCATCGAAGGATCGAGAGATGAAGATTGAGGTAGGTTTCAGTTATTAATCGAAGGACCGAGAGGTGAAGGTTAGTAATAGGAAGTTAGGATTTAATACTTTTGATTATCTGTCTGATCAAGAAGATTTCAATTGTAGGATAAACCTAATCTTTATTGAAATTAATTAACTTTGTGTGTTTGAGACCGAGAGGAGATAATCACTAGTTAATAATTTAGGATTTAATTGCCCGACCAAGAAATTAATTCCACCTTAACAGATTTTCCACCAAATTTATCTTTTCCGGGTTTGAATATTTGTTCTTGCATGTTGATCAGATTGGTATTTCCCTAGAATCTGTGCTTTTTAATATTTGAATATTCTCTCTTTAATTATTTGTCTTGAAAAACCCAAAACCCTTAAAATTGATTTGCCCAAACAAAGGTTTTGAAAACTACATTCAGTACATGATTTTCCATCGTTGCACTATCCCTGTGGGTTCGACAACCTTTGGGTTATTATAAATTTATTTGCCCTTTGCTATAATTTGTATGCAGATTTAGCATCGATCAAATTGGCGCTGTTGCCGGGGATAGTCAGACGGCGAATCATTACTGTCTTGTTTAAAGACTTCTGGATTGGGTGCATGAACACGCGAAACAAAGGGAAAATACTCGAGCCCATCATACCAGAGATTGAGGCAGCCTGCATGAGTAATAGGAAGAAAGGAAAGAGATTAGATTTTGAGATGGAAGCAAACCCAGAAGCTCCGCTTCAAAATATGACTCCCGAGGAGCAGAGGCAGTTTGTCAACGAAGTGCAGCAATTGAGAGAACAACAAGCTGCCAGATTGGCAGAATTGAATGGGAGGCAGATCGTAGTGCCACAGAGGTCCATCTTTGACCAATTTCTTCCCCAACAAGAGGAGCCCGGATTCAGAGTGAGGATTGACGCCAATAATTTTGAGTTAAAGACTGGGCTAATTCAGAGGTGCATGATAACTCTCATAAAGAGTTATCTTTTGATCTCTTTTCATGAACTTTAGATGTTGTTTTGAATAAGATGCTTAGCAGTCAAAGTCCTTTTTGCTTGTTTATGCTTATTTGCAATTAAGTCATAGTATTTTAAATTGTGCAAGTTTTAATAAGTTTTTGCAAGCATTTGGTGAAGTCTTGACCAGGTTCGGAATGCAAGAGTTTACCTGCCGCATGCTGGTTGAGAGATATGCTTGAGCATAGGAAATACATGAACAAGTAGACTGAAGACTTTCTCTCTCCGGGACCACTCAGAGACAAGGATAAAGGTCCTTTTTGATCTTGTCTGCTGGGGAAACAGGTGGCACTGAAGGAAGTCGATCCTTTGTCTGAAGGAAACAGTGACATTTGTACACGTGGATGTATATTGGAAGGGAGAAGGAGATCAACGGCTGAGGGAAAGAGAATATCAACAAAGAGGCTCGGCACTTTTTGGGAGATAGACAATTACAACAACACACGAACGGAGAGCAGAGGTGCTTGGAGATCGAGCTTGGAGAGGAAGTAATCGGAGCACACAAGGGATCATCATCTATAGTTTGTTGATAGATTTTCAAGTTGTATTGGGATGATGAATGATCTTATGATTTTATTTCCTTTATTTTCGAATATAAGCTAACTCCATTTAACACTTGGGTTGTGGAGCAAAACACCATCTGCTTGAATATATATTAGAACTGAGTTTCGCATAACTTAACTTATCTTTGATCCTGTTTTTTCAACTGTTTCTTGAGCACGACAGTGAATAGAAACCCATCACCTATGGAAACCAAACGGAGAAGTAGGCCGAGGGGATTTTAGATAATTGTGTTGATTTCATAGACATGTGAGACAATGCAACTTAATCGAGCTTAGTTTTATTTTGTCATCGTCTGATCACTAAGAAAGGCATAGACATATGAATTCTAGTGAGAGGGTGTAGATCTAGTAGGACGACAGTTCACTAGGCAAGATTAGAAAAAGTTCTAAGGTTCAGGGGTTTGCGAGACATAAACTCTAGCATATAGGATAGCAGTGGTGAGTTGTATTCCATAACCCGAGTGTGCTTTCTAGTATTTGTGAAACTTACCATAACCTTTATGCTTATTTTGTGGAGTGAAGAAATATTACTGATCTTAGCTTTGTTTGGAATTATAATTGTTGCACATTTTATGTTTTGAATAGACTTAGACAAAACTTTCTTCTCAAACTGCAAACAATTCATAGTGCACGATTTAGAAATCCACTCCCTTGGGTACGATATCTGGTCTCTCTTGAGTATATTACTTGTGATTTGTGTATACTTGCACATTAGTCCAGTAGTATCACTATAGAACACAACAGTGCAGCAGAACCAGTTTGGGGGGAGAGCCGTAGAGGATCCGTATGCCCACCTCAACAAATTCATAGAGGTGTGCGATACCGTGAAGCAGAATAGAGTCCCCCACGACGTCATCAGAATGAGGCTGTTCTCGTTCTCACTCAGAGACGAGGCACGGTCTTGGTATGCTAGTTTGGACAAGAGTCAGATTGGGACACAGGGGGAACTTCGAGATGAATTCCTCACCAACTTCTTCCCACCAAGCCTGTTGCTAAAGAGGAAAGTTGCCATCACTACATTCAAACAGCTGTATGATGAATCACTCTACGAGGCCTGGAAGAGATACAAAGAGCTTCTACGACTCTGCCCTAGACATGGAATTGATCTCGAGATGCAGGTTTGCCATTTCTATGACGGTCTGAATCCTCAGATGAAGGAGATGGTGGATGTATCAGCTGGCGGGATCCTGATGAAAAAGAGCGGTGCAGAGAGTATGAGGCTGCTGGAAGACATGGCACTGAACAACCATCAATGGCCAACTGAAAGACAGATTCCAATCAAAGCTGTGGAAGCCAAGCCAGAAATTGATGTGGTTGCAGAGGTGAAGAAGCTCCAAGAGGAAATTGAGAAGCTGGGAACTGCTAAGGTTGCTGCTGTTACTACTGAGCCAAGCATGGTGATTGTTCCGGTGGAGGCTGACTACATCAACCGGGGAGCAAGCACTTCATCTAGAGCTGCGAATTCGGAGGTAAATTACATAGGCGGTGGTTATCACAATAACTACCAAGGTAATCAGGGGTATCACTATAACCATGGGCGATCTCACCCTAGTTTTTCTTATGCTAACCCCACTGTTGCAGAACACCCTCCACCTAGTTTTGATGTAGGTACAGGAGGCGAGATTGTAGAGAGAAAAAAGTTCGTGCTGGAGGAGACATTGGGGAAATTTATCAAGAGCTCGGACAACCGATTTGGCAAGGTGGAAACCGAGGTGAAGGGCATGGCCAACCATATGCAGTTGATGACGAAGCATCTTCAGATGTTGGACACCCAGTTGAGCCAGATAGCCGCTACTCTTGGCAATCAGCATAAGTCGGGGCAACTTTCGAGTACAACAGAGACAAATCTAGTGAAGGAGAAATCAGTTAATGCCATCTCGCTGCGATCCGAAAGGAAGTATGAAGGTCCGAGCAGTCCAGGAGATGAATTTGAAGGAGAAAATGAGAAAATTCTCGTGGAAGAGCCCTCTGTTTTGACCGAGACAGCCTTTGTCTCGGTCGACGCAGAGGGTCGAAAGAAGGCAGAAACGGGCGATGCGGCAGGATCCATGTCGACCGACGCAGCCTTGCGTCGGTCGACACAGACTGAAGGTAGGACGACCGAGTTGGAGCCAGCTCGGTCGACACAGAGGCCCAAACTAGGCGAGAAAGAAAAGGGGAAGGAGGAAAGAAGAGTTGATTCAGTTGCCCCAATGCCTTTCCCACAGAGATTCGCAAAGAAAAGGGAGGATTCTAAATTCAATAATTTTGTTGAAAATTTAAAAAAAGTGAATATTAACATTCCTCTGGTTGAAGCTCTCAGGGAAATACCAGGGTACATGAAGTTCTTTAGGAGGCTGATGAGCGAGAAGAAGCAATTCATGGAGAATGAGACAGTGATGATTCATGAGGAGTGCAATTAACTGTTGCAGAAGCAGATCCCCATCAAGAGATCGGATCCAGGATGTTTTTCGATACCTATCGAGATTGGAGGCAAGCAGTTTCAAAACGTACTTTGTGACACCGGGGCAAGCATCAACCTGATGCCCTGATCCATCTACAAGAAGTTGGAGATTGGGGAGATGAGAGCCACCACGATCACCCTTCAAATGGCGGACCGATCTGTGTCCAAGCCTAAATGTATTGTTGAGGAAGTTCTTATTAGAGTTGGTCACTTGATTTTTCCTGCAGACTTTGTAGTACATGAGATGAAGGAAGATGCCAACATCCCCATGATTCTGGGAAGGGAATTCCTCGACACAGCTAGTGTCCTGATCGACTGCAAGAAGGGAGAAATCACATTGAGAGGAAATGAAGAATATATCAACTTCTGCATAGACAAGAAAAAAAGGAAAGGGGAATGCAATCAGGTGACAACCACTGAAGAGGAGGAAGATGATGAGACGCCGGAAGAAGAAGAAGAAACAATCCAGTGGGAACGAGGAAACGAGGGAGTGAAATCGGCAATTAAGCTACCTCATTCCGAGTATACCACAGTCATTCAAAACAACCGGGTCTTAATGATAGATTCAAGGGGTCAACGAGTCTGGACTCGACCTCCTTGGTGAGCTGATACTGAGTCGAGCCACGACGGTAAATAAGGCACTGGATGGGAGGTAACTCATTATTTTATTGTTTTTCTTTTTAAATTTTGATTTAATTCTACCTTGGTACTTTCACTTTGTTTTCTTGGTTTCTGAAAAAAAATCGGGGAACAGTGTTCTATTTTGACCGACGTAGGCCTGGCGTCGGTCGATGCAGAGTAGCTCGATGTGTAGCACTTTGACCAGTGATGAGGGTCGACAAGAAGGCTCCACGTCGACCAACACAGAGCCCGTGTCGGTCGACGCGGAGTGCCAGCAGCTAAAATCTCACGTTGCACGATATCTGAAGGTTTCGAGATAAAAAGTTGGTGTTTGAGACCAACATCGAGGTACTGTTTCACTCCTAGTCTGATTCGCAAACTTATTCCCTCTGTTAATTGAATTAGTTTGGAGGGAGGAAGACTTGGAGTTGAAACTATTTTTTCCCTTTTACTTTAAGCTTTCAATGTGTTTAAATTTATGCCTAGTTTAAAAATTTTTATGACATTTGTTGAATAAAATTGTGATTTTGTGAGAAGATTTGCGTAGCTATGAGATAACCCTAACAAGAACGCAAGATTTGAATTGATTGACTTGATTATGCATTGATTGTGATAGTGGTTGAGTATGCATATGAATGTAGAAAACCGCATGATTACTTGTTTTGAAACTTACAAAGGCATGATGTTTGATGATGATTGGATGTTTACTATGGAAGAATTGTTGTCCCAAGTGTGAGATTTGAGCCTTTAAATTTGATTGTGAGTGTGTCTGCATTATTGAGTATCTCTAGAACTTGCTTTGTTTCATTTTCAAGATTGATAAGTGTGCACAGGTTTAGGAAATGATTTTAGGCCATCTTTGTTTAACCTATTTATCCCATACACTGTCCTAATTGAACATTTATCCCTAGTCAGCCCTTTTGAGCCTATGAATTTTCTTTCTTTGTCTATGAGTTGGAAAAAGATAAGGGAATCAACTCTTGTCTATGAGAGTGGGTTGGGAGTTGTTTGAGGAAGGATAAGACATTGTTAGTAGGGTGAAAACAAAAGAGAAGGTGGGGCTCTAGAAAAAATATAGAAAATAAAAAAAGAGTTTAAATGTGTTGTGTTTAATCCTTATAAGCTCAAATGAATATTCAAAATTGTTTAAGAGCATAAAAGGATGTGTGAAAAAGAAAAAAAAAAGAGAAAAATAAGTAAAAGAGCCTTGGTTTGTATTGAATATTATAGGAGATAGGTGGATATCAATAGATAGTGGTTTGATTGATTGAGGATTACTTGATTGATTTTAGTCACTTGGCCAAATATTTCCCTACCTTTCACTAAAAGCCTACATTACAACCTTGAATAAAGTCCATTCTGATCTTAGACTTGTGTACACATATTTGCAGTGGAGATTTAGAATATTTGCAAGCCTATGGTAGAACTTGATTTGCATGACTTGTGTTATCTCATATTATCCTAAACACTTGAGTGAATGAGTGAAAACACTTCCCTTGTGAGTCTTCCATGGTTTACTGATTTTCTGATTCTTACAAAGTGTTGATGTTTTGTGGATTTTCGAGCTTGATTGTGATGAATCTTGTGAGGCATTGCACTTCTCTTCTACTTGAACTTTTGATTCATTCTTTTGTTGATTGAGGACAATCAAGTGTTTAAGTTTGGGGGGTTGATAAGCTCGTATTTTACCCCACTTATCACATTGTTTTCTTATTAGTTTCTTGCATTTACTTGAGTTTTAGTTAATAATCGAGCATGGCTCAAGTTTATTGGGGTATTATGCTTGCCATGAAGTGTTTTTGCAGGTTTTAGGCCAAATCCAATGGAAACCCGTACCGAAAGCAGCAGATGTTCAAGGAAACAGTCACGACTTCTTCCACATTTGGAGTCCGAGCTAATGGAGCACATAATTGGAAAGATCTTTGAGTTAGGTTTCTAATGCAACTGGAATCGGGTCAATCAGAGTTCGGGAGTGAGAGTTATGGTTAAAACCGTGAGACAGCACAGAAGGATCGCAAGAGGGAAAACGTCTATGTCTCGACCGATATGAAGTCCACGTCGACCGATGCAAGGGGATTCACATCGACCGACGCAAGTTCCACGTCGACCGATACGGGCCCAGAAAATGAATTTTCGAGATTTTTATGGTTAAATCATATTTTTGGCCCTAGATCCCAATTTATGCACCTCTACCTCTATAAATACTTGTTTTGCTCGAGTTTTGAGAACCCTTTACCAGTTCCTTTCAGTTTTTATTTTAGTTTTCTCTTGGATTATTGAATTTTTAGTTATTTTGGATAATTCCTCTTTACTTTTCTTGTTGAATCTTTACATTTTAAAGCAATCTTTAATTTTCCTTGCAATGTCTATTTTTAATATGTTAGGCTAGAACCCTAAACAGGTTCTAGGGTTTCTCCATCTGTGATGCATGTTTAGATTCAATTGTTTAAACCCTCAAAATTGGTTTAAATCTCATGTTCGATTTTAATTCTATTCTCATCGAAGGATCAAGAGATGAAGACTGAGGTAGGTTTCAGTTATTAATCGAAGGACCGAGAGGTGAAGGTTAGTAATAGGAAGTTAGGATTTAATACTTTTGATTATATGTCTTACCAAGAAAATTTCAATTGTAGGATAAATCTAATCTTTATTGAAATTAATTAACTTTGTGTGTTTGAGACCGAGAGGATATAACCACTAGTTAATAATTTAGGATTTAATTGCCCGACCAAGGAATTAATTCCACCTTAACAGATTTTACACCAAAATTATCTTTTCCGGGTTTGAATATTTGTTCTTGCATGTTGATCAGATTGGTAGATTTCCCTAAAATCTGTGCTTTTTAATATTTGAATTTTCTCTCTTTAATTATTTGTCTTGAAAAACCCAAAACCCTTAAAATTGATTTGCCCAAACAAAGGTTTTGAAAACTACATTCAGTACATGATTTTTTCTCGTTGCACTATCCCTGTGGGTTCGACAACCTTCGGGTTATTATAAATTTATTTGCCATTTGCTATAATTTGTATGCAGATTTAGCATCGATCAACGCCACACATCCATCTCCCCCCCTCTCTCTCTACCATTCACTTCCTCTATCTACAGGACCGCCCGTTCACACGAGCTCGGCGGCGCTAGCTCTCTACCCTCAGACAATTCTTCCTCGCCGTTGGAGACACTCAACTCCGACTTCGTAGTAATCCTCATTTCTTTGCTTTGCGCTTTCATCTGCGTTCTCGGCCTCGTCGCCATCGCACGCTGCGCCTGGATCCGCCGAGAGAGAGTAGATGTCAATTTGATGGAGATGGGAGAATCCTTACCAACAACTTCTTCTTTCGACATTGGTGAAGAACGGTGGTTGCGGCAGGAAGATGGAGGAAGATTTCGGGTTGGTAAATCTGGGGTGAGGAAATGAGATTATACGCAATACAAAAATTGTAGTATATTTTATTCCATATAATTATGAGAGAGAATATAGGAATTAGTTAAGGAAAATATTATAATTTTAGAAGAATCTAATTATCCCAAGTTTAGCATACTACTGAACTTAGAAGAAGTAAACGCAAGAGAACTAGAACTGAATTTAGTGATGACTATGTTACTGCAGTTCTCCTTGAAAATCTTGTAAAATTGATAAATTTGTTGTTTCTTCCTTCTTTTTGAATGAAGATGTATAGATTAATAGTGAGGATCCTCGAAATTTCTGTGAAGCTGAAAGGGACATAAATTCAATTTTTTAGAAGGAAGCAATACAGAGCAAGATAGATTCTATTACTAGTAATCACACCTGAGAGATTACTGACTTCCTAAGAATAGCAAGGCACTAAAAACTAAGTAGATTTATTAGAAAAAAACTAAAATGTGATGGAACTATAGATAAGTTAAGGCTAGACTTATAGTTCAAGGTTTTTCTCAAATAAAGGATGTTGACTTTGAAAATTATTCTCATGTTGCTAAGATTGCCACCGTTAGAGCACTAGTTGCATTAGTTGCGATACATAACTTGTTGGTACACCAAATGGATGTAAAAACGGATTTCTTAAATGGAGATTTAGAAGAAGAAATTTATATTGAACAACCTGAAGGTTGTATTGTACCAGGTCAGGAGCATAAAGTTTTCAAACTGAAAAAGTCGTTATATGGACTTAAGCAGGCTCCCCTACAATGGTATGAAAAATTTCATGCCGTTGTTCTTTCCAATGGTTTCATTGTCAACACAACGGACACTTATTTATATTCAAAAAATGTTGTAATGGGTATGTTATTATTTGTCTATATGTTGATGATATGCTAATTTGTGGTACAAGCTTAAGTGTGATTGTGGAAACAAAAACCTATCTTTCTTCTATATTTGATATGAAAGACTTAGGAGATGCCGATGTTATTCTTGGGATTAAACTTCAAAAAACTAAGTCTAGGTTTGCTTTAAGTCAATCACATTATGTTGAGATTTTTTTGAGGCGATTTGATTGCTTTAATTTAAGTCCTGTTAGAACTCCTTATGATCCCAGTGTTCACCTTAAAAAGAATCTGGGAAATAGCATTTCTTAAGAAAAATATGCTAAAATAATGGAAAGTGTCATGTACCTTATGAATTGCACTAGACCTGACATTGCTTATGCATTTAGTCGGTTGAGTAGATATACTCATAATCCAAGTAATGATCATTGGACTACTCTGTATTGTTTGTTGAGATATTTAAAAGATACACGTAATTCGGGTTTACATTTTTATACATTTCATGTTGTTTTAGAAGGGTTTTTTATGCAAATTGGGTGAGTGATAATGATGAAGTGGCCTCCACAAGTGGTTATGTATTTACAATGGCAGGTGGAGCTGTCTCTTGAAAATCAACTAAACAATCGTGCATTGCAACTCCACAATGGAGTCGGAGTTTATTGCTCTGGAATTAGCTAGTAGAGAAGCTGAGTGGTTGAGGACTCTTCTTGCAGAAGTACCGGTTAATAGAGATTCAAATGCTCCAATTTCATTGCATTATGACTCACAAGCTGCTATCAGAGTTGCTAAAAATAGCATATACAATGGAAAAGAAGACATATTCGTGTTAGGCGTGCAACTGTAAAGCAATTCCTAAAGGAAGGTGTTATTTCTCTGAATTATATTAATCCGAAAGAAATTTGACAAATCCTCTTATTAAGGGTCTGTCCAGACGACTAGTTGCAGATAGTTCTCGAGAGACGGGGTTGAAGCCTTTAGATCATGTGGCACCCTATTGATCTTGTAAGTTGTTCAATTTAAATTGAATATGTTGGATTGATGTTTATAAAGTTTCATTGTGATTTTTAAATAGCCTATTATTTGGGTGGTCCTTATTGGACTTGATGGAATTTTTTAATAAAATTGTGAGTTTATTTATTAACCATAACCTTTGTTGGGTGGTCTATTCTCGAATTAGACTTGATGGTTATATGTGCATTTATCCTATTGAGACGGATATGATATATGTTGTGTAAGGTTGAGCTGAAGGCTCTTAATGATTCATGTATTCATATTGATGCTATTGAGAAGCATTTGTTTTGGAATCACCTAAGTGAGTGTGGAATTTTGCCTTTCTCTTATGAAAGATTTGTCTTTCTAGAGCGCTTACTGATACCCAAGGTAATATGTGGGCCGTTGTCTCAATTTTTGCGAAGATTTCTTGATTTTTGGAATAGACATGTGTTGTGGGGGGTTCTCTTTTGAGTCTCATAATTTCAAGACATAGTTCACTTATCATTGACTCACTTGATTGTCTTGCTTCACTAATGTGTTAATTCAAAATCTTCTGATTATTAATACTTATGTGTCATGTCCTCTATTGCCCTGTTTATCTTCTTTATGCTATCTCAGGTTGCCATTTGTGGGGGATTGTTGGAAATGGCAACCCATTTTCCATTTTTCATTTTTTTATTTTTTTAAAAATTTATATTTCCCCTTCTTAATCTATTAGGATATACGTTTATTTAAATGTGCAAAAGTGGATTTCTCTATTTTACACTTCTTATTAAAACTGAGTAGCCCTAATCCATTTTTTTGGTGTACTGAATATGGGGGCAGAAAGAAGGTGTGATTGGGATGTTCCTATTTTGTGGGAGTACGCTGGAGTTGTTAAACGGATACTTCTTCCTCTCCTTTCCATATATTATTGACTGGAGTCATGATTTTGTGAGGGCACCAATACACCTTTTCTCTTCTCATGTTCCTTGAATCCTCTGGGCAAGTTCAAGCATCTCCAATCCTCCTACCTCGGATGCATGAGTTTGGGGGCTGCTGTGTAACCTTGGGGAGTGAGCGGTTTGTAGAGACGTGCATTGTGGTCTTGCCGAAATCACTTTCAAGGCAATGGTTTCTGCCATGCCATAGCTATTCTTCTCCTTGATTTGTTAATTTCCTGCTATCATTTTCTGGTTACTGTCTCTAATTCTATTTCTTGCAATTATTTTGAATCTTTGTTGGGTTTCTTACTTAATTGTTCTAGAGAGTTTCACTTATTTGCTGTTGGTTGGTAGTGTTTGTCCTTGAGTGTTGATTTGTGTTGTTCTCGTAGAATTGGTTGTTTATGGTCATCATATATACTAACAAGCCCTTCTTCAGCGATGGTTGACTGCGAATGTTTCCTCCTTTCTCAGCCTTATTCCGAGGGGAAAGGTTGGCTCAAGACTCACTTGTTGCTGACCCATGCCGTTCTGCAAACCACCGGAGAAGATGGTGGTTGCATGCCCTAGGAATCTACCCACCCACACTCAACTATCACTCAAGAGAAGAGAGACGCACTTAGGTATGGAAGAAACTCTCCGAAAACCCACAGAGGTTTAGAGGAAAGGGAGAGCGTTTAAGAGAGAGAAAGTGATATACAACGCTCAAACACTCAAATTGAAAATTAGGGTTTCAATCTAAGTTTAGTAAGTATATATTTAGGCCAAACAAACCATAAGTGGTTGGGCTGAAGTGTAACAACTTATAAAATAGAAGAATCGAAAACCCAGACCCGGTTACAGAATAAAGGATGAATTGGAGCAAATTGCCTAAGGGTCTGATAGGGTTTTCCGCAAACGTAAAAGTGTTTATTGATGAATATAGATAGAGAGCGAAAAGATATGAAAAACAATACAAGATATGCAAAAATACTAAACCCTAGATATGAAACCCTAGATAATAGGAAACCCTAGATATGCATATATCGTCATATCTTAATATTCTATCATCCCCCCTTAAGCGAAGGTGTCAGAAGCATGACGAGTCTGAGCTTGAGTCTGAAAAACTGGAAAGAGGTACGCGGAAGAGCTTTTGTGAAGATGTCAGCAATCTGGAGCTCCGTCGGTACAAATTCAGTGAGAAGTTTACCGGCCTGAACAAGTTCCCGTACAAAATGGTAGTCGATGTCAATGTGCTTGGCTCTTTTGTGGGCGACCGGATTTTGAGTAAGGAAAATCGAGCTCTTGTTGTCGCATAAAAGACGTGGCGGTCGAACAAGCGAGACATGTAACTCGCGAGGAAGAGAGGATAGCCAGATAATCTCAGCTATCGTATTAGCCATAGCACGATATTCGGATTCACAACTGGATCGGGCGACTGTCGGTTGCTTCTTTGCACTCCAAGACACAAGATTTCCAGCCAAGAAGACAGCATAACCATAAGTTGAGCGACGAGTTTCCACACATCGCGCCCATTCGGCGTCCGAGTAGGCAACTAGATCGATGGAAGGTTGGCGTGAGAAAGATAACCCATGAGAGAGAGTGCCCTTAACATAACGAAGGATGCATTTCACCACCTGAAAATGGTCGACAGTGGGAGACTTAAGGAATTGACTGACAAAATTCACTGCAAAGGCAATGTCTGGACGAGTAATGGGAAGATACTGCAAAGCGCCAACGATGGACCGATAATGTGTAACATTGTCGTACACTTCACCGTCCGGGTAGAATGTGGCATCGATAGGGAGAGGAGTGCTGACCGGCTTAGCATCCAATAAATCCGATCGCTCGAGAATATCTTTAGCATATTTGGCTTGAGAAAGAAGCAGACCATCCTTGGTGTAAGTGATCTCCAATCCCAGAAAGTAGCTAAGCAGACCCATGTCCTTAATAGCGAATTCCTTGTGCATGCGAGAGATGAAAGTCGGAATATAAGCTGCATTATTTCCAGTGAGTATAATGTCGTCTACATAAACAAGTAAGTAAAGTATAATCGAACCACGACGATAGATAAACAGTGAAGTGTCGGCTTTGCTGCAAGTGAAGTCCGAAGATAGCAGAAAAGTGCTCAACCGTTGAAACCAAGCGCGAGGAGCCTGGTTAAGACCATATAAAGCTTTCCTGAGTAAACAAACATGGTTAGGAAAACGCGCATCAGCGAAACCAGGGGGTTGCAACATATAAACAGGAACAGAGAGAACGCCATTCAGAAATGCATTCTTGACATCAAGCTGATGTAAGGGCCAGCCATTCGTCACAGCAAGGGATAAAATAACTCGTACTGTAGCTGCTTTGACCACCGGACTGAAAGTGTGAGAGAAATCAATACCGGGAATTTGAGAAAAGCCTTGAGCGACCAAGCGTGCTTTATGTCGCTCAATAGAGCCATCAGATCAAAACTTGGTTCGGAAAACCCATTTCGACCCAACAATATTAGAATTCGGAGGCGGAGGGACAAGTTCCCAGGTGCGATTCCGATGCAGCGCGTCCATCTCTTCAGTCATAGCAGCGAGCCAGAGGGGATTCTTTGCAGCAGATTTAAATCCTTTTGGCTCAGTAGAGGTTTGAAGTGCATCATGTAGACGAGTAGAAGCATAATAGGCGAGGTGCCGTGGTTTAAAGATACCAGCGCGTGCCCGGGTGACCATGTGATGTCCCGGAGGCACTGGCGGCGGATCAGACTGAGGAGGATGTGGGACTTGTGCTTGCGGACCCTGAGCCGGGGCAGGAGAGGCAGCAACATCATCGATACAAATAGAGCATGGCCGAGAATTATCCGAAGGGGAGGTTGGAATATCGGCCGGAGATGCATCAGGCGGGTTCGAGACAAAGGCGGCGCCAGGCTCCAGAAATTCGGAGATGTCGAGTTGAGCTGGAGAGATGGTGGAAGCCGATCCTGAAAAAGGAAAATAATCTTCATCAAACCGAGCATGCCGCGTGATATACACACTTGAGGTGACTGGATCAAGACAGCGATACCCTTTATGATGCGAAGAAAAACCAATGAACACACAAGGTAGGCTGCGTGGAGAAAATTTGTTAGCTGCATAATCACATAAGCACGGGAAAACTCTACAACCAAACGGATGAAAGTTTTCATAATTCGGGCGCGAAGCAAATAAGACCTCAAAAGGCGAAATACCACGAAGCACAGCAGATGGTAAGCGATTAATAATGTATGTTGTCGTAGAGAAAGCATCAACCCACATATGGAGAGGCAAGTTAGAATGAAACAACATAGCCAGACCGGTTTCAGTTAGATGGCGATGTTTGCGCTCGGCACAACCATTCTGAGCCGAAGTATACGGACAAGACATCGTGTGATGAATTCCCTTTGAACGAAAGAAACCTTGAACAGCAGAACTGGTAAATTCACCACCACCATCACTTTGAAAAGCTTTTATTTTCCGAGAAAACTGAGTTTCCACAAGAGCAGTAAATGATTGCAGAATCATAAAGAAATCCGATTTCCGTATTAGAGGAAAAAACCATGTGAAGCGACTGAAGTCATCCACGAAAATCACATAATAACGAAAAGAAGCAGTTGAAGTAACAGGTGCTGGACCCCATAAATCACAATGAATAATATCCAAGACATGTGAAGCACGTTTTTCATTCAGAGTAAATGGTAAACGAGAGCTTTTGGATTTTTGACACGACGTACAAAGAGTTGGTTTTGGTAAACAAGAAGTAACAAAAATTCGACCTTGCTGACTAAGAGAAATAATAGTATCATAAGACACATGACCTAGACGACTATGCCAAAGCTCAAATGAGGCTTTCAGAATCTTATTCTTAAGCTGAGAAATGAAAGCAGGAACCATACGATCCAAGGTGTAAAGTTCAGCATTACGACGACCGCTTGCGAGTACCTCCTTGGTGTGACGATTCTGAATTTAAAAGAACCGATCAGAGAAAACAACATCAACAGGAAAATCAGAGGTGAGTTTACTGACAGACAATAAGTTCTTGGTTAAAGATGGAACCACCAGAACATCCAAAAGATTAACCAATTTGGAAAGCCGAGAAGAGCCAATACGAGAAATAGATAAGTGAGCACCGTTACCAACAATAACGCGGTCGGAGCCAGAATAGGGCTGAGAAGCGTCAAGAATCGCAGCATCAGGTGTCATATGGGCAGAGGCTCCAGTGTCGAGAAACCAGTCAGACGAAAGAGGTGAGGAGACCGAACAACTGGTATTGAAGGCCTCGGCAAGATTGGCGAACGACGTGCGAGAGTACCGTTCCAGGCATGCGTCCGCATAGTGGCCCTCCTGACGACAAATCTGACATTTTGGCGGGCGGCACTGTCTATTCTTGCCATTTCCACGACGGCGCTGAGGGTTGCGAGAATTGTTGTTGGAGTTGTTCTTGCGCGACGAATCAGTGGCTGTAGAGGAGTTGGATTGGCCATAGAACGCAGCCTGCGAAGAAGGGTGAGAGTCCATAGAATCCTGAAAAATAGCAAAATTTTCGGCCTTTGATAGAAGATCTCGGAACGACGGGAGAGCAGTAAGGGCCATCTGAGCGACGGAGAAGGATGCGAAGGAGGGGCCGAGTCCGCGTAGGAACCAGTGAGCCTTATCCGAATCCTCCACCGGGCGGCCATTGCAGCCAGTTGATCACAAAGTGACTTGAATTCCCGACCATATTCAGTAACGGAGCGGGACCCGCGCTTGAGCGATTGAAGTTCATCTTTGAGACGAAGCTCTCGCGTCTTAGACTTGTTCTCGAATGCTGCATCTAACGCCGTCCATACGGCGCGGGAGGTGGAGCAACCAAGAACCTCGACCAAGGCTTCTTCGGAGAGAGTAGAGAGCAGCAAGGAGAGGAGCCGTTGATCTTGTTGTGTCCACGCAATGAAGGCAGGATTTGATGTCGCGGGGCCGTTCGGAGAAGCGACTGCCGCGGGCGGAGGAGGCAGGGAGCCGTCGACATATTTGAGCAGATCCTGAGAGGTGAGCAAGGGCAGTAATTGCGATCGCCACAGGAGGAAATTGGTGGATGATAATTTAACAGTAACCATATGAATGAGAGTTGAGAGAGGGAGGGCGTCGGAAGCCATTGGAAGGCGTGCGTGACGTGAAGAGGAGGGATAGGGATTGATTTTTAGGCTGATACCATGATAGGGTTTTCCGCAAACGTAAAAATGTTTATTGATGAATATAAATAGAGAGCGAAAAGATATGAAAAACAATACAAGATATGCAAAAATACTAAACCCTAGATATGGAATCCTAGATAATAGGAAACCCTAGATATGCATATATCGTCATATCTTAATATTCTATCAGGGTCTAGCTTCCAACAAATAAGATCCTCATTCTTTTGTGTTCCAACTTATTAATCATTATCTTCCTCATAAAATGTAGGACAAGTCTAAGTTTGAACATGGCATAACTAGACTAATTGTCACATCAAAATTTATATATTGTTTTTTTGATTGATTTAAACGTAACAATGAAAATAAGCCACATGACTTTGTAAAAAATAGCTTTAAAGGGATATAGAGAGGATATTAAAATTCATTTATGAATCAAAAGAAGTCAAATAAAATTTAATTCTTTGTTTGGGATATCTTAGCCATGGATAGCATTTCAATAGTTGTCAATTATAATTTATTATTGGACTTTATATAATTACTTGGAATCAATAAACTTTTGGCTGAGTATTTTATTTAACGAGCTGATTGTAGAATTTTTATATTTTTGTCAAGTTATAATTCAGTTTTTAATTTAAACCCTGCATTTTTTTTTAAGACCTCAAATTTGTGTTTCATAAGTTGCATGCATATATTAATACCTTGAAAATCATCATTAAGATTTATAAAGCATGAATATCCAATTTTATTTGAGTGGACGACAGTCCACAAATATTTGTGTGAATATATAATATCTTCAATTCGTATCATTTGTTTCCTATTGGGGCAATGACGGATATACACCTAACCTTCCAGCCCCCTATTAGATTTTTTTTTTTTTAATCTTTATATTGTCGTAATTCAATTATTTTATGATTTAGCCCTCACATCAAAAAATTAAGAAGAAGAAAAATTGACTGAATATAAAAAAAAAAGTAAAATAGAACTGAAAATGAATATGAATCATAATAATTTTTTGACTTTACTCAATTTAGTTCGGAAAAACTTAATGTAAACCGCTCTTTGAAATTTTTTTTGATCCGCCACTGTATCCGAGGCACAGTGATAAAAATATCTTATCTCTTAGCAAGAGATTTAATTGTTACCATTGAAATATTGAAGTTAAATTTGCTTTAAAAAATGAAGATGAAGGTTTGATTTTGTCGTATGAAAAGAAGAAGAGATAATTACATTCGAATTTAATTTTAGTATAAGATTATTAAGCACAAAGTACTATCATTATATCCAATTATATGTTAGAGAATATTAGAGAAATTTTATTAGCTTTATAATTAAGTTTTTGATCGTGTAACCTAATACCTCTTATTAATAATCATTAAAAGAAATTCCGATCAAATATAATCATTGGTGTTAAATTAAATGACTTTTTTATGGATGGAAAATTTAATGAATTAGTTGCATGTGGTTTCGTGCATACATAATTTCTTTCCTCATTTATGTCTATCTGGTCATATTTCAACAACAACTTTTAAAGATTGGGTTTTTAGTTAAGTGTTTGTCGATAACTAATTCATTTCAAGTTTGAATAATATTGGGATATACTCATCTTCTCATTTTAATAATGTATACTGTTTTTTTTTTTTTATGAGAAAAAAGTGTTTTTGGATCCCAACTCGATTAAATTGCAAATGATTAAAGCTTTTATTTATGTCCTATAAATTATGAATTTTAAATGATGTATTCTATTAAAAATATGAATTTTTTGAAATATACATGAAACAAGCATGCAGATTAGGGATCAACATAATTTGGCCGAAACTGGCCATACTGATCTAACCGAATAATTTGGTCGATTTGATGGCTAAAGATTTTAATCGAACTGGACCATTTTCTCAAACAGTATAATTTAGTTTAGCCAACAGTTTATAGTATGAAATCGGCCATCTTGACTGGACTGAAACGGGCCATTTTTATAATACCATTTAAATTTTTATTATTAATTTTGTTGCAATCCCAAAATTATTTCATAAATGTATAAATTATTTTTTTTCCACAAAATTGTTTCTTTCAAAAATAGGAAATTTTGATGTTTCAACTAGATTGTTGAATTGATATTTCTAACCATCAAATCAATCGAACCAAATCGTTATAGAATAATGTTGCGGATTTTGTTTGAAAGATTAATTTAATTGGTTTGCTATGAAAATATTCAAATCATACACATTAATTTGACCGATACTTTATCTCACAAACTCATCAAACCGTGTCATATATACCCTTAATGTAGACTAATTTAGTAATGTTTTGGTCACAACCAGTAGCATATGTAAGCATGTTTTTGGGGTACCATTGTACTCCCAAACTTTTTTTTTTTACTATATATATATATATAGATATGTATGGATTTTTATTATTATTTATATGTTTTTACATAATGTATCTCCATTTTAATATTATTTATATATTGTACCCCGATTTTAAAATCTTGGATACGCAACCCGAGTTTCACCCCACAAGTGGGGGGGAGGAAAGCTCCAAACTCTATATAACTGTAGCTTTCCCACTCTCATCTCCCAACTACACATAACACATTCATTCAATATTCTTTCAAACCAACCTATTTACAAAGCAGCAAATATGTCTCTCATCACCGACGAGATGAGGGCGGCGGCGTCGGAGATGTATCGCGGCGACGAAATCTGCCAGGAGAAGTCGAAGCTGCTGCTGACAGAAATGGGGCTTCCGAACGGGCTGCTGCCGCTCAAGGACATGGTGGAATGCGGGTACGTGAAGGAGACCGGGTTCGTGTGGCTCATACAGAAGAAGAAGAGCGAGCACAAGTTCCACAAGATCGGCAAGCCGGTGCAGTACGCCGCCGAGGTCACGGCCTACGTGGAGGCCGGCAGGATCAGGAAGCTCACCGGCGTCAAGGCCAAGGAGCTGCTCATGTGGATCATCCTCAAGGAGATCTACGTCGACGACGGCAAGATCACCTTCAAGACCCTCACCGGCCTCTCCCGCTCCTACCCTGCTGATGCTTTTCAGATTGACGAGAAGAAGCTGCCGCTGCCGCTGCCGCTGCCACCGGCTAAGGAGGAAGCTCCTCCTACCTCCGCCGTTAAGGAAGTTTAATGCTAGTGTCATTTCACGTGCTGTCATCTTTCTTCATAATAAATTTACTAATCTTCAGTTTTTGAAAAATAATGAATTCTAGAGTTACTCTTTGATAATAGTAGTTATTAATTATTGTGAAATTAAGAATTAATATTCTTTAATTGAAACTAATCAGCAATATTAATGAACAATCGGTCATCATTATTAAATATGAACTACGATTTGAAAATTCAATTGTTAAATTATTATGAACTTGGGACCTAACAAGATTTTATGATATTGATGATGCAATAAATGCACTGGAAATTAAGATTTATTCAATGAAATTACTACTTATATAGATATATAAACATAATTAATTAGAGGCTTGATTACAATTTTTAACAAAATACTTTCCTAATTTTATAATTATAACATAAATTTAAAATTCTTATATTCATAACACGCAAGTTTGTTAAGGTCCAACAAATTTTACATTATTTATACACATACAAATAAACAATCAGCAATTTTTCAAACTAAACTAAGAGTTTATTTAGAAGTGTGAATTATTTTTCAAACTATAAAGTATCAAATATATCAATAGAATGATATGAATATAACTGAGACAAAAAATAAAAATATTACTCTGTATAGTAGAGATATATACTGTTGTGGCAAACAGAGAATCACGAAGAAGAATATGTGTGTGGTTGAGCAAGCTATGCTCTTTGTATTCTTCACTCTTATTTATACTCAAAGGAACTAAATAAAACGTTACAAAACATTCAAGCAAATAACAGTTTCAGACGGTTCCTCAACCCATAATCATTGTGAGTAATGTTCAGTCTGCATAATGAATGAAGTGAAAGGAAACTGATATGTTTATTAAACTAGGTGCCATGTGGTTAACTCGACAAATCACCCCCTAACCACGATGCACCAGTTTTACTCCGATCATCTTCCTGAGCTCGATGAATTTAACGTGTCCAAGTGCTTTTGTAAGTATGTCCGCAACTTGTTCACCGGTGCTAACATGCTCCACCTCAATCAACCCATTTTCAACGCACTCTCGGATAAAATGATATCTCGTATCGATATGCTTGCTTCGGTCGTGAAGAATAGGATTCTTACATAATGCAATTGCTGATTTATTGTCGACAAACAACTTGGTCTTCTTCATCTCTACTCCAGTTAGATCACCAAGAAGTCGACTAAGCCAAATTGCTTGAGACGCAGCTGTTGCTGCTGCTATATATTCAGCTTCACAAGATGATAGCGCCACGATTTTTTGTTTTTGAGAGCCCCAAGTGATCAAGCTCGCACCAAGAAAGAAAATTATACCAGTGGTGCTCTTGCGATCATCTGTGTTCCCTGCAAAGTCGCTGTCGCTGAAACCCACAAGTTCCAGATCCAATGTATCTTGCTTCTCATAACAACACCCAAACTCAGTTGTACCACTCACGTAACGTAAAATATGCTTTACTGCAGCCATATGTTGTGACGTCGGACACTCCATATACCGACTAACAATTCCCACAACATAAGCAATGTCAGGTCTTGTGTTCACAAGATAGCGCAAGCTCCCAACTATGCTGCGATAAACAGTAGCATCGACCGCGGCGCTCCCATCCTTCTTGGTCAATTTCAATCTGTTCTCCATGGGAGTTGAACAAGGATTACACCTTGCCATACCCGATGACTCCAGAATTTTGTGTGCATAACTGCTCTGCATCATGGTGATCATTCCAGTTTCTTGCTTAACTTCAATCCCCAGATAAAAGCTCAACAATCCAAGATCACTCATGTTGAAATTTTCCTTCATTTGATTCTTGAAGTCTGAAATTTCATTGATGCTTGACCCAGTAATTATGAGATCATCTACGTACACTCCCACAAGTAGGAATGTATTACCCCTCGTTCGTCTGTACACTGCGTGTTCCAGCTCACTCTTCTTAAAACCAAGCTTCTCTGTTAACGTTGCATCAAGCTTAGAATACCACACTCGTGGTGCCTGCCGCAACCCGTACAACGCTTTATTAAGTTTTAGAACACTTCCCCTTTGCTTTTCATTGACATATCCAGGGGGTTGTTGGACATACACCTCCTCAGCAAGTTCGCCATTCAAGAAAGCGGACTTCACATCCATATGCTCCACTCGCCAACCTCTATGCGCTGCCAATGCGATCAACACACGCACCGTCTCCATACGAGCCACTGGTACGTACACCTCGTCAAAGTCCACCCCTTGACATTGTGCGTATCCTTTTGCGACTAAACGGGCTTTATGTTTGAGAATGTTACCCTGTGGATCCTTCTTCACCTTAAAAACCCATTTTAATCCAATTGCTTGATGTCCAGCAGGGAGAGTTGTGAATTCCCACGTGCAATTCTCATGAATTGATTTCATCTCTTCATCCATTGCGTGTCTCCAACCTGTGTTTGACAGTGCCTCATGAATGTTGGACGGTTCCTCAGCAGAAATAAAACAGAATCTGCTACATTCCATATCTTCATTAAGCAACTCCAAGGTATCAGAATGTACCTCTTGTGTGTTGCTATAAATGTCCGAAAGCGCTCGATACCGAAGTGGTGCACCTTCAGAATCACGAGATATATTGGTTGGTGGTTTTGCCAACCTTTCTTCTGCACTGCGCGGCGTTACAGGCTGACTTGATTCAGACAATGTTGAAGGCAAGTACACATCACGTGCTGGATCTTCTCCCATTTCCTTCACATAATCAACTAAAAAACCTTCAAAAGGTTTTGAGGCATTTGGAGTTGATGTCTCTGTCCATTTCCACTGTCGCCCTTCCTCAAATATAACATCCCGTGTTATATGAAGCTTTCTCGTAGCTGGATCATAGGCGCGATAAGCATTTGAACCATCTTCATATCCGATGAACACCATCGGAATAGATCGATCAGACAGTTTACTGATGTTGGGGCCAACTCTTTTCACATGCACTACACATCCAAATGTTCGAAAATAGCGAACGTTGGGCTTCCTCTTATAACATGATTCATATGGTGTTTTTCCATCCAAGCTGCGAGTTGGCGAGCGATTTAAAATATGCACTGATGTCTTCACCGCTTCGCCCCAAAACAGGGCTGGTACACCCATGCTTTTCATCGTACTCCGTGCCATCCCAACCACTGTCTGATTTCGACGCTCAACAACACCATTTTGTTGAGGTGAATACGGTGCCGTCGTGTACCGCTTGATTCCCATCTCCTCACAGTACTTGTTAAATTCATTAGAGTTGAACTCTCCTCTGCGATCGGTCCGAAATGCTTTCAATTTAGCACCAATTTCTTTTTCAGCAATAGCTTTAATCTTCTTGAAAAATCTGAAAGCTTCATCTTTAGATTTGAGAACCTCAAGCCACACGTAACGGCTATGATCGTCCACCATAAGGAAAAAATAACTACCACCACCTGGAGTTATTGGTGTAATTGGGCCGCACAAATCACCGTGAATCAGCTCAAGAACATTCTCTGTGCGATACATCGTGGCACGTGGAAATGGTGCTCGGTGTTGCTTGCCGAGTGCGCAGCCATCACAGAATTGTTCCACACGCTTAATCAAGGGCAGCCCCTCAACCATCTTCTTCGCACATAAATCATGAAGAGCACGAAAATTAAGATGCCTATAGCGTGCATGCCATTTCCATGCTATCTCGTTTGCCTTAGCCATCAAACACACAGGTGTGGTTAAATTTAAGTTGATTGAATATAACCTGTTGTTTGATCGACGTACTCGTGCCAGTAGCGCTTGCCCCCTATCAAATATGTTCAGTTCACCATCCTCTATCACGATCCTGCAGCCACCCTCCTCGAGCTGACCAAGGCTTATGATATTTGAACGTAGCTTGGGAATAAAATATACTCCCGTGAGTTCACGGTGCTCCGCATTATTGCATTTAAGCAATATGGAGCCTTTTCCTCGAATATTCACCGTTGAGCCATCACCAAACTTCACTGATCCATCTACTTCTTCATCTAGGGTCGTGAACATAGATTTGTTACCAGTCATGTGATTACTTGCGCCTGTGTCGAGATACCACAATTTTGAGTTGTCTCGTGTTCCATCTTCTTCGTTGAGGAAAGCTGCACGTGAAGAGTCAACAGCCTCATGAGCAGACTCACAATGTTCAGCTATCAGCAAAGCTGGCGCTTCCTCTTCCACCTGCGTCAAGTTGACATTTTC
>JAPKLW010000854.1:225649-305681 GCA_026898455.1 Plectranthus barbatus
TCCTCCACCGTGAGGGTTTTGAGATCGACAAGGGTTTCAATAGAGATTGATATCTGTGAGTATCGTGGAGGAACAACTCGTAAGAATTTCCTCACAACTCGTTCGTCGTCAATTTTGTCGCCAAGAATGTTCAGATTATTGACAAGGCCGGTGAGCCTCATGGCAAAATCATCAACCGTCTCATCCTGCTTGAATCGCATAGCTTCAAACTCTGAACGCAAGGTTTGTGCTTTAGCTTCGCGCACACGTTCAGTACCCATTCGCATAACTTTCACTGCGTCCCATGCTTGCTTTGCTGTTTCTTTGATGGCTAGTGTTGCCAACATCTCTGTAGGAACTGCACTTAGGATGGCTGAGAGTGCCAACCGATCATCACGATATTCGACTGCTTCACCGGGCTCAATCGCCTCCCAGAGTCCTTGTGCCTGTAAGTTAACCCTCATTACTAGAGACCAATCTCCGTAATTTGTGCGAGTCAGCATGGGATAAACCACCGTGCTTCCTGTTTCCTTCACTACCCGTTGCACCACAATTTCACGGTTGTCGTTATCGTCCGACATAGTGCCAAATATAGTTAAAGGAACAGACCAAAGAAAAATGGCTCTGATACCACTTGTTGTGGCAAACAGAGAATCACGAAGAAGAATATGTGTGTGGTTGAGCAAGCTATGCTCTTTGTATTCTTCACTCTTATTTATACTCAAAGGAACTAAATAAAACGTTACAAAACATTCAAGCAAATCTAACAGTTTCAGACGGTTCCTCAACCCATAATCATTGTGAGTAATGTTCAGTCTGCATAATGAATGAAGTGAAAGGAAACTGATATGTTTATTAAACTAGGTGCCATGTGGTTAACTCGACATATACATATTGCAAGTATAAACAAACAATTATGAAAATTTTATCCATTAAAAAAAATCCAAATTCTGAAGATAAAAAATAGGGAAAATATTTAAATATATCCCAAACTTTCATCAACTTCCCAAATCTATCCCCAACTTTTGAATATAACAATTTAAGACCTCAACTTCGAAAATCTTCCCATAGATCAAAATTCTACATGGACAAATAATATTTCATGTCATCAAAAAATACTAATTTAAAAAAATCCATGTAGTTTATCATTATTATTACAATTAATAGGTATTAAATAATTTATTAAAAATTAAAACATTTTCTTACTTCTTCTAAATCACATCAATTACAGCATATACAATTAAATTAATTATATATTTATGCTAATTTAATTCTAATAGTAATAAGGCAAGATTAATATAGATAATAGAAGTTTTTAATTCTAAAATTAATTCTCGTATAAGTATAAAATCATATATTTTCATGTATCTCTCATATTTTAATTGAATTATTTTATTCATTTTAGCATTTATTTAAGTAAAAATTAATATTAGAATTAAATTACTATTAATGTTATATCATTTCAATTCCAATATTAATGGAACAATAATAATATAAATATTAGAAGTAATTTAATTATATGTACGTTTAATTTATCAGGTTTAAAAATTATTTATCCCTATTTATTTTTAAAATAGAGATAAACTACTTTGATTTTTTTAATTAATATTTTACGATGACATGGAAAATTATTTGTCCACGTAGGACATCCGGTATTGGAATTTTTATCGGTGGGAAGATTTTCAAAGTTTAGGCCTTAAATTGTTATATTCAAAAGTTGGGGATAGATTTGGGAACTCGATGAAAGTTTGGGATGAATTGTGATATTTTCCCTAAAAAATACTATCTTTACTTTTTATATAATGAGTAAATTCTCAACCATGCATTCTATGAATTAACCTAATAAATTCCATTAGCAATTGAAATCAATCAATTTAATATAACAAAAACTAAGGATAAACAACTGACTATCAGAGCATATTATACCTTCGCATCTTAATGCAAATGATGTCCCAAACTAAGTAATTAAAACGTTATATTACAATTCATGAATCAAGTTTCAATGAAATCATCATGGTGAAGTAATATTTAAATTAATGCATTCTATCTCAAAAACAAATTTGAGAGTTAATTTGAAAAAACGAAATTCATCCTAATCGTACGTATAATTGTAGTATGCTACGCCTAAACATCATGTCCTATTTTACAACACTTGGCAATATATACAGAAATACATACATCATCAGACAAGAATCTGGGACTTAGCTAGCCTGCGTGAGCACCTTTTGCGGTTGGAGTTGCTCAATGCACAGACGCAGCTGTCAAGAATGTCGTAGTCTTCCTCCCAGAACAAAAGGGCCGCCATCTCGGGCTTCTCCAGCAGCATCTTCGATGTCAGGTATCCTGCAACCGTCCACGTCTGGAACAGACGCGCCTGCTTTCCTATGAACTTCCCGTTCCTCGTGTCGTAGTATTCAGGCCACCGGTCCTCAGGAAGCCGTTTCTCAGCCAGATTGAGAGCCTTCTTCGCCAGGTCCGTCCTGCGCATCTTGATGCATGCCAGCGTGAACTGCGACAAGCAAATTCCTCATTTTTCATTTTACTTGTATTAAAAGCCTTGTCAAGATGCAATCAACTAACTCGATAGTTTAAGTATGAAGGCTTCATGAACTCACTCAACATGTTTCCATTTGGTCATATCTCAACTTCCTAAAGCTGCTGGTTAATATTAATATTATCAGCTTTGTTTATATTTCGCCAGATCAATGATTCTCTATCAATGCGGCTATGACTAACTACGTATGCAGTATAAATGTGTTAAAATGTCCCACACTGACTGGTGTTAGTAACATGGTAAGTAGACCGATTTTGCAAATATAAGTAGGTAGATCCCACATTGACGTAAGCTATTTCATAATGGTTTGAGATATCTCTCTCTCGTTAGAGGTCAGTTTTCTAAGGAAGTGTGGATCTTAACAAAATGAATTCCCTATTTTACATGCTGTAAATATTTCATGCATCAAATGTTCAGCTATTTACAAAAGCTGCTCTTACCTGCCACAAAAGTGTTGGCCAGGATCCACCATTATGATACGACCAAGGTCTGCACAAAGTTCAATGGTTTCAGATAACTACAATGCAACTCAGATTTTGTCAAACAGTTCCACATTTCTACGCAGAAGAAAGGATGCATATATACGAAAGCAGAATCGAAAAAAGTTGTGAGAACTCACGTATTCTTTGGGTCGCTTCCAGTGATTATTCGCCACTCTTCTGCCTCTACAGCAGGGTAACATATTTTAATCGGCATTTGACCAATAAGATCATCCCATTTGGCTTCAACCAGATTTAATATAGCCTCATTCTGTCTCGGAGTGCCCAGAGACGATACAATGGACCAGAAGTTTCCAAGGGTGAAGAACCTAAAATCCATATGAGCCGGCTGCAGGTTGCCGATAAGATAGCCGCCTGTCTCAGGGATCCAGTGCATTAACCAGTGAGGAATTTGTTCAGGGTATATATTAAACTTGTTTGTAGCTTCAGTGGAGTACTCCTCAGTCTTATACCGGTATATCTCATTGATTTTCTTCATATCAACCCAATAATATTCCCTGATGTGAAATGATAGTGCACTAAGCCGATTGTTGATGGCCCTCACCAAATTCTTGGATCCATCATCTACGGCAAGCATCTCCCGGGAGCATCGGAGAGATGAGTAAAATAAGGACTGAAAAATAGATTTTAAAAAGAATAATTGGGCATGAGATTTGGATTCAATGCCAACTGCAGTAAAGAAGTATAAAATGAATAGAATGCTCAGAACTGAAGAACTGCTTTCTTGCAGAAAAAAATGCAGTATGCAGAGGCTCAAATATGGGCAAAACACGAAATATGACAAATACGTAATAACCGCCATATAATATGAACTTTTTAAGTAAATGATCAAGTGCCATATTCTTTCCTCCGATATATTGAGGAATGAGAAACTGAGGTTCTTTTCACAGCTTCAATAAAAATTATAATTCAGAAATAAACTGGAAAAATATGATGATCGAATGCAATGATCAGTAAAACTCATAAGCCACAACTATCTTGTACAATTATTTCTCATAGTCAAATGAAAACTTAGGTGAGCGCTCTTATCGTCTCTATTTCGATAAAAGAAGCATTATTTCTTGATTCTTCAGATTTTCTGAGTATAGATCTCGATAGAGGAAGTTCCAACAAATTTGCAGCTCGATATTCTTAAATACCATGATGAACACACAGATCATGCAACTGACTTTTCATTCCACCTAATAGTATAGAAACTATCAAACTCATAACAATCTCCAAATCAACAGATTTCACGATAGTTATTATTTGTGCTAACATCAGACAGTTCTGTTGAAGACTTCCCTTGCAGAAATTAAAGCCCAACTAATGTCTCATTCGAGAATCTGCTAAGAAATAAACAATTATTCACATGATATGCAGTAAACTTACTTGAATCTCCAGTGGATGACCATGTATACCCATCCGCCGATCTATCATACAGGAACCATCAGTAACTAGTAATGAAGGGAACATATCAAAGCCATCCGACAAACAGAGATTTAGAATAAGTTTTATTCCCGTTTGAACATCAACTCTTTCCTGCAATGCATAGTCCCCAGTTAGCTTCCCATAAGCTCGCAGTAAGATAATCCACCAGAGTCCTAGATAGAATAAGAAGCAATTGCAACATCAGTGGAATGATCAGTATAAAAAAGAACTGTAAAATTTCAACTGATAAGTTTCAATTTGCGGCTCAAGTTAAGCAGTAGTGATATCAAACTTGAAACAACAAAGGACAATAGTGAAAATGAGAGGAAAAGGGATCACCAAGAAGTAAGAATACAGCTAAATGAAGAAACAACTTGCATACCAGAATCTACTGGAGCAACACGGCCAATAGCTGACTCCCCAAAATCTGGATCCAGAACTTCTTCAAACTTATTACCATCTAGAGGAACAGATCTAACTTTAAAACTTGCTGGCATTAGTCCTTGTCCAGGACTGTAGCAATCCACTGTTTTCTCCCAACTCTACAAGTAGTGAGGGATAAAATATGAGAAAGTGAAGGAAGATGAATCAAGTAGCCACATCAATCATTAATCAGTCACACATGCTAGTGCATCTGGAAAAATTAAAATCCGTAAATACAAAACTGGTACCCATGCAAAACTATGAGGTATTAAAATCTCAATTGGACAAAAACAATTGCAATGATCAAGCTGATTTATTCTTTTTGAATGAAGAAATGCAACAGAGTTTGAAACTATGGCTACTCGAGTTCTTATCTCAAAGTCCTGCAGGAGACATGAAAACATCAAGCCCCTAATGGCACCACAATGTGGAATGTGAATACGGATGCACTCGGTTCACACATTAGCATCTATTTACCATTGGGTAGAGATGGCATGCAGAGTTGAAATGGCTAAAATGAAACCCTGCAATTTCCACTCTTCAGCATATAAACTTATGAAGTCCACAGAATTGAAGCTTCATAATTGGTGTCTTGCAGGACAGTACTAACATTCAAGTTGAATTTAGATTTTGCCGTTTAGAAATACTATTTGCAAATGGAACATGAACATGGACCTGTCCTAATTTTTTCATGTTTACTCACAATCCATCTACATTTCATAAGAGTTATAACTTATGTTGTATCATTCTTCAATGCTCTAGAGAGAAAAAGTACAACATACCCCAGACTAAGCTGCTAAAAGAAGTTTTAAGAGAAGAAAGAGCTGAAAGACTTCAATATAGTTTCAAATGTATTCCTAGTTCCCCTTTGATCTTCTTCTTTTTATCCTACGTCTAGTTTATCATAAACTCATAATGCAAATTCTGCATTAGATCAGTACTCAAGACTTTTATAAACTCAATAATCTCTATGAGCTAAATGCAATCAAAGAAATCCAATTAGTAAGAAAAAAAAATTAGCCATTCAACAAAGACACCCTATGATTGCTAATCCAAACAAGTCCTTCACAGATAGAATGACGAAACACTACAACCAAGGCATACACAACGAAAACATGTAAACATTCATCAAAGTAATAGGAGAAACAAACTACCTGCAGCTGCAGGGTGTGAAGGAGGAAGTTCCTCACGATCTCCCCCTCTCCCTTAAGCAAAAACGCAAATGCCGATGGGATGAAATCCCGTATAAACACCTGATCATAGTTAAGTGGCATCTTATCATTGGGATCATTCGCCGCCACAGTACCCACCGGAGCCCCACAATAAGTGACGATGGAATTCCTCAGCAGCTTCCACGCCTCCTTCTCCACCTCCGACTCCTCCTTACCGACCTCCACAAAGACGGCCTCCTTCGAGCACCCGTTTTTCCGCCCATATTTCTCAACATGTCCATCCTCTTCACTCGCCACATTCTCATCCGGATCGGTTTTCTCTGCCGCCGGCTTCACATTGACGCCACCCTGCACGCAAATTCTCTCGAAACTCTCGTCCTTCACGCGGCTCTCAACCGACGCCGAGAAAGCCCTCAAACCCGGCGTGGCTCCAGCGACTAGGAAATGCGCTCTAGCCCTTTTGCTGGGATTACAGCAGCAGGTGGTGGAGAAGATTCTTGATTGGCCCCATGCCGAATCCCCCTTCTGGGCCCGACTAAGAATGGATTTCAAACCGAACGAACCGTGCGAAAACGTACAAAATCCGAAAGCAGACGAATCATTTTGAATGGATGAAAAATGAGAGGGCTTGCGCAAAGGGCCACCACCCAGAAAACGGGTGTTCTTGGACGGCCACAAGATTCTACTACATGGCTTCATGTTCATAAATTTGATGATAGCTCTCATTTCACTCGATCAAAACAAAAGCTATCAGTCCAAGAATGAAATTTTATCATGAAATCTGCTGGGATGTTAGTTTTAATTTTATTTTTTTCAGTATTTGGTTAAATCTGTATTGATAATTAGAAGAAAAATCGTTGAGCGAGAATGAGTAGAAGGGAATATATTCCGGAATTGAAAATTCAGACATTTAGGGGAAGCCAACTAAATACACGGCGATGAACTCAATACCCACCTCCCCATTTCACAGTGTTAATAGATTATCAGTTTGAGTTTTAATGGTGGTGTATCTGAAATTCTGAATGAGGTAAAATTTAAAATAATGTGTTATTTAAAAAAAAAAATCAGGTTCAAAGTCTATATGGCAATATAAGTTGTACAAAAATATTTAAAGATAATTTAATTAATAAGTTTGTTTATTAATTGAATTATATTAAATTTAATTTGATTTGTTTAATTAATAAGAACTTCAGTAAATGAACTTTATTGTAATTTGTAAAGAAACTGTGTTGTAAAAAATCGATTTAATCAATCGCTTAGGTGTTACTAGTCAATTAGGTAAGGCATGGAAATCACCTGAGTTTAAAAGTGTTTGGCCTTATGAGCATCGATTTATATGATATATATTATAGTTGTAAACTGAATATTATTATTTTTGATGTTCTGATTATTTGATCCGAGTTATTATTTTAAGTTATTTCAATTATATAATCTAATTTTTATATTTAGTATTGTATATCTATACTTATTTACATACTTGAATTTTTTTTAAAAATGTGAATATTAAAAGTAATATTGTTAATTAATATTTTAAATAAAAATAATGTTAAAAATTTGTTTAAATATGCTATTTTTATAAAAAAAAAATTACAAATGCACATGATCAAACTATAATATAGAAAGAGTATTAATGAGTAGTTTTGCTCAATTTATATTTTTATTTTTAGGAAAAGAACATTGGGGTTATTTCCCAGTATTTCATAACTGTCGGGGCTAATCTGTGATTACCGAAAAGTCGATATTCATCACCAAATGGTGAGAAGGGGTGGACCTCACTGTCTCAATTTGTGTAACCTATAACTGTAAATTGAGCTAGATCAAGAATAAATACCACCAATTATACCAGAGAAAAGGGTTGGAATTGAAGGAAATCTTGCAAATCGTAGTTCTCCAAAACATGGATCTCAATCCAGTAAGCTATCTTCTTCACCATTATTCTGTTGTTTTTTTTTTTTTCAATAATTCATTTGCCGAAACGGGGATGATGCATATTATGTGATGGTTTGTACATCTGAGTAGGTCAGCATTCTGTAGCATCGATCGGGTTTCTTGAACTTATTTTTTGCACGGCATTTCTGGATCGCGGTTAGTTTTACTGCCGTCGTGGCAAGATTAGGGTTTCTTTGGCTGGTTTTGAAGGGTTTCGGTTTTAAAGCTTTGATGCGGTGAAAGTTATGATGTATCGGTCTCGAGGCGGTTAAATGGCTGATTCACTGGGAAATGCAATTCATACTTGTTAAGGAGATGGGAGATCTTCATTTGTTAGTCTGTGATAGGTCTTTACGTTTCAATGGCATAGGTATTAGATATTCATCTTGAAGTGCCTTTATAAGCTATTATTTGACATAAGAAGCTGATCTTTGGGTTTGCATGTTATGACCCTTTTGAAAATTTCGATATTAATCATAAAAGTTGTCAGTTGGAGCCTGAAGATTCTAGACTCTGTTGTGTAACCATCAATTGCTGCGGTGTCTCATTGGTTAAATTCAGTGTCTGTGTTTACACTTCGATTGTATTGAGTGCCGTGACAGTCTTGGATTCTGTTTGATATGTAGCTCATCTCTCTTTCTCTGAATTAGGAAGAGAGTGGAGGATGAAAGGATGAGGGAATGCTAAAGTTTCAATGATAAAGGTGTTTTTGGGTATCCCCAGTATAATTTTGATGTGATTATTTGAGAAAGGAGAGAGTATTGATCCAGCAAATTTTGTTGAGTTCGCGGTTAAATTGTCCCGCACTCACAACCAAATGACCAAAACTCAATCCAACAAAAGCAAATCAGCTTAAGAAACATTTTGGTCTATTTTATCATATAACTTTTAGGTGTTTGGGTTATCTTTGCTTCTGTTAGAGATGTTTATATATTTTAGGTGTTCAAGTTATTTTTAATGATTCTCTTTCATCTGAGAGTCAAGCTCCGTGTCACAGAATCTGATTTAGTTATAGCCTTAATCTACCACAGAAGAATTATGCACACCCCTCTAAAAATTAACTTTGACAAACTACTGGTAAGGCAACTCTCATTGGCTTCTTTTATTGAAAAAATGTGCATTAAATCTTACCGTAAGACTGTGCCTTAGTAGCCTAGATTCCTTTTTCTTTTTCCCCATTTCCTTTAGCTGTGTGTTGAATGCAAAAATTGCCTAAGATTTTTCTTCATACACCTTTGCCAGAACACTTCACAGTGTGGCCCTATTTTGCGACTTGTCGAATCCAGTGAATGCCTGTTCTGATGTCTTAAACTTAAACTAGTTATTAGGTATCAATAATTACTTTGACATTGTTGAACATGCATGGGTTTTAACTGCCCCATCTTTATTTGTCCTTGTGGGTTAATTCTCTATGTATATGACGTCTTAAGTGTCATATTTGGTTTGTGCATGCCAAATGTATTTCCTTATATACTAGTATAAATGTGCATGTCAAATGTATTTCCTTCTATTGTAGTGAAGTAAGAACTACTTGTATTCTATCATGACTGAAAAATGCTATATATGTCTTTCCTTGAGATGCTTTTCATATTTTCAATTCATTTTCATTGGTGAAGTGAGTAATTTTGACATCTTATGAGTTTATGTAGTACCATTGGGTTTTCATACATAAGATCATCTTCTTCTACAATCTAATAACTATACATACGTAACATCTACACCTATTAAAAATTACTGCATTGAACTAGAGAATGTATGGCGCAGACAGAATCTGCGGGAGTCCCCAAATGAAAAGGTGTTTTTGATTCTCTAACCCTATGGGTATTTGAGATTACTTGGATTCGATTAAAAGAATGAAGTTATTTTTTATGTACCTACTCAGTTATATTCTCTTCATATGGGGGAGAACAATAGTCAGAAGTAGCACGGCAGAGAACTAGTTTCTGATTATCTTCTTTCTTGGTGCAGCCTCAAGGGGAGAATTATTCTCATCCTCAAATATGCTTCTTCCATGTGCTTTTCAAGGTCAATTGATTTCTCCCTTCTGTCTTTCAATTTGCTTTTATTTTCCTTTTGAGTTTGTTATACACTAACAAAATGAGATTATATGTTTCCTAGGGTGCTGCCTTGGCATTTTATATTCTTTCAGCTCTGTTTGTGGATAATTTTGTCATCATATTTGTGACCACTGTACTTCTAGCCGCACTTGATTTTTGGGTTGTCAAGAATGTGAGTGGTCGCATCCTAGTGGGCCTCCGGTGGTGGAACGAAATCAATGATGATGGTGAAAGTGTGTGGAAATTCGAGTGCCTTGACCAAGAGGTGAGAATATTTTGCCACTTGAATTTATGTTGTCTATTCTACTCTGTCACAAGCATGTTTGCCCACGGTTTCCCTTTTCATTCAGTCAATGGCTCGAATGAACAAGAAGGATTCATGGCTGTTCTGGTGGACCTTATACCTTACGGTAAGTCAAGAATTTTAAGTTAAGCTACCATAAAGCCATATTATATTAAGTCATCAACATAGAGATCTTCAAACACAATAGGCATTTGAAAACTTGGAAGTCACATCTATGATATCACAAGTTTGGAAAATAACCATCACCTGGGGAGAATAGGATGCTGGAGACTATATGTTCCAGAATGTTGAGTATATATATAATGATTGAGTTATCAATTCTTTCATAACAACCATAAATGTTTTTGCATTTGAAGCCTTTCCCATTTGATGTCATCAAATCTACCTTAAGCCTGGACCCTTTGTTAATTATTTAAATTTTTTTTTTTTTTTTGACAGGCGGTTGCATGGATCTTTTTTGCCATATTCTCTCTGATTAGGTTCCAAGCTGATTATCTTCTTGTTGTTGGTGTGTGCTTGACCCTTAGCATTGCTAATATCATTGGCTTCACTAAATGCCGTAAAGGTTTGTTTACTATCTCAAGTTGTGGATTTTTCTATAGACTCTACTTCAGTCCTGAATAGTTTCATTCAAAAATTAGAGTGAGGTACGGAGCTGAAAATTTCCACTTTGAATTTAAAACTTCATTTTGTGTTTTGCTAAATGCTTGTCTGCATGCTTTAAATTCACAAGTATGCAGTAAAGGAATCCAGTAAGTAAGCTTGGTGGTGCATGTACTGCATTGTGCTACGAATGTTCATACTTCTCTTATGTGATAATCTACTTTTGAAGGATCACACTACTTAACTCTAAAATGTGACTCGAATGTAAATTAGTAACGATTACAGAGTTTTCCGTTCATTATTGACATTAGCTAGCGGCGTTAGACTTTTCTTTTTTGAATTAGAATGCATCCGTTCATTATTGACATTAGCTAGTGGCGTTAGACTTTTCTTTTTTGAATTAGAATGCATTGATTTAAATCCCACCCCAGATGTCTTCAGTTTTACTTGAACTCATGACCTATTTGACAATCGCAAGGCGCTTTACCCACTTACGCCTCAAAGTGGCAATATAAATTATTGTTGAATGCTGTCACTCTACTAATGATATCGCTTACTGTAACTATACTAAATGGGATCTAACTCTCTTGTGTTGCAGATGCAAAGAAGCAGCTCCAAGCATTTGCTACCCAGACCATTGCTTCCCGTTTCCAGTCCACAATTCAGACAGCTTTTAGTGTTGTTTGAATGGCATACAACACTCTACCATAGAGAGAGAGGATCATGATATTTTGGTTTCTTATGGTGTAAATCAACATTTAATCTGGAGTTGCTCATATATACGTTCGTGTAGACAGATGTTGGGTCACACAGGCAGGGTGCATGTCTTTGAACCATTTTGATATCGGAAGGTGTTGTAAACAATTTGTATTGTTAGGGATCTAAAACATAATCTTTTTCTTTTATTTTTGCTTATTTGTTTTCACTTCGAGCTGCTGTTATACTTCAAATTTTCATATGTAGTTACCAGTTACCAGAGGAATTGGAGCTTCTTTTAAATCATGCAATAATCTATCTATGCAAAAACTAGATGATGTATGTTTCAAGGAATTTTTTTTTCATATTTTACATGCAAAAACCAGAGGAATTGGAGCTTATTTTGGTTTGTTTCAAATTTAACAATCAAGGTTTAATCACAATGCTTTAGAACAAATAGATTTCTAAGAAATCGCTTGTAAAATCATTACAAGTATCATGAGTATTGTTAATGTTAGTCTCGGTTTATTAGAGAAAAAATAGCATGCAGAGTGGAAAATAAATTTGTTTGTACGGTAAGCTTGCACTTATCCAAGTTGAGGCTGACGTGTCAACTTGGTTTAATAAATCTTTGGTTCAGGTACTTAAATGTTTAGTGTCAGTATTCAGTATATAATACAACACTTGAGTGTTGAGTTTTAAATGAAAGTAAGCTCACAGTATGTAATAAAGCAGTAAATGACAAGATTTATAGTGGTTCGGACAAAAATGTCCTACTTCCACTCTTTAGACTTATGGTCTAGTAATCCACTAAACTTAGAATTTTACAGGGTGCTCCTACGATCTATTGCTTGCTAAAGAATGCCTTATCCTTCAGTCTACAAGTGCACTCGCTTGGTCCTTGCTCATTCTTCGCTTCGCAGCTCCTTAGAGTGTGGGTGCATCACTCAACCTCCTCGTCGCTGGAATGGGGTGTTTAAAGTTTCCCTGAAATGGTCTCCTTAGTGGCAGATTGCCCGTAAGAGTTAGAGTACTAGACGTACTTGACTGATCTAATCTTTCTAGGAGAGAAAGATTATCAAGAGATAACTCAAGAACTCTAAAGTTCTAAGTCTCGTGTTCACTAGAATGACACACAGAAAAACTTAAACATCCTCGAACGTGTGTAGTAAGCTTTTGGTAGTTCGTCGTGATTTGTAAGTCGTTGCTTAAATCATTTCGGTAACCTTATTCTATTGAAATCTCTGGTATTTATAGCCGTGAGGTAGAAGGTTTGAAATAAATATTCGTTAGAGAAAAATTGGAAGATGTCCAATTGGATGTCTCTGTTGGCTGCTGCACTAGGCGGGTAGGTGGTGCTTTTCCAGATGTTCGGCAGCTGCTCCACCTTTCTTGACAGTGACAAAGACTATTCGTCTTTGTGTCAGAACGACAGTATTTGTCAGTTTGAGGAATATTGGACTGGTTATCCTAGGTAACAAAACTTGGTATTTCGTGCTTGCAGACTTTAAGGAATGTCCGATTCTTAAAGTTTGTACTCTTCAGTAGGTTCCTCAAATGATCCTCTTTGTCTCTTTGCGCTGAGACCTGGACTTAGAAATCCATGTTGGTGGCGTCATATTTGCAACTCCATGATGTTGATGTCATCCATCAGTATATGCTTGGTCCTTATGCTGACAAGTTTGATATACTGATTTTGACCATACTTGCTGGATCCATACTTGGTGAAATCCAAACTTATCAACCAGACTCATATTCTTCCAGACTTGCAAGTTCGGCTGGAACATTTGTTTGTTGAGTCTTTTGCGCATTCCAGATAGTTTAGCCAGTCTGGTCTTCAGATTCGTTCCAACTTACAACTCGATATTTGATCCTATATAGGACTTTACACTTTTCGACTATACTGAAACTATCTAGAGACAAACTAAGATGACTTTAATATATACTTTGACCCACCAAAACATAATAACATAAGGAAATTACTAACAAATCTTCTAACAATTTCTCCCTTTTTGGTGTTGATCAAAATCTTTAACCTAAGCTAATGAGGAACGAAAAACATTCTGAGTTCTTACAAGTATGAAACTATCAGTCTATAAACTCGGAGAAAGTTCCCCCTCAAACTTAGCCTACTCTGCTTAAGATATTCTCTCTTAAATTGAGAGAGATATTGCTCGATTAATAATTCAAGTATGTTCAGAGCATTTAAATCTTAAGTATAAAATAGAACAAAGAAGCTTATTGATTACACTAGATTGTGTAAGTTCAGCTATGAAGAACAAAGACCATTGTTGGACAAAAAGATATTGTCATCAACACGTCAGTTTATCCATTAAAATGATTTTGATTACAAGTACTGAGATAAACTAACTTAAGAACCTATTACAGAGCTATTACAAGTCTATACTAGGCTAATGTTGGTCTTTGTTAGGAACTAAGTTTAGTTCCCTCCTTAATTTGATGTTTTGATATGTCAAAACTCACTTTAACACTAAGTTTATAGAGTTCAAAAATGTAATCCATGTATAGGATTATTTGTGTTGTAATAGAACTTAGGTGCTGAAGACCAAACATAGGATATGCTTGAGGATTTGAAGAAGTGATCGTGCGTGAAACTTGGTTTCACTAAGTATGGTCAAGGCCTATATTGAGTTTGGGAATTCAGTATAGAGAAACCCATACTCACTTGAAAGAAGTCAGTATGAGAGACAAATTTCCATACTGACTTATGAGAAGTCAGTATGAGGACAACCTATACTGACTAAGGAAAGTCAGTATGGAGGCCTAAGTTTCTAAGCACGAGGAACACAAGAAGAACCAAGTTTAGTCAGACTTCAAGACAATTGATTGCTAAGTAAAAGTCAGTATGAGGATGTCCATACTTGGATTCCTCGGACTGAAGCTGAGTCTGACAAAAGCAGGTATGAAGTACATGAAGTACAACCTTTTCAGAGCAGAGCAGAGCAGACCTACCAAAGAATGGGTTTGATTGGACGACATTCGAAATGTATCTAATGACTGTATATTCATGTCTAACGGGTATAATTTCAAACACCCAAGGATTCCTCTATAAATAGGTCTGCACTTCAACCTTAAAAGGTTACTGAAACTAACAAACTCTCAAGTCGAAGCTTTGTCAAACTTTCCACACAAAAGTTCATTGATTACTCCGTGATTCTATTCACGAGAACTCGAGTTAATCATCCGTGCTACGTGGTTCAAAGCACGAGGCTAAGCATTAAATTTTAAGCTACACCTTGGTGAATGTATCTTTCAAATATATATTCACAGCAGTCAGTTCCTATTCTGGAACTCTGACTATACGGGCATCTGCCAACCTCACTGAGTTCTAGGAAGAACAACAAACATCCAACCACCAGGAAGAAGGCTGCGGGGTGCGTCCTCACTTCAACCTGAAGACTGAGTCTACAAGGTGTTCCTAGGCGAGTGACGATAGTAGACCGAATAACAGAGTGCCAACGGGCTATCTATAGATCGTAAGGAGGCTTGTACTGTACTTAGTGGATTTCCTGATTAAGCTCGGAAGAGTGGACGTAGGATATTCAGATCCGAACCATTATAATATCCTGAGCACTTTACTTGCTTTCTTTTAGTTTCTGCATACTTAGTCTCTTCAAAACTTACCTTAAAACCTTCAATACTTGTCTAAGTATTGAAGTGTATATTTGCGAAACTTACTTGAGAACTATTGGACGTAAACTTAATCTTTCAGAAACCCTAAACTGGGTTCCAGTCAGTTTAATAGAACAAGTGCATTATAAACTTACTTCCGCTACAATATATTTCACTCTGATTTTGGGACCAACAAGTGGTATCACGCGCCAAGGTTCTTATAGACCAAGGTTGTATTGAGTCGCTTAGGACCATATCTATTTTTTCCTTGCACTTTGTTTGTTTTGTATTCAAGCTCAGGTACATAGAGATGACACATATCACAAAGTTCCCAAGTATACGCCAGAAAATTTCAATATATGGAAGAAGCGATCATTGATCATGTTGAAGAATGTCCATCCTGAAATGGCTGAAGTTCTGTCCATCGAACCCATCAAGATCACGAAGGTGAACACCTAGCTCGGATGAGCTGCTGGTCCAGAGATGGTTGACAAACCGTATGCTGAGTGGACAAATGAAGACAGAATCCACTTTCAGCTGGATTCTGTGGCCATGGAACTTATCTTGCAATCCTTACAAGAGCCACTAGTTGTCGAAGCTCTAGCTTACGATGATGTAAAATAGATGTGGGATAACCATAACTTATTTGAAGGCTCTCTCTTGTTTTGCATGACCTCATCGAGCCCTCTTGAGCCTTTCTTAAAAACACAATTTTTCATCTTGCTCAAGGATGGTTAGGTTTAAGGATTTGCACTCAGATTTTAAGTTTTCAAAATCTTTAAGCAAAGCTGAGTGTCCTTCCTTATGTTTTGCTAGCTCCTCACTAATAGACCTTGATTTTTCAATCTCCTCGGTCAAAACTGAAACTTGTGATCTCAATTAGGTGTTTTCGCCAGCTAAGATATTTGTAATTTCATAATTTTTTTGAAATTCTTGCGATAAAAATGTCTATTGTGACATCCTCTGAGTTGGAGCAATACGACTCAGACTCGTTGAGGATGCATTAGGTAATTTAATGATAAAATGGGTATTTACCTGCTCACTTGAAGCTGTGAGCGCTATCTCAATTTCAGCTTTAGAATCATCCTCAGCTTCCTCTCCGAACGCGATCATGAATACTAGGAGAGCTTCCTCGTTAGCTTCATCCTCAGATGAGTAGTCCTCATCATGGTTAGGGATGTCCGGCATATCGATCCTTGTTAGCATAGCTTGAGCTATTGCTTTTGATGCTCGGCATTTGAAATCCTTCTTTAGTCTTTCCCTTTCCTCCTTGTCTATAGAGGAACACTTGAACTACAGATGTTCGGGGTAACCGCATTGGAAGCATGCTCTGGGAGCTCACTTGACGAACCTTTTTCCTAGGAGCTGGATGCTTCCGTCTTTCCTTTCACCTTCTCGAGGAGTTTGGAAAGCCTCCTCATTTGCTCTTCAAGCTCGGCCATTGAGCTTTCTCCTTCCTTAGATTGAGATCCAGATTTAAATGGAATCTCTTTCGTTTGTGAGCATGACTGACCAGCTGGTCGGTCAGTATGCAAGGGTTTCTTGGGTTTCCACTTGAAATCCCTCTTCACGAAATAAGCTGTGTTTTCAGCTTGGTGGCTTGGCGAGCTGGCTGCTCGAATAGCCTCGTTCTTGTTCACCATCCGGATATCCCACTCGTGGGCTTAGATTTGGGAAAACAATTCCTTGGTTGTTATTTTTTATAAGTCTTTTTCTTTCAGCGCAGTTGCCTTGATAAACCAATCCTCTTTCGACATCTTGGATAAGATCTTTGCGTTAAAGTCTGCGGTGGAGTATGTCCTATCCAATGCCTTGAGCTCACTGACAATGGTGTTGAATCTCTTCTCCATCGCCTTTACCGTCTCTCCAGGTTACATCTGGAATGACTCATACTTGTCGACACACACTTGTAGTTTGTTGCGCTTCATCTGATCCTTCATTGCAAAGTGTGTCAAGGTAGCTCCAGACCTCTTTAGGGTTGTTGAACTGCATAACTTCCTCCTTCAAGGGGTTTGGAAGGGAAGATAGTATGACATGTAGAGCTATGGAATCAAGTTGATTCCTTCTCTTTTCTTCTTGACTCCATTCATCATATGAATTCTCGATGGTTCTTGCGTCTTCGGTTCCAAGAGGTGGAAGGACCTTGGTGATCTTTATCGGTCCATTCTCCAGTACCTCCATCATCTTTGGATGAACATTTTTCAGCTGGATGGAAGCCCTGTTCTTCCATATGTCGTACTTTTCTGGATTGTATGGCTGCAACTTTATCATGTTCATCATGATTGTACCTGAGCTATAAGATAAGACAACAAAAATGTTTGCAAGGAATAGATACCAGTCATAAGCAACTCAAAACGACCAGTCTGGTAGGACTGATTGCTCTGATACCACTTGTTGGTCCAGGTCTATCAGAGAAAAGATAGTATGCATAACGGAAATTGAAATTGTTTGTTCGGTAAGCTTGCACTTATCCAAGCTGAAGGTGACATGTCAGCTTGGTTTGTCAAATCTTTGGTTCAGGTACGTAAGGTCAAGTATGCTTAGTGTCAGTATTCTGTATATACTACAACACTTGAGTGTTGAGTTTTAAATAAAAGTAAACTGACAATATATAACAAAGCAGTAAATGAAAAGATTTATTGTGGTTTGGACAAAATGTCCCACGTCCACTCTTCAGACTCACGGTCGGGCAATCCACTAAGCTTAGAACTTTACAGGTGTTCCTCCTATTGCTTGCTGAAGAATGCCTTGTCCTTCAGTCTACAAGCGCACTCATCTGGTCCTTGCTCGTTCTTCACTTCGCAGCTCCTTAGAGTGTGGGCGCACCACTAAGCCTCCTTGTCATTGGAATGGGGTGTTTATAGTTTCCTTGAAACTGTCTCCTTAGCGGCAGATTGCCCGTTAGAGTCAGAGTACAAGACGTACTTGACTGTTGTAATCTTTTTTGGAGAGAAAGATTACCAAGAGATAACTCAAGAACTCTAAGGTTTTGAGTCTCGTGTTCACTAGAGTGTCACACAGAAAAGCTTAAACAACCTCGAACGTGAGTAGTAAGATTTAGGTAGTTCATCGTGATTTGTAAGTCGTTGATTAAATTACTTCGGTAACCTTCTTCTGTTGAAACTCCGGTATTTATAGTCATGAGGTAGAAGGTTTGAAATAAATGTCCGTTAGAGACAAATTGGAAGATGTACAATCAGATGTCGCTATTGGTTGTTGCACTAGGCGGTAAGTGATGCTCTTTGTGTCAGAACGACAGTATACGTCATTTTGAGAAATCTCGGACTAGTTGCCCTAGGTAACAAAACTTGGTGTTTCGTGCTTCCAGACTTTAAGGAATGTCCAATTCTTAAAGTTTGTACTCTTCAGTACGTTTCTCAAATGATCCTCTTTGTTTCTCAGCGCTGGGACCTGGACTTGGAAATCCATTCTGGTGGCGTCATATTTGCAACTCCATGCTGGTGACGTCATCCATCAGTATATGCTTGGTCCCTATGCTGGCAAGTTTGATATACTGATTTGGACCATACTTGCTGGATCCATACTTGGCGAAATCCAAACTTATCAGCCAGACTCATATTCTTCCAGACTTGGAAGTTCGGCTCGAACTTTTGTCTGTTGAGTCTTTTGCGCATTCCAAACTATTTAGCCAGTCTGGTCTTCAGATTAGTTTCGGCTTACAGACTCATATTCTTCCAGACTTGCAAGTTCGGCTCAAACTTTTGTATGTTAAGTCTTTTGCGCATTCCAAACTATTTAGCCAGTCTGGTCTTCAGATTAATTTCAGCTTACAATTCGATATTTAATCCTATACAGGACTTTACATTTTTTGACTATACTGAAACTATTTAAAGACAAACTAAGATGACTTTATTATCTACTTTGACCTTTCAAAATATAATAATATAAGGAAATTACTAACAAATTTCCTAACAGTTAATAAACTTTTGAAGAATTTAATTTCCCATAAGAGTAGCACACCCGATAGCACATAATATTGCCAATTAAGTATATATTGAGAAAATAACTTTTCAATGACCGTCCATCTTTATAACTAAGAGAAAAATGAACAAATTTTGCTGGCTCTAATATGCTGTATTCTGTATTCATATAAAAAAAAAATGTACATTCGCATTCCTAAATTATTTTTTGGTGGTGGTGTTTTGTCAAACAGTTGACTTAATTTAGTAAGGATAAATAAGAAAAGAATCCATTCTAAAATCAAAGAATTTATATATATAAAATATTATGCTGAGATTTTTCTGAAGAGACTGGTTTATAATTTTGGTATTAATTTCATTTATATGTCAATGATTTAGTAAATAAAATGGATAGATATATAGTTTATGGATTATAGAGAAAATAATTAGTTTACTCTTCACTGTCTTTACTTTGTACTATTTTTTTTTTTGTGAAATCTAAATTTATGTAAAAAAGCAAAAAATCTAATAAAGAAAAGAGAGTGAACTGTAAATCTGATCAATATTAATTCATGTATATATTTTTTTTATACTTCATTCATTTTGAAATATATATATATTTTAAAATATACTCCGTCATCTCAATTATATAGTTTGTGCACCATCAGGGCAGAGTCAGTCATGGGCTCGCAAGAGCAGCCATCCCACGAATTTAAATTTTCTAATAATATTTTTTACTAATAAAATTATAAGACACGACGAGATTAATCTAATCCAAAGATCTTTCAAATTTGTATCCGCCCCAGCGTGTGCACCATACTATCAAGAGTTTAAATTATTACATAAAGTTGATGGGCAAAATAGTAATGAAACATGGGGTCGATAGAGGTGAAGAAAAAATGTGGATATAATGGAGGCTGTGTCTTATCCCTATGGCTATTGTAAGAATAATAAGCTCCATGAAATATTATGGCCCATTTCACTTTCTCACTAACTGATCACGGTAGTGGCGGCGACGGTCAATACTCACAATGGCAAGTGTGGTGGTGGTGCAGCACAAACAGCCGTCTTCCCTCGTCCTCTCATCTTCACTTTCCGACTTCAATGGCGCCAGACTTACTTCCTCGCTCCAGGTACATACACCCACAATTCAAAAATGCATGCAGAAACAACTCAAAATATATTTCTCATAGTTGGGTTGGGATTCTTAGTGAGAGAGCGCATACTTCCATCAAGTCTTATAGTTATCCAAGCTTTTTCAGCAAGTGATGTTGACTGAGAATATAGAAGCTGCAAATCTTGTCTCGATTTTATAGCACAAGTAGTTAAGTGCCTTGCTCGCGATAAATGATCTCTAATTCAAATTATGTTGGACACCCCTCTCCCAATAAATATTGTACTATTTTTTTTTAAAAAAAAACTGCAAATCTTGAAAATCTTGGGCAATACTCCCTCCGTTCCTTGGCATTAGTCTCATTTGCTTTTGGCACAGTTACTAATGTTTGTGAGTGTAGTGAAATTAATATTTTATTTATGTGAGGAGATTTTTTTCCATTTTAGAAAATAAGACTAATTTCACCGGACAGACGAAAATAGAAAATGAGACTAATGCCAAGGGACAAAGGGAGTAGTATTTAAACCGATTTTCTTTTTCTTTTTCATTTTAATAGTCGTGATATTTTTATGATTGCCCCTCCATGAAGAAGAAAAATGTGCTGTGACATAAGGAAAAACAAGGTATGATGGGGCTAGGAATTAAGAGGAGTCTATTTTTATTTTCCTGTTTTACTCTAACTTTGTTTGTTTGTTTTTTTTTTTTTTTTTTTTGGAGAATATGCAAAATCTAATAGAGTCCCCTGAAAAAATTTCTTTCTGATCAAACAGTTATTGATTGGAGATATTTGGGGTGGAATTTAAATGAATGCATTATATTAAAAGAAAAAAAAGGTTGCAAATCTTGTTTGGTATGCAAGAATTGGTTAATGGTAGATAGTTTAATGAGTAGTGGAGTTGACTGACATTTTTGATGCAGTTTAAGAGGAGAGTATGGCAGCCAAAAGGGGCATTGCATGTTAGTGCATCGAGTGCTAAGAAAATCCTAATCATGGGAGGAACTCGATTCATCGGCTTATTTTTGTCTAGACTCCTTGTGAAAGAAGGCCATCAGGTTCCCTCACATCACCATTCAACATCAAGAATCTGTGTTATGCTTTGTGTTGCTTATGTAATCAAAGATTCAAAAAAATTGCAAGTGCAGGTCACACTTTTCACATGAGGAAAAGCTCCCATTGCTCAGCAATTGCCTGGTGAATCTGACTCAGATTTTTCCGATTTTTCCTCCAAGGCATGCTGCAACAAATCTCTCTTCTCTCTCCCATGTTATGACACAACATATATCATTACATGATGTGGGTTTCTTCAACTTTGTTTTGTTTGTTCAGATCTTGCACTTGAAGGGAGACAGACAAGACTTTGATTTCGTGAAGAGCAGCCTCTCAGCAGAAGGATTTGATGTTGTGTATGATATCAATGGTGTGATTTCTTACGACATCCTAGTTTAGTTTTCTTGTTATGATGCTACAAGTTCTTACACTTTTTTCTATGGATCCTTGCATTTGTTAGGGCGTGAGGCTGTTGAAGTTGAACCTATTCTTGATGCCTTACCTAATCTTGAACAGTAAGAACTTTACCATATGTTAGTTAACTCACACTATATTGTGGCTTGATCACTTCTGTCGTTGATGCGAGCCTAAAACCATGATAGATTAGGCCACATTCCTCACAAGTCAGCCAACATATAATGTGGTCTCGAAAACTAAGTAGTTTTTGTTGGGCCCTTGTCTTTTTTTTTTAGGTTCATTAAGTATCTTGTTGGTTGGAAAGTCCATTTTTCTTGGTAGAAATTTGATATATTTTGTTCTGTCTCAGCAAATCCTTTCTTTACCACAGGGAATAGTGATGATGTCTTCATTAGTTCTTCTTTATTGTGCATAATTTCCTTGAATGTAGGTAGTGGTTATGATCAATTTGACAGGAAGAAACAAAAGTGAATGTGATCATAACTAGTCTTTGCTACTTACAGAAGTAACTTTGAGACGAACAGAATCAGGATATATCAGGATCAGGATCATGATCAAAACATTCATATCGCCCCTCGAGTAGACAGCGGATCAGTTGAGACAAGCAAATTATTTTCTGCCGTCTGAATGGTTTGTAATATGTGAGTTTTCTTTGTATTTATAGGTACATCTACTGCTCTTCTGCGGGTGTTTACCTGAAAACTGATTATCCACCACATTATGAGGTCAGAATCTTGTTTATGATCTTTGCTTTTTACTAGCTGTTTCATGTCTGAATTGTTTGGACTTTTTGTATAACCTAAATTTGGACACTTACATTTGCTGTGTAAAGTGAAGCCTTTCTATACAATCAACTCAATCACAGATTCGGTTGAGTTATGGAGCTTGAGATTGTAACGAATGATGTATTAGGCAGTTCACAATGAGTCGTGGAGCTTTAGAATATGTTAGGCACAATCCATGAAGGATCTGACTTGGTAGCCCCCACCGGAATTTTCAAATTTTCTTTACATATATAATTTTTAGGAGAAACGGTTAAAATTATAAGAGATTGGCCCCACGACCCTTAAATTCTGCATCCCTTCCACGTGGATCCAGATATTTTTAACAAAGAGGCTTTATTTATTAAATATGCGGATAAATCTTTCTTCCCTCTCATTGTTAGCTCCTTAAACCTTATTTTCTTCATCCTTTAGCCCCCTTTTCTGATTGTAAAGAGAATTATGTCATTAAAAAAAAATCGTATCTCATGATTTCGTAACAATATTGAGAGTGGTTTTATCTTCCTCTAAGCAAACAACCCATTTTTTTTTTTTTTTCCTACTACAAAAATCACATATATATATATAGTTAAAACATGAGTGGTGTGTGAAAAGGTTGATGCAGTTGATCCCAAGAGCAGACACAAGGGGAAGCTGGAGACAGAGAGCTTGCTGTCATCGCGCGATGTGAACTGGACATCTCTTAGGCCAGTCTACATCTACGGCCCCCTCAACTACAACCCCGTCGAGGAATGGTTCTTCCACCGCCTCAAAGCCGCCCGCCCCAACTCCGGCATCCAGATCACACAGCTCGGCCATGTCAAGGTTTCTTTGCATGCACCTCACTACCTATATAGATATGCCTAATCAATATTCATAACTAGCTTCCACTCACTCCCTGCAGGACCTTGCAACAGCCTTCATCGCGGTTCTCGGCAACCCCAAGGCCAGCAAGGAGATATTCAACATATCTGGTGAGAAATATGTTACCTTTGATGGCATGTGCCAAGGCTGGTGGCTTCCCTGAGCCTCAGATTTTTCATTACAACCCTAAAGAGTTCGATTTTGGCAAGAAGAAACCATTTCCTTTCCGGGATCAGGTACGTTATATATACAGAGACTTCGTTTTGATTTTTCGGGTCAGACAATCTTGCTTGTTTTGAATGCAGCATTTCTTTGCATCGGTTGACAAGGCCAAGAGTGTGCTGGGGTGGAAACCGGAGTTTGATCTGGTGGAAGGTCTTACGGACTCTTACAACCTGGACTTCGGCAGAGGAACGCTCCGGAAAGAAGCTGATTTTTCGACCGACGACATTATTCTGGGGAAGTCTCTTCTTCTCCAGACCTAGAACCTGCAGCTTCTCTTCTTCATCTTCTTGTTAGATATTCAATTGCTGTTACTCATGCATCTCCTGTTGAGTTTTCTTCTTCTTCTTTTTTTTTTTTTTTTTCTTTCTTTTAGACATAATATTGACTCTTCTCTTTCATACATTGTAAAGATTGAAATGTGCAACAATCAAATTCATGGAGGTTTCTTACTAACTGATTTTGCTTGAGAGACTAAGCTATGGCTGGCATATAGGCTAATTATGTAATTATATTATAAATTATGTGTGTCTTTTTAGAAATAATTTATACTCCCTCCGTCCCGCTACAATAGGCCCTTTTCATTTTGACACATTAATTTCGGAGCTAGTGTTTAGTAGCTAATTGTGGTTAATAATAAAATTAACAATCATAATTAACTTATTTAAGACTTAAACAAGTTAATTACGATTGCCAATTTTATTATTAACCACAATTAGCTACTAAACACTAGCTCTGAAATTAATGTGTCAAAATAAAAAGGATCTATTGTAACGCGACGGAGGTAGTACTATTTAAAAAATAACTTGAATAAATATTTGTGCTTCCTTATAAACCCCCTCACATCCTCAACAAGCATTACAAGATAACAATAAAAACTATGAAATGCATTACCACACTCAATCAACTATGGTCCAACTCAACATATTTCCTATATTTTGTTATACCTTTCAAAATACTTCTTGCCAATCTTGCATCTAATCAAATCCTTCCACCACCACCAACATTGCCAGAAAGTTCTGTTGATTCCAGCCGGCAAGAACATCTTTTACAGATCGTTGACTTTGGTGACCATTAACTATATCTTGTGGCAGTGATGCAAAAATTGGCCTAGGCGGCCGCTTGTCGACTCGAAAAGCCCACAATCTATGGAGCTATATGTTTTTTTTTCTTACTTGGCGCTTAGGCAGTGGGCTAGGCGGACGAATTAGGTAAGCTAGGCGGAAATTAATAATTTTTTTAAAAAAGTAGTATTTTCAACCATATATATCAAAAGAAATATATTGTTAGGAATTTATGTTAGAAATTTCTTCCTTATATTGTTTTGATGAGTAGTACATACCACTAGATAGAGTGTCTCTAACTAGGTTATTCCACACTTGTAATATCTTGTATAGGAATTATCAAATTGTAAGTCGAAGCTGATCACAAGCTCTTGAAGATTAGCTGACGAAATTCTCATTAGCAAAAGAGCTTGTTTGGGTTGTTGGCTAACACAACGTTACCAGCAAGACGCCTATCAAGGATTTTGGCTAACACGTCATCACCAGCTGGTGGACTACAACAAGGAGCTTACCAGCAGATGTCACAAGCAAGGCGATACCCAACCAGCTAGAAGCGACACCGGCCAACCAAAAACAAGCAAATGCCTATCAAGATAACTCCAGGCTTTAAGAAATGAGATCTTAAAGTCTGTGATACTTAAAAGTTTGTTCATTCAAGGAATCCACCAACTAACATTTCTCAGACTGGCTAAAAGAGCCGTTTTGACCAATGCAGCAAAATGCCACCTACTATGATCAAAAGGATACTACAAGTAGAAGTGAGACTTCGATGGGACGTGTTCCTTTTGTCCTACAGTAGCTCCAATCGGCTTCAAATTCAAAACTTCCAAGGAGCGTCTATAAATCGAGGCTGCAAACCACCTTGAGAAGGTTACCGTAATTAACTGACCTTCTACGAATTTGACCGATCTCTTGAAAGCTACCAACTCTACATAAAAAAACTTTCAGGTTATTCTATCAACTTTCAATGTTCCTTCTTGAACACGAGACTATGCATCTAGCAAAAGCTACTTCTGTTTTCTTTCCAAGTAAGAAAATATTTTGGAGTTACCACTACTCCGGTGGTAACAATCACGGGTATATACCGTAACTGACATTCTAGAGAGGAACTCAAACTATTACGACCAACTACAGGTTAAGTGTTCACCACTCTTCAGATCTGAAGAAGCTCTGGAAAACAAATTACTTTGGGCGAGTGCGCTTGTGGACTGTTGGACGCGAACATTCATTAGCTAGCAATAGATCGTTCGACATCTTTGTAATCCTTAGCTTAGTGATTTCCAAACTGTGTCTGAAGAGAGGACGTAGGACGGTTTAGTCCGAACCTCTACAAATCATTTTTCCGCTATTTACTGCTTTAATTAATTTCTGCATCGAATTTAAAACCCAACGCCTGAAGTGTTGGAGTATATTACTGAAAAATGATCAAGTAATATATCGCTCGCTAAACAACCGCTTTTCTGAACCCGAGTTAGTGCTAGAATCACCAGCTTGGAGGGCCCGACCTAAAAGACTATTTTCTGCTGCACTGTACTTAACTCTGATTTCGGACCAACAAGTGGTATCAGAGCAGCTGGTCTTTACAGACTAGTTTTTTTTAGGCGTTTAGTATCAGATCTTTATTCCTTGCAGTTGTCTTTGTTTTGTGGCTATTGAGCACGTAACATGATGAACATCTCGAAGCTTCCACCATATAATGTGAAGAAATTTGAATCATGGAAGAAGAGATCCCTGATCCAGCTGAAGAATATCCATCTTGAGATGGTAGACGTGCTGGAAACATGACTCATCTAGATCATGAAGGTCAACATTTTCCTAGGAGGTGAAGAAGGTCCAGAGACGGTGCCCATATCGTACGCGTAGTGGACCATAGAGGACAACGTCTAACTTGATGCCACAGCTCATGAGCTGATTCTCTCAGCTCTCCCAGAGGCTATGATGGACAACGTGATAGAGTTTTACTGCGCGAATGAGGTATGGGACAACCTTAGCAATTTGAGCCAAGATACGGACCAAATGAAGCGCAACAAGCTTCAGGTCTGTGTCGACAAGTATGAGTTCATTATGAAGCTCCCCAAAGAAAGCATCAAGGACACAGAGGCTCGGTTCAACTCTATCATCAGGGGGTTGAAGACCTTGGACAAGGCAGACTCAACAGTAGATTTTAATGCCAAGCACCTGTCCAAGATGTCAAATGATGATTGGTTTGTGAAGACGACCACGATGAAGGAGAAAAATCTTTCCAAGATGTGCACCAATGAGCTATTCGCCCAGCTGCAAGCGCTTGAGTGGGACATCAAGATGGTGAACAAGAAGAAGCTATCAGAGCAACCACCAGTTCGCCAGGTAGGCATGCCGAAGATGTTGCCTACTTTGTGAAAAGGATTTCCAAACTCAAATAAGACCCAATAAGCCCTTTCACACAAAGAGACCAGTGGGGCCACCAATGACAGAAGTCCCCTCTACATCCACCTCCACCTTGAAGGAAGGAGAGAGTTCTATAACTTGAAGAGCAGATGAAGAGACTCTCCAAACTATTGGATAAGGTAAAAGCAAAAGCTGATATCCCTCAAAATAGTTTAAAGGAGATTTGTCAAACGCCCCCAACACACATGTATTGATTGAAACTCTCTCGACCACCTGAACTTCAAGTGTCATCGAGTGGACAAGGAAGAGAGAGATCCATTGAGGCAGTTTTTTAAGATCAGAGCGTCAAAGGCTGTTGCCAAGGCGATGTTATCGAGGACAGAAGTTCCAGAGTTCTCGCCTACAACGACGGTTCAATGTTGTGAGTGATGAGTCAGAGGATGAAGCATTACTAGCATTCATGGCATCTATTGGGGTCGTGGCATAAATGAGCCTGCCCCGACCCGATTTAACCGGATTCACACCTAGTTCCCGATTTAAAAAGCAAGGCACGGAGTTGAGAGCACTTGCGCAGCTCCGGAGCTTGCAGTTAGAGCCTATAAAGTGTGCCCAATAGGTACGCTTGAATACACAGAACGCAGCTAAGGCAAATCAGTCGCAGAGGAGGGCCGCGCACCTTAGGAAGACATCCCGGACGACACCTCGCGCACCTTGCACGACCTAGTAGGTGCGTGGACGAGACCTGAATGAATCAGCTTGAGGATAAGCCTTGGCAGTTCCTGATAAGGCGTGGGCGGTTGCACCTGACCCCTATCTTCTCGGAGATAGCTCCAACAACTCCTAAACGTTAGGAAACCCTAGAGGCTAAGGCTTATCTTATGTATTCGACTCCCCTATTGTTGGTCCCAGATCAGAGTACGAAATAATATGCAGTTGAAGTATAAGAACAGTTAATTGCAATCTTAAACCGGCAGTTCAATTTCAAACTGTAGACTCAGTTTTAACAAATAGTTCAAAAGGGTAGTTTGTGTTAGCCAACAGGTTTAGGTGCCCAGTTTACAGTTATATCCCGTTAACAGTTGTACGCTTCAACACTTTTTAGAGAAGTGTTGAAGGCTTCAAAACACAATTGAAAATTGTATGATGCGTGATAACTCCCTTTAAGAGTTATTATTTTAATGTTTTATAGGTGTCTTTTATGTTCTTTTTAGTGTTTCTAACTCATTTTAGGTTGTTTTTGTGTTGTATTTATCATTGTCTACACTGTGTGTGTTGTTTTTGTTGTTTTTAGTTGTTTTGCAAGGAAAATGAGTGATATTAACCAGGCTTCATGCCAAAGAAGTGAAGAGCAATCCGCTGAATGTTATGCTGCAGCATAGGAGTAGCATTACTGGGAGCTGAGAGACTGCACAGGGGGGACCACCTGATGGATTTATATACTGAAAGCATTATGATTGGTATATTATGTACAAGGTCGATTGGTTAATATACTGGGAATCATAAATGTTGTATGTTCATCTCTTGTCTGAATTAACAAACATGTGTCGCAAACGCAATTATCCTCTTATCTCGTCGATAGGGAGATCATCCGGTGTGTAGAAGATCACGGAAGATCGTATGGATCATTTGACCTAGCGAGATATAAATAGTTATCACAGCTGAGATAGTTCCAGGATAAACTGTCGGTGTAGGCTGCAGCATACGCAGTAATAAGAATCTTATCTTGGTATGCTGGTGTGGGGCACACATTGATAAGGACCTAAGTCGAGATCGATTCTTTTATCTGACATTAAAAGAATCTAGATCTCTATGGCTCGACGAGATCCTAAGCCTAAATGAAGGTACAGAAGTATATGCAAATTGTGTATTACTTTGAGTTGCAGTGAAAGGCTCTAGTTGAGATTGTATATCTGTATCTTGGGTAATAGTAGTTTGTGTATGACTGTCTGGTACTGGAACTAGGTAACCACATCCAGTATAGGATGGTGACATTCCCTGAACAGCTCAAAAGGTTCATTATGCTAAGTCCTGCAGGCTGATTAAGTTCAAGCATAAGTGAAAAGGTTTGAGTGGATTGATTCAGGAATATAAGATGTTAATTAATTAAATAGCTTGTCAGAGCTTAAATTAATTAACAAATGTCTGTAACCTTAAATGTGGGGATATACCGAGCCCATGCAACCCGTACCTCAAAACGTGGTAGCAAATAGGTAGGACAGTATTGATTCTCTGGTGGAATGAATCAATATTAATTAATTAATTATATTCTGGGTTGAATATGGGAATTAATTAATTGATAGGCCTTATTTGCTATTTGCATTCTGGTCCCTGGTCTGGCCCATGAAACTCAAGCCCAATAGGAGTCCAGTATTTTCCTATAAATAGGCCTCAGTTCCTCAGATCTCAACACACCACAAGATCATAAGTTGCACACAGCAAACCAGTTTTTGGGAGCAGTGGTGATCGACCAAGATCTGAGAACGAGGAGGAAATTCTGCTTCTCAACCGGGCAAGGGATCTGATAGAGAATCTTCACCAGATTTTCAGATCGAGTTGGGATACAGATCAGAAGATCAAATCAGGAGGATTTTTCTTCTTCTCTCTCTCTCCTTGTTTTCGAAAATAATTGTTTTATTTTCTCAAGATTTATTTCCTCAATCTGTTAGAAATTAAATCTTTGTGCGTGGGAAAGATCAAAGGGAATCTCCGCGCACTCGATCTTCAGAGTTCATCAATCCAGGTATTCCGCATAAACCTTCTTATGCATAATAATATAGGAGCATGCTAGGATCATTCATAGGCATAGAAATTTATTTTGATATTCCAATTAACGATCCTTGGCAAACGGACATCGTGATTCAGTTCACGAATCCCTTCACCACCAACAGACAGAATCAGCTTACTTTTCAAATTCTGTCTCAAAAGTTGGACAGGTGTCAACTGTGTGAGCTATTAGAGTCAAAGGGTAGGATGGAGAGCCATGTGTAGGATGGAGATTCATTGGAAGTGGGAAGATATTTTGAGAGCAAAGAGAGAGAAAAATAGAATTCAACAATTATTCTTCTTCAACAAGCCAAAGTTTTTAGAGAGAGGAAAATCTGAGGGCTGCAGCGCAGAGATGGAGGAAGAAGAAGAGCAGCAGCTGGACACCTTGCTGCTGGTTTTTCTGCACCTCTAGTTTATATTTGTAGTTGATAGATGAATGATAGTTGGATTTTAGTTATTATTATTTATTTTCTTTTTAGTTTAAGCATGAGCTAAACTCCTAGTGCTTGGGTTGTTGACTGGTTTATTTGCTTGAATATATGTTAGAGTTGTTCTTGTTTCAAATCTGGTGTTTGATTATGATTTTGGTTTGTTAAATTCCTTAAACACGACGGTGGCAAGGAATATTTCACCTAGGGAGACCGAAAGGAGATCTAGGCTTAGGAAGTCATAATCAATCTTGAATTCTTGTGTAGACATACAAAGAACTTGAGACTTGTAAGAACCCCTGTTTTGATAATTTCATTTGAAGATTAATTCTGTCATAGACATATGAAGATTAATAAGAAAATGCAGATCTAGTAGTGTGAGAACATGCTAGGCAGTGTAGAGAGAGGTTACAAGACCCAGAATTGATGTCTGAACCATGCTGCAGCATATAGGAAAGTAGATAACCAAAAGTTAGCAACCCAAGTGTTTTCTCGCTTTTTTAAACCGTATTTCTGAAGTTTTTACGGTCATAATTTGGTAAGAATAGTTATTAATCATTTAAGCTTCAATTGATTTTATCATTTATGCATTTATGCAATTTTAGTTTAGAAAATCATCACACAAACCTATTTTGCAAGCAATATTGTGTGCACGGCTTGATTAAACACTCTCTAGGGTTCGATATCTGGTCTCCTAGACTATATTACTTGTCGATTGCGTATACTTGCGCATAGTTCTGTAGTTACCCTGCTGCAGCAACAACAATGCATAAAGTAAGTAAAACTATAAATGAGGCAGGATATTTATAGTGGTTCGGAGCCTTAAGTCCTACGTCCACTCTTCGGAAATCAATCTGGTAATTCACTAAGTAATGAAGATATAATCCTCACGATCTATAGCCAAATGCTGTGAAAACCACCGTCCACAGCAGAATGGATCACTCGCCCTGGTAGTTGTTCTTCACGCCTTCTTCAGTTCCTCGAAGCCAGGTGGCACCTTGAAGTCTTCTCAGAACTGGCAGTCGTCGGAAATGGATTGAGGACAAACCTCCATTCTCCTTCTCTGGTGGGTGGATGGTTGAGTTCTTCCCAGAACAAATGCAGGTTGGCAAAAGCCCGTAAGAACCTTCTTCTCCTTAGAGAATCAGGCTGCTGTGTTCTTACTTGAAAAGTGAGAACACCAAGAAAGTAGACTAAGTCGAAAGACTTAATCCTCGTGCACACAAAGGTCACACGGTGAATCTATGAAGATTCGTCAAGCAGTGCCTCATGTTCAATAAAAGAACCACGGAGTAAATGCCTTCTTGCTTGAGAGCTTTTAATGCTTGAGCTTTGAATTCGGCAGAGTGACAACAAGGTTAATGAGCGTTCCTATCTTTCTCTTTGGTTATCCTGCTATTTATAGATGAATTTACATTAAATAAAAGGTAGAGACATTTCGAAGGATGTCCAATCAAAGTCCATCCTTCTTTGTAAATTAAACCTGCTCCTCTGTCTTTTCTGAATCACTGCCATGCTTTTGCAGAGGAAGTTTGTACTTGTTGTGTCAGACTTGAACAACGTTGTACTTTAGTCATAACTGAGTGTATCTTCGTTCCTTATCATTGAATCTTCAATGCTCTTTTATGACTGTTCGGCATCTTGCTTTTCACGTGTTTCTTTGACGTGAAACTGTCCTGGTCTGAAACTATGAGCGCCTCTTGACAGTTGAAAACTGTCTGAACAGTTTTTCTCGTCCGATACTCTGCACAGTTTTCTCATCCACTATTCTTGACAGTTTTCTCGTCTGGACGACTTCCACTTCAAAAATTGTTCCACAGTTTTTGAAAGTTTTCTTCTCCTAGACTATTACAATTCGATCATCCTATACAAGGATTACATGAGGTAATAACTCTAAGGCCTTAACTTTGGTACACATTTTTGACACATCAAAACATCAAATTAAAGGTGGGATTTCTACATCCATACCTAAAAATTTCCCCCTTTTTGATGTTGTTAAAACCATACCTTCTAAGTCGAAAAGAAGATGCAGTTGCTCTGAGTTTACAAGGTTTGAAAATCTAACACTTCTCAGAACTGCGCTTCTTCTAAACTCGACCCACTCTAACTGATCTTTCCCCCGAATGGGAGAGATATTTCTCGATTAACATTAATCAGATTAGAGCGATAAAATGCTGATCACACTGGAATATGTGAATTCAGCTAAGTATCAAGGTAAGAGACAATGAGCAATTGTCTTCAAACCAACAGTTTTAGACCTTTTATTATATGCGTTCGTTACAAGTTCATGAAAAGTTAAAAACTGTGGTAAAAGAAGATACAAAACAATTCAAAGGTTACTTAGCTACGCTTGAGATTTGTCCTTATCCTCTTCCTTGTCTTGGTTTGAAGTGTCTGCGTCTTTTGACTTTGAGATAGCAGCAGATGTCGAGGGTCCAACTTGCATAACAAAGCTCTTAGCCATGTCCTTCATTAGTTTCATCTCCTGCTCTCTGGCTTGCTGCATGCCCTCCACCTGCAATCTGATCTGCTCATTTTGCCTCTCCATCAACTGCAACTGCAGCTTCACTTGTTCATCTCTCCTCTCTTCCTCCTTTTTGACAAAATAAAAAATTGAGACCATGGATGAAAGGATCTGTTGGTTCATTTCCTGTCTCATAACATCAAGGGTTAGATGAGGTGCTACCACAGAGATGGGATTGGGAGACATTGGTCTTTCAAAAGCGATGAGTGCTCTTGAGTCTCCACTGGTTTGGCTCTAAGATGTAGCAGTATATAGCTCCAGTTGTTGATGGGCCATACTGGTTGTTTCCTCTTCCTCTTTTTGTTTGGCTGCGGCTGCTTCTGCATCATTTCTTGCCTTCTCGACAGTCGTCTCTTCTTCTCTTGTTTTTACCTTAGCAGCTGCTGCTTCTTCTTCTTTCTTTCTCAGCGCAGCTGCAGTTTCTTCTTCTTGCTTTCTTTTCAGCTCAACAACAGTTCTTCTTCTTGCCTCTTTCTTTCGGCTTCTTCGGCCTCCTGCCTTGCCCTTTCAGCGGCCTCGGCCTCAATCCTTGCTTTCTCAGCGGGTGCTGCTGCAGCTTTAGCTGCTAGCCGTTCTTTCTCTATTGCTACTTCTTGCTCTCTCTTGAACCTTTCCTCTTCTTCCCTTTTCAATCTTTCTTCTTCTTCCTTCTTCAACCTTTCTCCTTCTTCCCTCCACAATCTCTCTTCTTCCTCCTTCCTTAACCTTACTTCCTTTTTTTCTTTCTTCATCCTTTCCAACTCCTTCTTTTTGTCTTCTTAAAACTGGAAGAGTTTTGCTCGGATCATTTCAAATTTTTCATTCATTTTATGTTGAAGATCACGTAGTCTCTCCAGGCTATCATGGCACTTTCCAATATTCCTTTCAATGCGCTCCAAGGTAGTTTCTCCTCTGTTCTCATCAGAAGATTCTTCTGAGTTGTCGACTAGCTCAGTTCCTCCTATTTCCATGAAGGGGATTCCTTCTTGTTCTTTACCATGAGGGGATGCCTCTTTCTTGTTCGAATATTCTGAGGCAGTCCGGCCATCCTTAGGTTGTTCTCTCTTCTGAGATGTGGTTCTTTCAGAGTCTGAGGAGTTGCACGTCATTGTTTCATAATAACACTGCTCATCAGTCGCTTGAACTTTTTGAGCTGCTAGCTGTAGACGTTCAAATGCCTCTTTAGACAGGATATTTGGGTTCAGAACAGTTTCTTGTGGACGGGAGAATTGACCAGCTCCTTCCATTGTATCTTTGAACCAGAGCCTCTTGGCTACTGTCACTTCAAAGTCTGTTCCCCACCCTTTCTTTTTTTAAGATTCGTCACCAACTGTCTGCTTCCCTTTCTTCACGCATTGCAGACCTTCTTCCAGGTTTCTTGAGATTTTCCTCTTGTTCCTCTTTGGTTGAGCTGAGGTGCCAGATTTCTTAATCTTCTTGGCACCCTCGAAAGTTCAAACTGGCCGAATGGCAGCGAGACTCTCAGTCGTCTCAGCATCTACTTCCTTATCGTCAAAACTGTCGTGCCCTTCATCATCACCATCGTTTCCACCATCGTCTCCTTTATCTCTTTGAATCAAACAGTAGACTGGATTCTTTGGTGGAATGAAATTTGACGGTACGAGGTCATCCCCCTCTTTTTGAATACCAAGAATACTCTCAAGGAGGTAGCTGATCTTCAAACCAAAACTGACACTCAAGGAAAATTTGCCATCCTTCCTGCAGCAAATGCCCGAAAATATATTCTGCCCAGTTTCCTCCAGGGCAGTCATCAAGAACCATCATCAGGGCGTATTTGGGATGGGTTAACTCAGAAAAGGATCCAACGCCACAATAGAACATCCTCAGTGCGATCTCACTGAGTGTCTTATAGAATGGGTTCAGTTCAGATACCTTGGTTGCAGCTCTGAATTTCTCTTTAATCTCAGGCTTCTTCCACTTAACCCAATGAGTCTTCATTGCCTCCTTATCATCATGGAGATAACTGGCGATGTGCTTCCCAGTGTTGGGTAGGTGAAGAAACTCGGCGATGAGATCAGGATCGACTTTGATTTCTCTCTTGTCTACTTTTGTCTTGAAGAAATGTTCATCTTCGTCAATGATTGTGCTTTCGTAGAACTCAGCTACGTGATAAGGTTTGAACCATCTTGGAGTTGCAGTTAGAAACTGCGTCAACTTCTCTGCTATGAGCTTCTTGGAAAGCTCTGTAGCAATTGCCTCGTCTGAAGAGATTGATGCGAAATCCTTCCAATTTAAGATTTTCTCTTTCACAACCTGGGACACCCGAATCTGCTTGTTGGTGAGACCGTGAGAGTCGGCATCGACTCTCGCAATTCGGGCCTGATCCGCATGCAGGATCTCCTCTGTAAATTGCTCTGGGTTTTCTAAGGTACTGGTGCCTTCGAATTGATTCTTCCTTCTCGGCATGGTTATAGATGTAATGCGAGTAATTTAGAAGGCTTGGGGTTAAAGGCTGAAGAAAATGTGTTACAGAGAGTAGAGAGTATCAGTGAAAGTGTCGAAGACAAAGACACAAAAGGTTTATGAGGTTTTTGTTGATTGATTATCAAGCAAAATCCCCGGCTGAAAATAAAACCCCTTTTCTGTGTTGGATGGCTGAGATAGATGCTGACGTAGGTAGCTGTTCACATCTCTGGCACGCTGTTCAGGAGCGCATGGGAAGATCGACGTGGCTCCGTGTACTACGCCATTGAGCTGTCCGCATTTAATGCGACGTGTAGCCGAAGACTTCATCGAATTTGAAAATTCGCGCTATGATTAAGGCAGTTTACTCTATCCCATGTCTTTGTAAAACTGCTTGAGACAGTTCAAACTGAGCAGTTGTGTCACCCTTAGTTGACAGTTAGAAGCTGTCCTTTTCTTCGATAGTTAAAAATTGAGACCTTGAAAATAGTTAAAAATGTGGTCCGCAGAGTATCGATTCACCTTAAAAATAAGGTTCACACGATAAACATTCAAATATTCATTGTAACAATGATTTTAAATAGTTTGATGCACGAATAAAAATTATATGACAAGAATCTTTGAGAAAATTAATAATAGATATGTTTCAATCTAAAAGATTAGAGAATTTTCCTTATTTATTATTTTGTATATTAATTAATATATTTTCCATATCAATGTTGATATGAATATCTTATATTTAGTACATATAGTTCTATTTTTCTCTCTCTTAAAATTATAAATATCATAATTTTCTTAATTTAAATTATTTTTAATGTACCAAAATAATATAATTTTATTATTTTTTAACTAAATCTCTATTGCACATGTTTAGTGGGAGTAAACTATGTAACTAATAAAAATTATTAATCTTATGCACAAATCAAATAACTTATGTATTATAATGTAAGTAAAATAATTTTGCTCTAAAATAAAAGTAATACACTATAGTTCTGATTAAAACATCATCGTAAAAATAAAAATTAGTGATTATATGCATAATTCTCGTAACAGTACACGAATTCTTATATAATGAATGCAGTTGTACAATATAATGCATGAAGTTATAGTATATAATGCAGAATATGATACATAAAATGCAACATGTCTTTTTTTCAGCGAAATCATCATTTATCATTATATTTGCACTTGTTATGCATTATATAGTAATAACATACGCATTATATTGAAAGTAATATAATTTTTCTCTAAAATAAAAGTAATACGATATATAATGCAGGAAGTAATACAGTATAATGATAGTAATATTGTTCTCAAATAAGAGTAATACCATATTATAATGCAGGTATATAATGTTAGGTATATAAGGAATGTTAGGTATATAATGCATGTTTCCTAGGTATGTAATGCATATTTCTTGTGCATATAATGCATGTTTGTTAGATATATAATGTATGTCAAGGCTGAATATGCAAACATAATCTTAAATAAGTACAAAATGACAAAAAATACCCTATAATGCAGGTTTTTTGAGATAAAATGACCGGAAATCCTTATAAAATCCTGAGCGTACATTCATCAAAATCAATGGCGATGATTTGTTATTATTTCTCATGGTAAGAGGTGTTCTCACTGGATCGCATCCCTATATATATATATAATAATAATAATAATAATAATAATAATAATAATAATAATAATAATAATAATAATAATAAAACATAACGTTCTGAAGAAGCTTTGATTTGGACAATTGTTCTGAGTAAGGGCGGCAATTTCTGACTGACCCGACAACCCGACCTGAACCTAACACGAAATTAGTGGGTTGGGTCAACCCATTTAACTGTTGGGTCAATTTTGGGTTGAACCCACGAACCCAATTAAATTTTGGGTTGGGTTCGGGTCACCTGTGGGTCAACCCGTGTAACCCGAATAACCCGCCAAATTATTAATTTGAAATTAATAAAGTTTTATATCTTACCATTTTAGCAATTATTTTTAATATATTTGATTTTTATTCATGAATATTATATTCAATGTGTTATACTATAAATTCAATTCTATATTATACCTCAAATTATTCATATAATAATAATAACAATAATAATAATAATAATAAAAAGAAATATGCCTAACACAAATTCAATGAGGTTTGATTACAAAATTGTCCTATTAAAGATATTATAATTGTATTATGTAAAAAATAGTAAATATAATAAATTAGTGGGGTTTAATATTTAAAGAAAATGACAAACATAAATTTCTTATATCTTTTATTATAAAGAATATATTTATGTTATAATATAACAAATATTATAAAAATAAGAATTGATATAATATTTTTTATGGGAATATGTTTTTCACTATTCTCCGTTAATATATAGATAGATTATCTAATTATTTAAAATATAATTATAAGATTATAAACATATTATATATATATATATATATATATATATGAATAGAGTAGTATATTTATAATATATATTTTTTTATATTATACATCTAAGTATTTTTATATATTTGATAATACTAAAACAAGTAGATAAAATACAAAACTTATAAAAAAAGATAAAATAGTGAAAACATAAGGTTTTACTAAAATATATTATATATGTATGTACTATAACATTAAAATATATCAAGTAAAATAAAATTAATGTGATGTAATGATTTATACCGCACTATGTGCAAATTAATTAAATGATATTTTATTTTATAAGATGAAATTAATAAAGTCATATATCTTAACATTTTTTATATATTATCTTTAATATATTTAATTTTTATTCGTTAATATTACACATAATATAATATAAATTATTTTCTACATTATACGTCAAACTATATATACATTTAATAAAAATAAAAAGAAGTACATTAAACATAAAATCTATGAGATTTGATTTTAATATTATCCTATAATAATGTTATATTTGTATTATTCTAAAAGAATAGTAAATATAATAATGAGATATAACAATTTAAAGAAAAAGTGACAAATATAATTTTTTAATATTTTTAATTATTTTTTATTGTATATATGTTATAATAGAATAAATAAAATAAAAATAAAAATAAAAAATTATGTGAATTTTTGGAGTGAACAATTTATTTTACTACTTTGCTTTAATATATATATATATAGGGGAGTGATCATATGAGAACTCCCCTTACCATGTGAAAATAAGAATTAATCTCGGCCATTCAATTGGTGATCCAACGCTCAAGGCTAAATAAATTCCGTCTACATTATAGTGTTGTGAAACATGCATTAAAGGGTAATTTTGTAATATTTCTTCTCTCTCCTCTAAAATCATCATAAACCTTTAAATGATCATATCTCCTTCGATTTAGATTATCTTTTAATGTATCATATATCAAATTAAAGGTAATTTAATTATCTTTCAAACGAAATCTCTATTGCATATGTTTCGATTTAAAAATCATCGCAAAAAATAAAAATTAGTGATTATATGCATAATTCTCGTAACAGTACACGAATTCTTATATAATGAATGGAGTTGCACAATATAATGCATGAAGTTATACTATATAATGCAGAATATGATAGATAAAATGCAATAACTTTTTCCTGCAAGATAAAAAAAAATTCATTATCTTTGCATACTGTAGATAATATCATGGTTGTTATAAAAGTTGATCATATATTACTTGTTTTTAATTATGTATTTTTTTTGTTATATTATATAAATGTATATTACTATATTATATAATGTCTGTTTGTTAGGTATATAATGAATGTTTGCTAGGTATATAATGCATGTCGAGGTCAATATAATGCATGAAGTTATATAATGAATACAATAACACAATATAATGCTTGAAATTATAGTATATAATGCAAAATATGATAGATAAAATGCAACATATTTTTTTCAGCGAAATCATCATTCATCATTATATTTGCCCTTGTTATGTATTATATAGTAATAACATATGCATTATATTGAAAATAATATTATTTTCTCTAAAATAAAAGTAATATCATGTATAATATGCATAATTCTCGTAACACTACACGAATTCTTATATAATGAATGCAGTTGCACAATATAATGCATGGAGTTATTGTATATAATGCAGAATATGATAGATAAAATGCAACATGTTTATTTCAGCGAAATCATCATTCATCATTATATTTGCACTTGTTATTATATAGTAATAACATATGCATTATAATGAAGGTAATATAATTTTTCTCTAAAATAAAAGTAATATTATATATAATAGAGGAAGTAATGTTGTATAATGATAGTAATATTGTTCTAAAATAAGATTAATATCATATTATAATGCAGGAAGATGTTTGTTAGGTATATAATGCATGTTTCTTAGGTATATAATACATGTTTCTTAGGTATCACTACTACAAAGTTCATCTTTAGTGACACCCTTTTACTGACACAATTGAAAAATTGTAGTGATATTTCATCTATTATGACATGTGTAAGGAAAGAGGAGTGTTAAGTAATTGATAAATATTTTTTTTTAAATTTTAAAATAACATTAAGTTTTAAAAGTCCTTTTCCCAACACTAATTTTTGAGTGTGAGCAAAAATATAACTTCTATGATGAATAAAAAGTGGGAGAAAATTTTAATCTCCCCCAAAATTTAAACATGACATAATATAATGTTAGGAAAGATATTTATACCTACATCTAAATAAACGCTGCTTTAACATATAAATGCATCAGTTTTATTTACGCCCAATTTATTATCGACATTCTCATTTCATCACTCTGTGTAGAGAAATTGAAATTGAAATCAGAGAAGGTTCGCCATCATTGTGCTCTCATTTTGTGTTGCTTCTTTCTGGTACTAATAACATTTCATTTTTTTATATTTTTTTTAAATAACTTTTTTTTATACCAAACCCAGATTCGATTTTGGGTGTACTCGCGATTGCTCTAGTTGATGAGAATCGAGAATGCGCCAACATTGATTTCACAAAATTGTTGAGTGTTATGGTCAAGATAAAAAAATAATCACTTGCCCTTCATCTGTTCGATTAAATGCTTCAAGAGAATGTTTAAATAAATTGCTATACGTATATATTGTCGTTGATTACTTTACCCATTTCAAATGTTTGACTTTTGGTTTTGCAGTCTTAGGAAGTCATCTCAAGCACATAGCATAGGGGAATCGGTTTTGCAGTGTTAGGCATTCTAATTTTTTTTCTTTTTCTTTTGGATTTTTCGGTAATTGAGTTTGGAGACTTTGTTTGTTCTCACTTTCCTAGTTTTTTATTTTGCTGATAGATTTATATGAGATTTAGATCAATATGTTCAATTAATGTTGCTGAAAATAAAAAGAGTGTGACGTTTTGGCCTTGTGGGTAAGGATTTCTTATCTCAACATTATTTGTTTAACATTCCTTCCATTTCACTTGCTCCCTTGTTCATAATTGTGAGGAGTCGTGAGGTAGACATGTACACAGACACTTTGGAGTATAATATGTGTTGAACAATTTAAGTTTTTACTTTTGGTTGTTTAGAATTATTTTTCTTGGTACCTACTTGTGGTAATCTTAGCTCGGGTAGAGATTTTTTCCATCTGCATTTAAGTGGTTGAATGATTGTTTATATAACAGATTTGGTCTGCCTGTGCAAGTCTTATAACAACACCTTGATCGAGCTCTTGCTGTGCAGAATAGCAGATGCTTCAACCACAGGACATACATTGGTGTGTTTATTTATTGTTAAGAGAATTCTAATTATTTCGTCTCATCATTTATTCTTTCAGATTCAATAAAGTTATTTTCTTCACTAACTCTTCCTGTTGTGGATCATGATGTTGTAGTAATTGGATAGTAATTCACTGTCCTTATGGGTCTTAATTGCTAAATCTTCACCTGCATTCCCATTTCCCAGCATGATGATATTATACTCTTTAGAATTCAGATGTAGTATATTTGGAGTTGGTACCACAAAATTTGAATGCCTCCAGGCTGTAGTTTTCTTGTAATTAGCTTTTCAGCTGATTTCTTATTGAGAAATATTGTTGCAATTATATATCTTGCATTGATGAGTGATTTGAGATTTTGGGTTGGGAGTGTATATTTCACTTGGATGATGATGATGGGGATAAGATAGAAAGATTATGAGATTGTCGTGATGACTTTTGATGTTTATCATTCTTGGAATAGCATGCACTTTGGGTCTGATTGAATCTAGCTCTTTTTAATTTTTTTTTTTTCTATAATTCTATGTATAATCAATCCTCTCTAATTACATTTTTCTTGCATTTTGGATGCATATTATATGATTAGTTGCACTGTTACCTCCAGAAAAGAGTATGTAAGACTTTATCCTTCTCTCTCACATACATACCCTTTTACTAATGTTGTAATGCATACAGGGTTGCTGTCAAGCATTGCAGTCACTATAGTTATTTTTTCTTTATCAAGTTGCTGTCAAGCATTGCTGCTGTAAGTCTGCTGCCGTGGCCTGTTTATTCGCTGCTGCAGGGGGTCTTGATTGTGAAGTGTTTGGCTGGTTGCAGCTTGATGATGTTGTTTGGGTGGTTCTGCAGCTGCTTGGCTGCTGCAGGGTTTCTTTTCGATGTCCATGCTGCTTCTGCTGTTCTGCAGTATGGTTTGAACCTTGTTGCTGGACCGTTTTGCTGCAGCCTGGTTGGTCTTTCGTGTTGTTTGTTGTGGCTGATTGATGCAGAGGTGGTTTTGCTGCTTGCTCGCTGGTTTTCCTCGGTTCGGCTGTTACTTGTTGAGTTCTTCGGCTGGAGCTAGTTGGGATTGTTCCTGGCTGTTTGCTGGTGGTTGTTTTTCTGCTGCTGCGAGCTATTGCTGTCCAGATTGGGTTATACTACTTGCTGCTAGTTTGCTCCTAGATCTGTGCACCCTGTTTTGTTGTTGCGAGTTCCTATCAAGTCCGAATTCCCCATGTCGGTTTGAGCTTTCTCACTCGGGCGTTGTCTCCGCCTTCCAGGCACCGAGGTGGATCGGCGGTTTGTTTTGTCTGCAGCCTTGCTAGTTGCCTGATCTTTGTGTACAGATTTTGTTGTCTTCGTGGTTGCTTTTTGTTGGATGGCTGTTTATAGGCGTAGTAGCTGGTCCTTGGCATTGCTTGTTTAGGTGTTGCCTTGGTGTCTTTTGTTGATGTTGTATAGACCTAGTCTAGCCTCAATGACTGTATATTGTAGCTTGACTGCGTTTGGTTGTATCGGCTTCGGCCTTATCAGTTAACATTTTAATGCACTTCTTTGTTTTCCGGAAAAATAACTTTGTACGCAATAAAGTTTGTTAGTTTATATTATTTTTACCCATAGTGTGAGTGTCACCTTAGATTAATTTTCCCAACAAGTAAATGATCTTTACTCACAGCGAAACTTGTCAACTTAGGTTTATTTTCCCAACAGGTAAACCCGTGAGAAGTGGATGGGTTATAATGACAATAAATTTTGTTACTTTAGATGCATTATCCTGACATGTATGTATGTGAGAAGTGGTAGGATTATAATGACACTCTTACTGTCATTATAAGACCCCCACTCTATTATGACACCTTTTGGGACAACAGGGTATGTGACTGTTGGGATAGGTATATCAGTACAAAAAAATTGCGAATTTGCGACCGATTTGCGACCAAAAAAAAAGGGTCGCGATTTTGCGACCGACTAACAACGGAATTGCGACCGAATAGAAATTTTAAATTTTGAGACGGAATTGCGACTGGATATTCGGTCGCAGATTTTTTGCGACCGATTTTTCCGTTGCTAAATTTTGCGACCGAAAATTCGGTCGCAAATCGGTTTCAAAATTCCTTTTTTTAAAAAAATATGTATATTTTTTAGTACGTATAAAGAATGAGATTATTGTTTGGTTCAGTGGTAACGCGCGCAGGAGGTGCCGAGTTCGAACCCTCTTGGACGCAAGCCACCAGATTTGATGGTTGCACCGGCCGGTTCAAGATGGTTGGACCGGCCGGTTCAAAACTGGTTCAAAAAAATTAAAAAAAAATTTTTTTGAAGGAAATTTATTTGCGACCGATTTGCGTTTGCAATTTTTTTTGCGACCAAGGTTTTTGCGACGGACGAAATCGGTCCCAAAACAGCAGTTTGCAACCGATTTGCAACCGATTTTTCGGTCGCAAAAATGCGAATTTCTGGTAGTGTATGTGTCAGGAAAGCCATTAATTAACAACATTTGAATCTGTTGGCACAAGCATAATTTCTAGTAGTGTATATAATGCTTGTTTCTTATGCATATAATGCATGTTTGTTAGATATATAATGTATGTCGAGATATAATATGCAATTAGAATCTTAAATAAGTACAAAATGACAAAAATACCTTATAATGCAGGTTTTTTGAGATAAATGCCCGAAAATTTTAATAAAATCCTGAGCGTTCATTTATCAAAATCAATGACAAGGATTGGTTCTTATTTCTTATGGTAAGAGTAATTCTCACTGGATCGCATCCCTATATATATATATATATATATATATATATATATATAGATTAATTTATTTATATTTAAATTTGGTTAGAATATCTAAAGATTTGAACTAAAAAGATTTTATATATTTTATTGTTTAAATTTTGTTAGAATATTTGAATAAGATTAAACGGGTCATTTGAGTCATTCTCGGGTTGAACTTTCTTGACCCGAAAAATAAATGGGTTGGGTTCGGGTTGACATATAACGTGTTAATATTAGGTCTCAACCCGACCTGCCAATCCGAACCTAACCCAATTGCCACCCCTAGTTCTGAGTACAAATCAATGATATTAATTCATATTTAATACAAAATGAGCAGTAATATTGAATTCACTCGATATATATTTTTAGCATTAGATCTGGTCCAATCTTTACAAAGTGATTTTAATACAAATTTTACTTTTAACATCAAATCTAATCTTTTTTTATACATATTGTTGAAGATAAATTGGAATCGCAGATAAGGGAAGGAAAATTGTGATCTGTTATTCATCTTAGCTCAGAAAACTGATCAATACACAAAAACGTAAGTTCTTGTGTATGAACATCACATGAAAAGCACGTGAGTTCTAATAAACAAAAACGTAAGGAAAGAGCAAGCGTACAACGCTTTTATTATATTACAAACGAAATAAAGGAAAAACTCTGCAGCATAACTGAAGACACCCATGCATACGTAGCCAACACCCATAGCAGCCTCCATGCACGAGCTACAAGAACACACAAACGTCAACACATATATATTGTATAATATTTTATTGTAGTAAATTAAGATAAAAACAAATGTTAGGGTAATATAATCAAACATTAATCTGTGAAATAGAGACACATGGATCAAGAATCAAACCAAAATTGCATCATCACTCACTCATCAGCAAAGTTCATGAGAGTTAATGCTACAGGGAGAGATTGAGATCCAACTCCGATCCTTTTCTCCCACTTTTTTTACCACCACTCGCTTCCTTCGAGCCGCCTGCTTTCTCCGCCTTCCACGGCGCGCCTCCCCGAAATCTTCCAGTATGAATGTGGGTTGCCAAGGCACCGTCGTCGATTTTTGCTTCCCAGTTCCTTTGTTTTCTGCGGGGGCCAAGCCTAGCTGCCATTCTCTGCTGCTTTTAACCAATGCAAAGAACTTCTCAATTTCTTCATCACTTTCCTCCATCTTTCTTTTGCTTTTATTCTTGTCTCTGTCCATAACCTAGAGAGAGAGAAGGAGAAGGGTTAGGTCGGTGTGGGGGCAGCTGTTATTGTTGGTTAGTTGCTGATCTTTATTGCTTAAGGCAGATGACTGATTATATAGAGAGAACGATTGGAAAGCAAAGCCTCTGAGTTTTACCTCTTTTATTTATTACTCCCTCCATCCTGTTTCTTTTCGGCACGGAAATTAAGAGTTGTGAGTGTAAAATGAGCTAGTGAAATTAATATTTTATTGTTGAGTGTGAAAAAGTTGTCATTTTTGGATATGTGACAATTCGGTTGGGACGCCCAATTTAGTAAGTGTGACAATTCAAGTGGGACGGAGGAAGTATTTATCTGCAATATTTTCTGGAGACTGGAATAACCCAATAATTATTTTTTTAACAGTTATAGCAGAAGTTATTTTTTATTCATTTTTTATAAAACATTCAAATATTAAATTAATTTGGTGATTAGTTATTAAAAAATTTATAATTTGGTAATTTATATAAATTTGACAATTACAATTATGATTACATAATTCAATTACTTTAGTGAAATTCCGTAAAGATTATATAATCAAAATTTATATAATTATCAAATTTATGATTATAGTTATATACGAGATTTATAAAATTATAGTTGTAATAATTATTTTTATACAAATTTGGAGATTTACATAATCAAATCCCGGTAATTTGTATTTCTATAATTATAGTCATAATATAAATTTTTATAATAATGTATACAAGATTTTATAAAGCATTCAAATATTAAATTAATTTGGTGATTAATTATTCAAAAATCTATAATTTGGTAATTCATATAAATTTAACAATTACAATTATGATTACATAATTCAATAATTTTAGTGAAATTCCGTATAGATTATATAAACAGTATTTATATAATTATCAAATTTATGAGTATAATTATATACAAGATTTATAAAATTATAGATGTAATTATTATTTTTACACAAATTTGGAGATTTTTATTATCAAATCACAGTAATTTGTATTTCTATACTTATGGTCATAATATAAATTTGTATAATAATGTATACAAGATTTGTATAATTATAATTGTATATATATACATATTTTAATTTTTAATATAAATAAAATGTATAACCAAATCATTTCAGCATATTTTTTAGGGACATAATTCTTTATTATACAAAAAAATCAACTTAAAATATGATGTATAAGTTTTGAATTTTTATGATCTCATATTTTCGTGATCACAGTTTTATATAATAAAATATAATTATTATTAAAATCTCAATTGAAACTAAAATAAATAAACACGGGTAAATGCCACGACGAACACAGATACTTTCGTGTAATGCACAAATGAATTAATAAAATATTTGAGAATATATTACTTTATCAAATTTACTCTTATAAAATAGAAAAATGTAGTAGAATTAGGATTTGGTGTTAAAAATAATGTTTATACTCATTAGAAATAAATCTCAATTCTTGGATTGATTGCACCAATAATTTAGATAACATTATGTTAGAAACTGAGTTTCAGTTTATCCCTTTGCTTTGATAATTTGATGTGTTAAAACTTACTTTAGTGTTTAGTTTCTAGAGTATCTAAATGTAATCCTTGTATAGGATTGATAGAGTTGTAATAGTCTAGAAACTTAGATGTTGAAGATCGAGCGAAGAGATCAGAATCTTAGCTTCTAATGATGGAATTCAGGAAGACAAAGCAAGCTCGACACAAGAACCAAGTTTCTGAACTTAAAGAAAAGAACCAAAGAAACTTGAAGTATAGAAGACAAAGGTTCCATGCTTGAAACAAAGTAAGGCCAAAAACTCAGTTTCTGGAAACTGAGTTTTCTTGGAAAAGGATGGAAACTTAAACTGACTTCGAAAATGTCAGTTTTCAATTTTAGACATCAAGAGCACGTGAAAAACATGGAGACACAATGAATGCGAATTCAGACTCAAGATATCTTCAAGTAATGTCAAAAAATCAATACGAGGAAACTCAAACTTAGATTCCCTGAACTGAAACTTAGTCTACAAAAGCAGGTAGAAAGTACACTGCCAAAGCTAAAAGCAGACGATAGAGCAGAGCATAGTAGAATAATGTTTATGATTTGACGATCCAATCTCTATCTCTAACGACTGGATTTCTATTTCTAACGGACAAAATTCGAATTGTCGTCCAAATCAGCCTATAAATTGCCTGACACTTTGAACGAAGAACACACCTGAATCACGCGCAAAACTGAAGTTATACTCTGCAAAACTTTCTACACATTAAGCTCTATGCAATTTCGTGTTATCTAAACACGAGACTTAAGTTTCTAACTTAAGTTATTACTTTTGTGCATCTGTCAAAGTGCACGAGGCTGAAGCTTTCTAAGCTGAAGCTATCTCTTGGTGAATATTACTTTTCAAGTAATATTCATTGCAGTCAGTTTCCTATTCTAGGAATATGATTATCACGGGCGTAGCCAACCACTCTTTCAAGGCTACGGGGTGCGTCCTCACTTCAACCTGAAGAAGAAGCAAGTGCAATATACTTTAACTTCCGCTGCTTATATTTGTACTCTGATTTTGGGACCAACAAGTTGTATCACGTGCCGGTTATCCTTACAGACTGACTGGTTGTGTTGTGTCACTTAGGACCAGATCTTTTTTCCTTGCATTTATTTTTGTGTTTGCTATTTTAGCTTAGGTATAAAGATGGTTTACGTCGTGAAGCTTCCCAAGTATTCCACGAAGATATACAACATCTGGAAGAAAAGATCACTGATCATGCTGAAGAATGTTCATCCAGAAAAGGTGGATGTAATAGCCATCGGACCAATCAAGATTACAAAGGTCAACACTCAGCTTGGATGAAGCGATGGTCTGGAGATCATCGAGAAATCGTACGCTGAGTGGACTAACAAAGAGAAGGTCCGTGCTCAATTAGACACATTAGCCATGGAGCTGATTCTTCAATCCCTATCGGAAGCCCTGGTTGTCGAAGCTCTGGAGTATAACAACGCGAAGCAAATATGAGATTTCCTTGGCACTCTTTTCCAAGAGATGGATCAAATGAAGGGCAACAAGCTTCAAATATGCATGGATAAATACGAGTCTTTCCAACTATTCTCTAGAGAAAACATCAAATTAATGGAAGCCCATTTCAAATACATCGTATGTGAGCTGAAGAACCTTAGGTGAGAGTACAATGTTGTGGATTTGAATGCGAAAATACTCTCCAATATGCCCAAAGAGGACTGGTTCGTCAAGGTCACTAGTCTAAAAGAAACGGACCTGTCCAAGATGACCACAAAGGATGTCTTTGCACAACTACAAGCCCACGAGTGGGACATCCAAATGGTGAATAGGAACGAAGTTGTTCGTAGTACAAGCTCACCTGCCGAAGAAGATGCAGCCTTCTTCGTTAAAAAGGACTTCAAGAGGAGACCATAGAAGCTGCATCAAGCTGACAGATCAAATGGTCAAACCTCTGCATCAAAAGCTGCACCTACACCATCCTACCCCCAGAAGAAAGAGGAAGAGAGCTCAGTTGTTGAGCTTAATGAGCAAATGAGGAAGCTGACAAAGCTTCTAAAAAAGGCCAAGGCAAAGACTAAAGGTTCACACGAAAGTGAACAAAAGTTCAGCGAGTGACCACTGAAGGCTTGCTTTGATTGCAACTCACCTAACCATCTCAAGTATGAGTGCTTGCTGGTCTCAAAGGAAGAAAGAGAGCGCCTGAAGAGGATCTTTGAGAAGAAAGCTTACAAGGCTATAGCGAAAGCCATGTTGTCCAGAACAAAGTTTCAGACATCTCAGACAACGATGATGGCTATTATACTTCAGATGATGAAGCTGAGCAGGAAGCCTTTCGGGTGCTCATGGCCAAGCTTGGAGAGGAAACATCAAATGCTAAAGAAGAAGAACAAGAAGCAGAAATTGAAACTCAAAACTTGGTAACAATTCCAAACAAAATTTCTATTTCTGTTGCATGCATCGAAGAGGACACTGAATCTATTTGCTCAGATTCAGATGATTTCACTCTAGAAATCATTTCCAAAGAATTTTCAAAATTTTATAAACTCAAAAATGCTTTTGTCGGAGAAAATGACTCACTGAAACTTAATGTTTCTAATTTGACCAAGGAGATCGAAGGATCGAGGTCACTCAGTGAGGAGCTGACCAAACTTAAAGAAGAACATTCCTCCTTACTTATAAATTTTCAAAATCTTTCTGAGGAATGCGAATCATAAAAAATTAAAAATGCTCAAGATCAAAAGCTGATTTGTTCTTTGTATTCAAGTTCCAGTAAGGTTACTGAAGCCTTGAATAGTCAAAGAGATCCCTCTGACAAATCAGGTTTAGGTTTTAATGAGGACAGTTCGAGCAATCATGCATCAACTTCTAAAACTAGAAACTTAAAAGATCATAATTTCAAAGGACATTTCAGTTTAGAAGTGAAGTTGCTTGGCAAAGGAGTTGTTCAAAACTCCGTTTTGGTCAATAAAGGCAAAGGGAAAAAGTCAGTTTCTAAACTGAACTCAGTCCCAAAGCTTAAAAATAATTCAGTTTCAAAACTTAATAAACCTGAAGTGAAGCCAATCATGTCTAAGAGATGGGTTAAGCAATTTGTTCCTAATGCAAGGAAACCCATTTCAGCAACCAAAACTGAGTTTTGCAAAAAGTTAGTTTTGCATCCGGATTTTAGAAATCCGAGGTCCTTCAATCATGCTTCATATAAGAAGAGGACTAATCTGAGTAAGAGGAACACTTACTCGAGGTCTGAGCCCAACCAAATCTCTTTTTCAAGGGCTAGGAAGACTACTCACCCCAGACTTGGTTTTCGAGACTCAAGCAGAAACTTAGTTTCTAGAAACTTGGTTTCCTGGAACTTAGTTTTAGGAAACTCAGTTTTGAGAAACTCGTCTTCTCGTAAGAGTTCAAACACACCTACTACTCCTTCTCATATGCATCCTACAACATACATTATTACAAGAGGAAGAGTAAGGTAGAGAAGAAATCACTTGTTCTTAAGGTGAAGCACGTTTGGATTCCAAAGGGATGGATCCAAAAGAGTAACCCTGCAGGACCCGCAGAAGTTTGGGTACCTAGAATCTAACTTCCTTTTTGTTGCAGGTACAGGTTCACCAGAGTAAGCTCAATAAGAAGAAGAGAGCATGGATTCTGGATAGTGGGTGTTCAGCCCACATGACTGGAGAACGAGACTTACTCTCACAGCTGGACATGGCGAGAGGACCTCTTGTATTCTTTGAAGATGATTCTAAGGGGAGAGTCATAGGCAATGGATGCGTGGAATACAACGGAATAACTATCAAGAACATGTCCCTGGTCACCAACCTCAACTACAACTTGATGAGTATAAGTAAGCTTATCCGGAGTGGATATGAGGTGACCTTTGCCGAAGATGAGTGCCTAATCAAAGATAAAGACTCCAAGGAGATCATCCTCAAAGGAATCAAAAAATGAAGTTTATACGTTGTGGATTGGGAGAGCGGTTAAGCTGACACTTGCCTTGTCATAACAAGCTCATCCCAAGAAGGTACAAATTGGCTATGGCACAAAAGGTTGAGCCAACTCAACTTTCAATCGATCAGACAACTAGCCAAGCACAAGCTGGTGGAAAGACTTCCACAATTAGGTTTCAAGAAGGAATGTGTTTGAAGAGCATGCAAGATGGGGAAGCAAAACCAAAGCATCATTCAAAAACCGCCCCATCACAGCGAGCACTGATAAAATCTTAGAGCTGCTACATATGGACCTATTTGGACCAGCCAAGCCACTCACCATTAGAGGAAAGAGGTTTACTCTTGTAGTTGTTGATGACTACTTGAGGTACACTTGGGTAAGGCTCATGAAGATAAAGGACGAAGTCAAGCTCCAACTGCTAGAACTTATTTTGCAGGTGAAGAATATACGGCCAGACAATAGAACTGAGTTTTCCAACAAACCATTGATGGATTTCTGCACAGATGCAGGGATTGCCGATGAGATGTCAGCTCCGAGGACTCCTCAACAGAATGTCCTTGCTGAGAGAGGAAATCGCACACTTAAAGATGTAGTAAGGACCATGCTTGCAGAAGCAAGTTTGAGTGAAGGATACCGGGGAGAAGTTTTGATGACGACATGTTATACCCAGAATAGAAGTGCCAACAGTCGTCATCACAAAACTCCCTATGAGGTCTACAATGGTCGTAAGCCTTCTATAGCTCATTTTTGTGCATTTGGTTCACCATGTTACAACACAATAATGGAAAGTCAAAACTGAATACCTTTTGTCCCAAGGCTGATGAAGGAGTGTTCCTTGGTTATGGACATCCTTCATACAAGGGATATAGGGTAATCAACAAAACTACGGGACTTGTGGAAGTAACTTGCTTAGTTGATTTTGACGAGTCTATTCTAGGGCGCAGGACCTTAAAGGAACTGGAACTTGATGCTCGTAAGATCAAGGATGCCAATGAGAAACAGAGTTATGATAAAGAAGATATTAATACAGTTTCTCAGGCTAGATTAGTGAACTAAAAATCAAGTAATCAAGATGATTCGGCTGAAGTACAACAAGCCGAAGAGGCCGGTGTACTATAGTTCTTTTTGAGGTCATAGATTCCCTAACCATTAATACATGTACAAATCAAGGGGGAATTTCAGGGCAAACAGAAACATAGATTGGCGGCCAAGCTGAAACGGACCTTGGTTATACTGAGTTTGCTAGAGATGAAGTTGCTCAACCGGAGGTCAATCCAGAAGCTCAAGGTCTGGAGATCGTGGAAGCAATCTCTCGAGAAGAAGGACCAAACTCAATAGTGGAGTATCAATCTTCAAGATAAGATCTAGCCATGAAGGAAACAACTCTTACCTCAGTTCCAATTTCAGGAACTAACTTTGCTGGAGCTTTCATTCAACCAGTAGAGATTACTCAGCTCCATAAGCCCAAGTGGTTAAGACATCATCCTAAGGATGTTGTGCTGGACAACATTGTCAACCCAGTCTTCTTAAGACAAGGAAGTGCTCGTATGACATGTTTTATCTCTCAACAGCCAAAACTTATGAAGATTGGAGATGCCCTAAAGTCCACAGATTGGATCAATGCCATGCAAGAGGAGTTAGCAGAGTTCAAACACAATGATGTATGGTACTTGGTGGACAAACCAACTCACCAAGCTGTAATTAGAACGAAGTGGGTCTTCAAGAACAAGAGAGGTGAAATAGGTAACATCGTGAGGAATAAAGCAAGGCTGGTAGCAAAAGCTTATGCTCAGAGTAAAAGAATTGATTTCGATGAAACCTTTGCTCTAGTTGCTCGTCTTGAAGCCATCAAATTGTTTTTAGCTTATGTCGCATACTACAAGATCACAGTTTTTCTGATGGATGTGAAGAGTGCATTTCTGAATGGGAAGCTCAAAGAAGAAGTATATGTTGAATAGCCCCTGGCTTCGAAGATGGAAACCAAGTTTATAAGTTGAGAAAAGCTCTCTATGGGTTGAAATAGGCACCCAGAGCTTGGTATGAGACTTTGTCACAATTTCTTCTCAAAAATGGTTTCCAGAAAGGGAAGATCGACACCACCTTGTTCAGAATCAAAGATGGAACTGAAATTTTGTTGGTTCATATATATGTCGATGATATTATCTTCAGATGCAAGAACTTGTAGTTATGCGAGAGGTTTGTCCAACTAATGCAGAGCAATTTCCAGATGAGCATGACGAATAAACTAACTTACTTCCTCGGTCCTCAAGTCATTCAATCTGAAGTAGGAAACTTCATCAATCAGAAGAATCATACCAAGGACTTGATCAACAAGTTTTGTCCAGAGAAGACCAAGCCATTTAGAATCCCGATGAGCCCCAGTGCTCAAATCAATCTTGATGAAGAAAGAGAAGCAGTCAATCTAACGAGTTATAGAGGAATCATTGGATCTTTGCTATATCTGACTGCAAGCAGGCTGTATATTTCCTACTCAGTTGGAGTATGTGCATGATTTAGAGCAAATCCTAAGAAGACTCACATGGATGCTGCAAAGAGGATCATGAAATATCTCAAAGGAACTGAGTCCTTAGGTATTTGGTATCCCAAAACTAACGAACTGACTCTCAATGCTTACTAAGATTCAGATTTTGGAGGATGCAGAATAGATCAAAACGGCACAAGTGGAACTTGTCAGTTCCTAGGCTACAAACTAATAAGTTGGTTTAGCAAGAAGCAGCACTCTGTAGCTACATCAACAACCGAAGCTGAATATGTAGCCGCTGCTAGTTGATGTGCTCAAGTCCTGTGGGTCAAGCATCAATTGCTTGATTATGAAGTCAAAACTGGATGCGTACCAATTTATTGTGATAATAGCAGTGCAATGTGTATCACTAAGTATCCAGTTCACCACTCAAGGACGAAACATATCGACATCAGACACCATTTTTATAGGGGATCGTGTTGAGAAGAAGGATGTGTCTATGGAGTATATAAGAACTGAAGATCAATTGGCTGATATATTCACCAAACCACTCTCAAATACTCGATTAAAGGAGCATTGCATCAAACTTGGTTTGTTAGATTTTGATGAGATCTCAATGGAAGAGGAGTAGTTGCAGAATAAAACTGAGTCCCAACTCCTGATGCGCTAAAAATTCAATCACTTAAAATCCTAGCGAAGCAAGAATATAATTTGTCAAATCCAAGATCTTGTTAATTCGCTCGCTAGAACCGATTACTTTGGTGTTGAGGTTATATCCAAGCAAATACAATTGTTAATTTTGAGTATTGACTAAACACGAATTGAATCCTATCTATCTATCTAACAAGCCAATGAACACTGTAAAAATTACAAATAAATTATAATATAATGATGCAAATAAATTTATAAAACCCTAAGCTTGTCGAACCTACAGAGACTGTGTAAGGAAACTATTCTATGTACTAGCCATAGTTTCCAAATCATAGTTTTTTGAGTAAATTGAAAATAAGGTTTTGGTTTGGATTTTAAAGATTACAATGCAGAAAGTAAAGGGTTTTGAAAATAGAATTTAAAGATATAGATTCCAGGGCAAATAATCAACTCATCAGCATGTAAAAATCATCAACTCAGCAATGGGGAAGAAATTAGATTCAAATGAGTAAAATTTCGTGTTAGGTAATTAAACTCTAGATTACTAATGAAGGACTATCTCCTCTCGGTCTCAAGAACACACATTAGCCAATCTCAATAATTATCTAAATTAATCCTACAAATTGAATCTTCTTTGTGAGACAGAAAACAATTGTAATTAATTTCCTCTTCCTATCACCAATTTTAACCTTTCGGTCCTTCAATTGATAACTACAAACCTAGATTAAAATTTATCTCTCGATCATTCTTTAAATCTAGATTCGATTAATTAAGTTCAGGAAATTAAACCATGCTTTAGAGTTAAATCAATTAAACATGCATCAGAAAAGATTATCAAAAGCCTTAGAACCTGTTAGGGTTTCTAGCCACAAATCATGCTTAGAAAGAACACATATTATTAAAGTCATAAAATACCTTAAAAAATGAATAGGAACCTTCAATGCCTTGGAAAAACTCCAATGCAATAAAACTCTAAGGGTTGTAATGATAAAAGTGCTAAAAGAGAGATAATTTCGTGCCCTAAGAGTTTAGTATTTATAGATGGGTGAGAACATATAAACTAGGTATTAGGCAAAAATATAAAAAATATCCAATTTGAGCAATTCTTCCTTCTTCGGCCTCCGTATCGATCGACACAGTGAGTGTCGATTGACATACATGCAATGTGTCGAGATTTCTTCAACTCCCATCTCGATCGAACCATGTTTGGTCTTTGTGTCGATCGACATCTTTGTGTCGATCAACATGATGCGTGTCGATCGACATGCATGCAAGTGTTGAGCCTTTCTTTTGCAACTTCCTCCAATCGACATCCGACCTCTGTGTCAGTCAACTTACTCCCTGTCAGTCGACACAGAGGTCATGCTTCAGGTTTTTGGCACGTCTTTCTATTCGCTCGACTTCCTGTGTGTGAATTGAAGCAGCAACTCTGTCAAACTCTGCTCTTTTCACCTTTTGATCTCTTTTAGTCTAAAAAACCTACAAAACTCACCATTGGGAGCATAACATCCTACAAAACACACTTATGCAAGAAAATAACTAATAACTAATCCTAATTACACTAAAACAAAGAAGAAAAACATGGATAAGTGAGTGTAAATACGAGCTTATCAAACCCCCCAAACTTGAATGCTTGATTGTCCTCAATCAAAAGAAAAGAATGAAAAGAAATCCCATGCAGTTGAAAGGGCAATGCCTCACAAGATTCATCACATTCAAGAATAAAAAAATCCACAACACAAAAGAAATTTGAAAGAGATAAGATATTTATCAACTGCGGAAGAATCACAAGAAATTGTTTTTTTCATTCACACAAGTGTTTGGGTTTTCAATGAAAGCACTCACAACATGTATGAGGAAATTTCTACCTTAGGCTTATAAAATTTCTAGAATCTCCGCTGCTTAAAAGTGCAAACAATTCGAGTATCAGAAAGAACTTTTCATTTAGTTGTAATGTAAGCTTTTTGTAAAAGGTAGGAAAATATGGCCAAGTGACTAAAATCAATCAAGTTGTACACCATCAACCAATCTAAACCATCATCTATCAACATCTACCCTTCTCCTCAAATATTAACAATCAAGTTTCTCTCTTTTTTTTTTTTTTTTTTTTCTATTCAAGCTCTTTTTGAATCTCTTATTGATGGAGATCCCGGTGGGATGAAAGAAGAGGATTAATTGAAGATCATTTGAAGATTAATTTTTGAGTTTTAATTTTGAATTAATTTAATTTTTGAATTTTAGCATTTAGTTATTTAAATTTCAAATTTTAGTCATTGATTTCCGAAAATTAATATTTAATTTTTGAAAATTAAGAGTCTTGTCTTTTTCAAAGATATTGAGATATACTTGTTGTATATCTAAATAAATTTGATATGCTTTTTGGATTTGATTTCCATATTAGATTAGGATTTTGAGTTGCCTATATATAGGCCTTGTTTTGGACGATTTAATTCAGTTTTCAGTTTTTAATAAAATTTGTGTGATTGTCTCCGCAATTATTCTGAAAGCTCACGAATTCTAGTTGCCCTAGAATTTGAAAATTCTGACTTATCAAACAAAATTACGCAGCCGTTTGTGGCGTCTCTGCTATATCCTTCATCGTGACCCAAGTTGCTTTTTGAATCGTAGGGGATCATTCACATTCTCTGAGGGAAGTCATAGGCGTTGGATTCCCATCATATCTGTTCGAGTTGTGTCACCGTACATTTCCGGTTTGTCGATTCTGGGCTGCTATCTAAACCTTTCCGGCGAGCATCGTATCATTTTTGGTATCCAGAGCCATAGGTATGATGAAAAGTAATCAAGCTGAGTTGTTGGGCGACGAAGATGATACTACTATTACTGGCCAGCTCAAGTGCATGATGGAGGGTTTGAAATCTGAATTGAATATGATGTTGAGGAGTGAGATGGTGGCAATGCATCAACGAATCGATGTTCTCGAGTCTTCTGTTGCTCAAAGGACTCGATGAGATTCTACTAGCAGTCATGGGAGTGTTGAAAAATGAGGAGGTAGAGGTCGAGGTGGTAGAGGTTCGAATAGGAGATGGAGTCCTTAGTATGAGGAGGATGTCGAAGATTTGGACGAGGAAGACTCATATGATAACAATTTGGGGACAACCAAGATGAACATTCCGTCCTTTCAAGGCAAGAATGACCCCGAATTGTACCTGGAATGGGAGCGGAAGGTGGAGTTGATGTTCGAGTGCCATAATTACTCTGATTTGAAGAAGGTAAAGTTAGTTGCAATGGAGTTTTCTGACTACGCTCTAGTGTGGAGGGATCTGTTGGTGAGTAGTCGGTGGAGGAATAGGGAGAGGCCTATAAAGACATGGGATGAGATGAAGGCTGTCATGAGGAGGCATTTTGTATCAAATCACTATTGCTGAGAGCTGTACAACAACTTGCAGAGTTTGAAACAGGGTAGTCGGAGCGTGGATGAGTACTATAAGGAGATGGAAGTCTTTATGATTCTAACCAATGTAGTGGAGGATAGAGAGTCGAAGATGGCTAGGTTTCTGGCTGGGTTGAATTGGGAGATTCGAGATACCGTAGAGTTGCAACATTATGTTGAGCTGGAGGAAATGGTGCACATAGCGATTAAGGTAGAAGGACAACTCAAGAGGAGGGGTAGTAGAGTTCGGCGAAATTCTACGGGCTAGAGAGAATACCAGCCTGGTATTAGTTCTTCGCCCAAACGATCTCCATGGAAAGAGAAGGAGCAGCCATGGGTTGAGAAGAAACCATTTGTTGCGACCCCACAAGATTCCAACAATCAAGGTAAATTTGTTACTCCTAATACTCCGAATCGTGATCGTCGGTGTTTCAAATATTAAGGTTTTGGGCATATTACTGGTGCGTGCCCCAACAATAGGGCTATGATCCTTTGAAAAAATGGCGAGGTGGAAACTGAGGATGAGACTGATCCTAATATCACAACATTGATCCTAATATCACAACATTGGAGGACCTCGAGGAAGAAGAAGAGATAGTGGCGCTTGCTGCACTCTCATCACTTTTGGTTTGGAGAGTCATACAGGCACAACACCCAGTCGATGATACCGAGCAGCGTGAGAACATCTTCTATACACGTTTTCAGGTTTAGGATAAGGTTTGCAGTGTCAACATTGATAGTGGGAGTTGTACAAATGCAGCAAGTTTAACCATGGTGGAAAAATTAGGCTTACCAATGCTCAAACATCCAAAGCCTTATCGTTTGCAGTGGTTATATGACAGTGGGACGGTTAAGGTGAAGAAGCAAGTGAAGGTTCCATTCTGCATTGGAAAATATGAGGATGAGGTTCTTTGTGATGTAGTTCCAATGCAAACTAGCCATGTTTTGTTAGGTCATCCTTGTCAATTTGATAGAAAGGCACAGCATGAGGGGTTCACAAATAAATACTCCTTTGAGTATAATAACAAACGATTTTGTCTTGTTCCTCTTACTCCAAATCAGATTCATGAAGACCAAGTGAAGATGAAAAAGGAAGTGGATGCTGGACGGAAGCTGGCTCGAGAGAAGAAAGATAATTGTATGGTGAGAAGTTCTTTTCTAGCAAGGCAATGTGATTGGAGTTGGCGTGAGGATTTGAGGACAAATTCTTTTGAAGAGGAGGGGAATGATGGAGATCTCGGTGGTATTAAAGAAGAGGATTAATTAAAGATCATTTGAAGATTAATTTTTGAGTTTTAATTTTGAATTAATTCAATTTTTGAATTTTAGTATTTAGTTTATTTAAATTTCAATTTTAGTCATTGATTTTCGAAAATTAAGAGTCTTGTCTTTTTCAAAGATATTGAGATATACTTGATGGTCCCGGTTTATCAGGGTATAACTTGGCAGCGGAAAATGTGTTAGTTCGTTTCTTGCACTCTGCTGGTTACTCAGCTGACTGGGACCTTGTCAGCTGGTAAGTCAACTGGCACTATGAGTACTCAGCTGACTGGCGACTGGCTGGTCTGCTGGTAGCTCAAGACTTAGAATATCTTAGCCTTGTTTGCACAGTTATATCAGTTTTCAGATATACACCAGCACTTGAGTGCTGGGTTTCAAATCAGTATGAAAATGCAGAAAGCTGATAAAGACAAAAGGATTTTTATAGTGGTTCGATCAACTGATCTACGTCCACTCTCCAGTCGACTCACTGGAAATTCACTATAAGAGCAATCAGGTACAAAGAGTCCTACGATCTATCTCCAGCTGGTAGATGCCCCGTCTACCAGTCCACTGGATCAACCGCTCCCGGTCCTTGTCCTTCTTCAGCTCTCGTCAGATGGATGGAGTGCGAGCACGTCACTTCAACCTCCTCCTCTGACTGGTTGGGTGTTGAGTTCTCCCAAGAACGTAAAGAGTAATCGGTCACAGGTGTCCTACGATCTATCTCTAGCTGGTGAATGCCCCGTCCACCAGTTCACTAGATCAACCGCTCCCGGTCCTGTTTCCTCTTCAACTCTCGTCAGATGGTGGAGTGTGAGCACGTCACTTCAACCTCCACAGCTGACTGGGTGTTTTAGTTCTCCCAAGAACGTATCTTCTCAATGCGGCAAACTGCCCGTAATAACTCAGGTGCTGGCTGGCACAAGAGCTGCTGTGAACTTCCTCGGAAGAGAAAGAACACCAAATGAGATCTGTAACTTACAAGCTAGAAGCTTGAAGTCTCGTGTTTGAATAAATCAACACACGGAAAGCCTTTAGAGAGGCCTCGAAAGATTTGCTTGCGCGTAAGAACTTTCGGTCGGAGAATCGGAGAGTGGAGTTCCGAGAGGAGTTGCCCGCAAGCGTGCTAGGCTCTTAAATGTTGGTAGCTCCGACCTATTTATAGACGCAGGATCCCATTCAAATTTCTAGCCGTTTGGACTCATCCAGAAAGGTGTCAGACCTCAGATGTCCTTTTGTCGGCGGTAGGTATGCTTTTCCGGAAGGAACCATACCTTGGACCGCTTTATCTGACATTGATCTCTTTATGTCAGAACGGCTCTATTCGTCAGTACGAGGAATCGCAACTGGTGTCTTGTAACTGATAGACTTTAAGGTATCCTCCTTAAAGTCATACTTTGTCAGTTTATTCCTCAGACGAATCTTCTTTTTGTCTCTAAGATATTGGGAGAGTGAATCTTGAATTCTGCTGGTAACATCCGACTGGTAGATCATTCTGGTGATCTTGTGCTGGCAGTCTCTGCTGGTGACTTACGCTGGCACAATCTAAGTCTACCAATATGTCTGATGTTAACCCTTTCTTGGAATCTCCCATGACTGGTGGCTTCACGGCTGGTGAATAGTGTCAGCCAGAACACATATTCTGCTGGTAAGGTTTGCCAGCTGCCTGCTGATGAAAACCTTCCCAACTGGTGAACAGTAACCAGTCGTTAGCTCTACTCATGCTGATGAACAGTGTCAGCATGAGTCTTTGTCAGCCGCTTGCTGGTGAGACTTCTCTCAACTGGTAAGCACATCTCATGCTGGTGAACAGTAGCCAGCATGAGTCTTGATCAGCTGCGACTTACAACTCAAAAGACCTAAACAGGACTTTACATTTGAGACTAGAGCTATTCTAGAGACAAACTGACGCTGGTAGGACTTAGGTTTTGATCCACCAAAACTATAATCTATACAATTAGCTACTGGGGAAGGGAAACTTAGCCAAATTTCCCAACAATACTTGTTGAATATCTTAATAGATATGATATGCTTTTTAGATTTGATTTTCTTATTAGATTAGGGTTTTGAATTGCCTATATATAGGCCCTGTTTTGGACGATTTAATTCAGTTTTCAGTTTTTAATAAAATTTGTGAGATTGTCTCCACAATTATTCTGAAAGCTCACGAATTCTAGTTGCCCTAGAATTTGAAAATTCTGACTTATCAAACAAATTTACGCAGCCGTTTGTGACGTCTCCGCTATATCATTCGTCGTGAGCCAAGTTGCTTTTTGAATCGTACGGGCTCATTCTCATTCTCTGAGGGAAGTCTTAGGCGTTGGATTCCCAAAATATCTGTTCGAGTTGTGTCACCGTACATTTCTGGTTTGTCGATTCTGGGCTGCTATCTAAACCTTTCCGGCGAGCATCGTATCTTTTTTGGTATCCAGAGCCATAGGTATGATGAAAAGTAATTAAGCTGAGTTGTTGGGCGACGAAGATGATACTACTATTACTGGCCAGCTCAAGTGCATGATGGAGGGTTTGAAATCTGAATTGAATATGATGTTGAGGAGTGAGGTGGCGGCAATGCATCAACGAATCGCTGTTCTCGAGTCTTCTGTTGCTCAAAGGACTCGATGAGATTCTACTAGCAGTCATGGGAGTGTTGAAAAATGAGGACGTGGAGGTCGAGGTGGTAGAGGTTCGAATAGGAGATGGAGTACTTAGTATGAGGTGGATGTCGATGATTTGGACGAGGAAGACTCATATGATAACTGTTGATACACGAAATTTCGTAAGACAGAGTACTCAGAAAGAATGAAGAGTTTTCTATTAAAAATGATGAACAGTTTCGATGAAGTTGAAAAGAAACCCCTCTTCTCATTCTATTTTCCTATATTTATTACATTCGTTACATTAAATGCGTATAATGACGTCTAATAATGGGCTCGGTATCGGTCAGGACAATAAATGACCGACTCTTCATCGTCCAAGAGGAAACGGCAGCACCTGTTGCAGTCCCCATCGAAGATCAACCCTTGTTCGTCGAACTCGAACTGACTCTTGTTCGTCGAACTGACTGGAGCATGTTCGTCGAACTTGTCAACCGAGCTCTCCAGGAGGCTTGAAAATAGGAGTTCGGTTCAGAATGCTCAAAGGCCGATATTTCGAGGCTCAACAATAGCCCCCAAACTTTTCGTGAGGTGCGTATGAGACACATGGAAAGTTTTTCATACTCAGCAAGCCTCGAGGCGACCCTGTGTATCCGAGCCCCCCGAGTCACGAGAGTTTCACCTTCTCCTTCGCGTATTTGAAATGGATATGCGGGTTCGACAAACTTGGCCTGAAATTGGTGCATGTTCGTCGCCCCCGAGGCTAATCAAAAGAATTTTACGTTTTCTTTTGACTACCTACATGGCGCAGACTGAATCAACGATTCGTTTCTGGCCCTGCTTCTGTTTATAACGAGAAACAGACCTTCCCCACGACCATGTCGGTGCGAGAAGGTTTTTTATGTTCCTCCTCTATGGGAGTTTCGTCTTGGCATTACCTTGCCTATGATAGCATGACTTTGCTTAAAAAGCTTTGGTTCGACCGAGTTCGTCGAACTCAACCTCGCATCTTTGCGAGTTTGTACGTCGGATAAAGATGAGAGCGATTCGATGGATCAAGATCGTAATATCTGGCTCTCTCTTTTTCTTTTTTAAATTGCTCATTGTTGAGCCCCCAAGCCCCCAACTGTGATATTCTTCGGGGTTCTTTATGGTTCACTTGAGCGAACTTAATTGAGGAGTATCGACATATTTCGAGTAGTGTCATCTTTCCTCTTTTTCCTTATATTGCTTTGTTCGTTTTTTCACCGAACAGTCCTTGGGCATCTTTCGGAGCACCTTGAAGAAGCTGACCCTCCCATGATTTATTGCCTTTAGTTGCAAGAACTGAGCAGCCCCCTGCTATCGTGGTCTCACAAAGGGAGGAAATTCCGAAAAAATTCAAAATATATATTCGTTCAATATCCAACAGCTCCTAGGCGTGATGTCTCGCTTCATCTTTGAAACTCCAGGCAAGCACGAAGTACTAGTAGAGAGACAAAGAAAAACCCCAAAAATATAAAAGTAACAAACAATGAGGGGCTTGGTTGAGCCATTTTATGATGCATCACCACACGACAACCGAAAGACCATATATTGATTTATTGGGAAAAGTAAGCCAACCAGAAATAATATAATAGCAGCAAAATTGGCAAATAAAATAGTTCGCAGGTTTCCTAATTGCCAAATGTAGCAATAACAATAGACCCCATCAACTATCCTTTGGAAAAATCAACTAACCTATTAGATCAAATCAAACATATGACAGTTTTATCAGGCTTCGACAGCAAATTACAACAAACTGATAGGAACTCATTACTTTTTCTTTTTTTTTTAAATAGAGATTGAGGTGGCAGATAACACCTTTAAAAATTCAGAATAGCAGAATAAGCTAATGTCATTCACAATTATCAACTTAACACGAGTTTCTTCATACTAGTGCTTCGACAGAACATAGAGGTGGAGAAATAGGTAACTCTGGAGCGTATAAAAGATAGAGAATAAAGGCTCATTCGGACTATCGAACAATCAAGCATCAAATTGTTATCAGACCACTAACTCAATACTAACAGAATCAACGAATCTTAATCTCATAATTTCCATAAGTAGATAAGTGCTCCACCATTACCACTTATGATGTTCTCAACAAAGATTCATAATACAAGCAAGTTAAATGAAAATTCGAGACAACATTCTATGTATGCTTATTTGAATTTCCAAAACAAGAACAAGTATTCAGAACAAAATATTAATTATTCAGAAATTTGAGGGAATAGCATAGAAGCCTTCGAACCAAAATACTACAACCAAAATCTGTAGGTTGCATTAGCAAATAAAGGGTGACTTTGTCAGTTAACTAGGAATAATAGAACCAGAGTTCAACAATTAATCTTAGCAGATATCACTTCCTCTTTTCTATGAGTATTGAATCTATTAGATATTAGCAAGTATCAACAAGATCAGTCGATCATCAGAGGTGAAACATGACTTAACAGCAGCATTTGAGGCTGGTGATAATTTCATCACATGCAGAGAGGGAAGGAAATTAACTTTTAGAATCTAGCATCATGCTCGCCACAACCCTTACCCAGCTTAAGGTTATATACCTAAAGTGGAATATCATACACATATAAACTGCATAAACTAAATTAGAACCATATGCATTTCTCTTTAAACCAGCCATGCACTTATTATGAAGTGACATAAATCATAACAACAAACACACCAGAAACGTTTTAAGGGATCGCCAATAGAAACATACTGATGATCATTGACACATATAATGAACAAGAGCTACACAAAAGAATCATAAAAGTTTAGACATCATTTTAATCTGTTAGAACCAACCAGACTTTTATCAAGCTCAAATATGACTCATATATTACCAAGTAGTCTCTAGCCTAATGTACTAAACATATTTGAGGCTCATTTCGATGTTAATTGAGTCTAAATGAGATTCATAAATATGCTTAAATCCAAACGTTCATAACCTCCTTTATACTTGATGTCCATCACTTTTTTGAAATACAAATTATTTTAATCTCAAAATAAAAATAAAATATTAACTATGTTGCAGTCATATTCATGAAAAATTTCCAGATAATTAGCAAATATTTCTTAGATTTTTTAGTGAGGATCAGACAATCAAAATTGAAAAGCAAAAAGTAAGAAACTCCCCTTTGTCGGTAGATTCGTGTCCCGCGTTGGTTTGGTCGAGCAGTTGCAGGGGTATCAACGGCAGACGAGGGGTCGATCTCAATGCTGGGCCCAGAGAGAGGAGCGTCGATCTCAGGCAGCGGTCAAACAGAGACCGTGTGCATAGTCATACTGCTGTCGAAGGTGTGCCTATCGGTCAGTGACTCGGCATATATGCGTTGAATGTTGTGTGTTTATATGCACTCCCCTTCGGTTGAGAGGTGCTCATTTTAACGTCCATCTCTCTCTCTTCTCCTCTCTGTCTCTCATGCGAACCAAGCGTTCCTCAACAACTTGAGTTGGAACATCGGCGGTGAGGAGATGGTTGCGGTCACGCTGGAACTCAACGACAACTCCATCATCGTGTGCAGCGTCGTTGCCGCATCGGAAGATGAACAGACGGCTTCAAACAATGGCTTCCTCGACCGAAGTGCGTCGGCCGCGTCAAGGCTGCGGCAGATGTTCTCGTGGCGGAGGACGTCGTCATTGGCCAGGACGTCCACGTCGGATGTGGAGGAGCAGAACCAGGCGGCGGCGGTGTGCAAGATGATGATGATGTAGGCGAAGATGATGAGGAATAAGCCGAGCGCGCGGAGAGCGTTGGGCGGGTTGAGATCCATCAGCCGAAGCACCAGCGGGGAATCTAACACCGACGTGCTATGGAAGCTGGTGGAGTCGAGGTTCGACGTATTGGCCATCGATTATTTTCTATCCAGGCAAGATTTTGGTAAATGCACAGGAATGGCGGCGCAGAACAAAAACCTTAGCCTCCGTGCGCGTCCTCCATGAAACCCTAGCCATCATCTCCTTACTCTCCAAACCCTAGCCCGGCGGCGCACTATGGGGGTGGGTATCCCTCTTCCCAGCGACCGCAGGTTCACCGATACGTGCGCCAGATGACGCGCACAGGGCGCTGCACGCCGGCGATCGGTTTTGGGTAAGACGACCATGGACTGGTTCGCACCTCACAGATGTGCGCGAACCTGCGCGGGCTATGGCCCATCGGACAGGGTTGCGGCGACTTGTGTGGCATGCAACAACTGCAACACGGCCTCCGGCTGCTCCCACGCACCGGAGCTGCGCCGACCGTGGTCAATGAACGGAGCAACCACGTTCTCCATTCTTTCCTTTCTTTCTTGTCTCTTCCCACAGACGGCGCCAGTTGTTGATACACGAAATTTTGTAAGACAGAGTACTCAGAAAGAATGAAGAGTTTTCTATTAAAAATGGTGAACAGTTTCGATGAAGTTGAAAAGAGACCCCTCTTCTCATTCTCTTTTCCTATATTCATTACATTCGTTACATTAAATGCGTATAATGATGTCTAAAAATGGGCACGGTAACGGTCAGGACAATAAATGACCGACTCTTCATCGTCAAAGAGGAAACGGCAGCACCTGTTGCAGTCCCCATCGAAGATCAACCCTTGTTCGTCGAACTCGAACTGACTCTTGTTCGTCGAACCGACTGGAGCATGTTCGTCAAACTTGTCAACCGAGCTCTCCAGGAGGCTTGAAAATAGGAGTTTGGTTCAGAATGCTCAAAGGCCAATATTTCGAGGCTCAACAATAACAATTTGGGGACAACCAAGATGAACATTCCGTCCTTTCAAGGCAAGAATGACCCTGAATTGTACCTGGAATGGGAGCGGAAGGTGGAGTTGATGTTCGAGTGCCATAATTACTCTAATTTGAAGAAGGTAAAGTTAGTTGCAATGGAGTTTTCTGACTACACTCTAGTGTGGTGGGATCTGTTGGTGAGTAGTCGGTGGAGGAATAAGGAGAGGCCTATAAAGACATGGGATGAGATGAAGGCTGTCATGAGGAGGCATTTTGTATCAAATCACTATTGCTGAGAGCTGTATAACAACTTGCAGAGTTTGAAATAGGGTAGTCGGAGCGTGGATGAGTACTATAAGGAGATGGAAGTCTTTATGATTCTAACCAATGTAGTGGAGGATAGAGAGTCGAAGATGGCTAGGTTTCTGGCTGGGTTGAATTGGGAGATTCGAGATACCGTAGAGTTGCAACATTATGTTGAGCTGGAGGAAATGGTGCACATAGCGATTAAGGTAGAAGGACAACTCAAGAGGAGGGGTAGTAGAGTTCGGCAAAATTCTACGGGCTAGAGAGAATACCAGCCTGGTATTAGTTCTACGCCCAAACGATCTCCATGGAAAGAGAAGGAGCAGCAATGGGTTGAGAAGAAACCATTTGTTGCGCCCCCACAAGGTTCCAACAATCAAGGTAAATTTGTTACTCCGAATACTCAGAATCGTGATCGTCGGTGTTTCAAATGTTAAGGTTTTGGGCATATTACTGGTGCGTGCCCCAACAGTAGGGCTATGATCCTTTGAGAAAATAGCGAGGTGGAAACTGAGGATGAGACTGATCCTAATATCACAACATTGGAGGACCTTGAGGAAGAAGAAGAGATAGTGGCGCTTGCTGCACTATCATCACTTTTGGTTTGAAGAGTCATACAGGCACAACACGCAGTCGATGATACCGAGTAGCGTGAGAACATCTTCTATACACGTTTTTAGGTTTCGGATAAGGTTTGCAGTGTCAACATTGATAGTGGGAGTTGTTAAAATGCAGCAAGTTTAACCATGGTGGAAAAATTAGGTTTACCAATGCTCAAACATCCAAAGCCTTATCGTTTGCAGTGGTTAAATGATAGTGGGACGGTTAAGGTGACGAAGCAAGTGAAGGTTCCATTCTGCATTGGAAAATATGAGGATGAGGTTCTTTGTGATGTAGTTCCGATGCAGGCTAGCCATGTTTTGTTAGGTCATCCTTGTCAATTTGATAGAAAGGCACAACATGAGAGGTTCACAAATAAATACTCCTTTGAGTATAATAACAAACGATTTTGTCTTGTTCCTTTTACTCCAAATCAGATTCATGAAGACCAAGTGAAGATGAAAAAGGAAGTGGATGCTGGACGGAAGCTGGCTGGAGAGAAGAAAGATAATTGTATGGTGAGAAGTTCTTTTCTAGCAAGGCAATGTGATTGGAGTTGGCGTGAGGATTTGAGGACAAATCCTTTTAAAGAGGAGGGGAATGATGGAGATCTCGGTGGTATTAAAGAAGAGGATTAATTGAAGATCATTTGAAGATTAATTTTTGAGTTTTAATTTTGAATTAATTCAATTTTTGAATTTTAGTATTTAGTTTATTTAAATTTCAATTTTAGTCATTGATTTTCAAAAATTAAGAGTCTTGTCTTTTTCAAAGATATTGAGATATACTTGTTGAATATCTTAATAGATATGATATGCTTTTTAGATTTGATTTCCTTATTAGATTAGGGTTTTGAATTTCCTATATATAGGCCCTGTTTTGGACGATTTAATTCAGTTTTCAGTTTCTAATAAAGTTTGTGGATTTTCTCCTCAATTATTCTGAAAGCTCACGAATTCTAGTAACCCTAGAATTCAAAAATTTGGACTTATCAAATGGAATTACCCAGCCGTTTGTGGCGTCTTCACTATATCCTTTGTCATGAGTCGGGTTGATTTTTGAGTCGTAGGGGCTCTTTCTAATTCTTGCCTACAGTTCTCTGAGGGTCGAGTCACAGGCGTTGGATTTTCCATCGTATCAGTTCAAGTCGTGTCATCGTGCATTTTTGATTCGTCGATTCTGGGATGCAATCTAAACCTTTCCGGCGAGGATCATATCACTTATATACCATTTCAAAAGTTTACACATAAATTTTCTCTTTTTTTAGAGGGCTTATGAGATTTCTAATTTCTTTTGAGCTAAACAACCACACATCTTTATTTACCACTATTTACAAATTTCTTTTCTAAATCACACATCAAACCCTCCTTATCCTCCATAAATCTCATAGACATGACAAAAACCATTTTAACTCCATGCAAATCTCATAGACAAGATATAAAAAATGGAGTTAGGCACAATAGGGCTGACTATGGATAATTTAACATGTGAAAGGACAGTGTTTAGGAATTGAGTTGACGAGGATGACCTAAAATCATTTTCTATCCTTGTGCACACTATGCAGTCCCGAAACAGAACATAAGCAAGTTCTAGAGAAATAAAAACATACATGCGAATCTCACATGAAACAAAAATCAGGCTCAAATTCTCACTTGGGTTCAAAAATTTCTTCCTTAGTCAATTTCAATTCACTCAAACATCATGCACGTATTAGTTTCAATTCAATCCTATCATGTGGTATTCTACATTTATAGGCAATCAAGCACAATAAAAAACAAATCAAACTCATCATCGATCGATTTCAAACTCACACTTAGTTCAAATAGGTTCAAAACTCGACAGGTTTCCTCACACTATATCCATATTTTTTTTCTAGGCATAAATTTAAATAAAACAAAATAAAAGGGACAGAGAAGTTCGAATTCATTCAAATTCTTGTCCACATCCCTCCAAACTTTTTTCAAACTCAGGGAGTTAGAAAAAGTTTGAAAATTAGACAAGAATTAGAACTAGTACCTGACAGTTGATCTCAGACATCAAAATTTTTATCCACCAGAGGAATCAGTGTTGCTCGACAAAGCTTTGTGACTGCTGGCACTCTGTGTCGATCAATAGGTAGTGTGTCGACCGACACAGAGCCTTCCTGTAAACTGCTTATTCTTTGGAAAGTGTTGTTCTGTCTGGACCTCTGTGTCAATCGACATCAGGCATGTTGATCGAAACAGAGATCGATCCTCCACCATTTTTTAAAAATTAACAAAGGAAAACACAAACTTAAAAACGAAAATTGAAAAGTAAAACAAAAGAAATCAGAAATAAAGCAGATAAAGGTTGGGTTACCTCCCAACAAGTGCTTTAGTTAACGTCGTAGCTCGATAGTAACAAAGCAGATAAAGGTTGGGTTACGTCCCAACTCGGTCTTCTTTTTCCTCTTCAGTTTCCTTGACTTCATCCTCATAATCCTCGATGGAGATGATCTGGTTGGATTCAGATTGCTGTAGGCTTTTGTCGAGCACAAAAGTGATTTTCTCATCATTAGCTCGTAGTGTGATTTTCCCACCTCGACAGTCAATCAGGGCAGCACTCGTGTCCAAGAACTCTCGTCCCAAGACGAGGGGCATGTTGCAATCCTCATTCATGTCCAAAACTCCAAATTTTGCAGGAAAAATTAAATGACCCACACGAATGAGAACATCCTCTAATATACCTTTGGAGCGAGACACAGATCGGTCCGCCATTTGCAGTGTGATTGTAGTCGACATCATCTCTCCAATGTTGAGGCATTTGTAGATGGAGAAAGGTATCAGATTGATGCTGACACCAATGTCGCACAACACCTTTTGGAATTCTATCCCCCGATCTCAACTGGAATCTAAAAGCACCCTGGATCACTCCTTTTGATTGGTATATGTTTTTGAAGGACTCGAGTGCACTGCTCATGGAGCTTCACAGTTAGGTTTTCCACAAATTGTTTCCTGCCACTCATCATCTTTTGGAAGTACTTCATGTAGTTTGGGATCTCTCTCAAGGCATGGATCAATGGTAATTTTATACTTACCTTCTTCAAGTTTTCCACAAATCTCGAGAACTTGGTATCCTCCTTCTACTTGGCGAACCGCCGTGGAAAGGGCATCAGAGGTATTAGAGCAGCTTTGGAAGTTGAATTGTTGAGTTGGGAAGTGCTTTGTGTCGCCTGAGCTGGATATGTGTCGATCGAGCCTCCGTGTCGATTGATATGTGGAGTGTCGGTTGACATGCTTGTCAGAATCCCTTCGGTCGATTCCTCTTTGTCGCTCAACAAGCCTACAATTTCTTATTCTTTGTGTCGATCGACACCAGGTGTGTCGATCGAAATAGAGGGCACTCCAGTGGGATTTTCCTCTTCATCTCCCCAAACTCGTTTTGGGGCATCCTCGGACCCTTGTAGCTGGTTCCACACCTTAGTTTGATGGCCTTGCACTCCTTTTGGTTCTTGGGGTTCACTTTGGTGGTGCCGGGCAACTTTCCTTGCTTGTGTTGTGTACCAAGTGAGGTAGCAATCTGACTCACTTGAGTCTCGATCATCTGCACGTGCTTTCTGAGTTGGTCCACCTTGGTATTGACACCAGCCCCTTCTTGTTCAATCTTTCCTACACGGTAGTCAAAAGCTTTTATAAATTTCTGCAACACCTCGTCGAGGCTCTCCTTCGTTTTCCTCACAATCTCCCCTTTTTGGATATCAAATCCTGGTGGACGATGTTCGGCACCTTCAGGTTGAGCATATGAAAAACCGGGATGAGCTCTTTGTTGGTAATGCTGGTATCCCCCTATCCTGCACTGATTTTGGTAACCTCCTCGGTTCATGTAGTTCACATTGGCGACGGGATCAACCTGTGCAACAAAAACACAAGCAGCATTAGATGTCAATTTCTCCATCTCCCCCTTGACCTTCTCGATCTCCATCTTGAGAGTGTCATCTTTCTTCTTCTCCACGACTTTCACTTGAGGTCTTCTTGGATTGGCCCATTGTTGAGTATGCAAGGCCATCTTCTTGAACAACTTGAGGGCTTTTTCTTGTGACTTGCTCATGAAAGAACATCCGGCTGCATTGTCCCCCGACTCTTGGGTTCTTTCATTCATCCCCCTGTAGAAGATGTGGGCCTACTCTTCGGTGTCGACTTCATGGCCGGGACAACTGCTCAACAGCTCATTGAACCTGCTCCATGCCTCGAACAAGGACTCATCCATCTGTTGGTTTGCAGTATCTCCATCTTTTTCTAAATGATCACCGATGGTGGAAAGAAAGCGGCAAGGAACTCTTTTCGGAGATTGGCCCAAGTGCGGATGCTGCTGCAATCAAGAGATGTAAACCAAGTCCTTGTCTGATCCTGAAGTGAGAAGGGAAACAGGCGTAGACATATCACATCCTGGGTCACTCTGTTCAGCTTGACAGTTTCACACAGCTCCACAAACATTTGGAGGTGTGTGTATGGATCCTCCACTGCTCGGCCACCAAATTGGTTCTATTGAACCATCTGAATCAGGCCGATATTGAGTTCAAAGCTATTAGCATTGATACCAATAACCGATCCCCCATTATCGGGTTGCGGTCTATACCTCCTCGCCATGGCATTTGGATCCTCATCATCGGAGTCCTCTTGGCACCTCCTTTCTCGTTTTCTTTCTCTTTCTCTCCTCCTTGTAGCCTCGAGTCTCTCTGCTTCTCTTTCAACCATTAATTGCTTTATCACTTCTTTCATGTGGTTGACCTCTTAGACAATAAGAAGGGCATTCCCTTGAGTGAGTTGAGTATCAGGATCCTCTAAGGGTGGCATGTTAGGATCGTCCTCTTTACTTTGACTATGGTGTGACTCCATATCATAAATTGTGATTTGCTTATCCTTGTTTTTCCTCCTTCGGACTGTGGCCTCGATTTCTGTGTCGAAAGCTTCAAGTGGTTTGCCCCGAGCCCTTGTTTTCATGCAACTTGAGAAAAAGACACGCAAAAAATAAGCCTCTGTATAGAGCGATAGGGGCCATGTCGAGAGACACGTAAGATATTGCGGCTTTCTTGGTCGACACTATGTGTGTCAATCGATACAAACGATAAACTCAGAAAAGTTTCACACGCACACAAACACAAAAATTATAACAAAAAGAAAAATAAATGCTCAATCCAACAAATTTAAAAACAAACTAATAATAAAATATAATCTAACAGTCCCCGGCAATGGCGCCAATTTGATCACTGTAAAAATTACAGATAAATTATACTATAGTGATGCATATAAATTTATAAAACCCTAAAGTTGTCGAACCCACAGAGACTGTATAACGAAACTATTTTATGTACTAGCCATAGTTTCCAAATCATAGTTGTTTGAGTAAATTGAACATAGGGTTTTGGTTTGGAATTCAAAGATAACAATGTGGAAAGTAAAGGGTTTTGAAACAGAATTTAAAGATACAGATTCCAGGGCAGATAATCAATTCATCAGCATGTAAAAATCATCAACTCAGCAATGGGGAAGAAATTAGATTCAAATGAGTAAAAGTTCGTGTTTGGCAATTAAACCCTAGATTACTAATGAATGACTATCTCATTTCGGTCTCAAGAACACACATTAGTCAATCTCAATAATTATCTAATTTAATCCTACAAATTGAATCTTCTTTGTGAGACAGAAAACAATTGTAATTAATTTCCTCTTCCTGTCACCAATTTTAACCTCTTGGTCCTTCAATTGATAACTACAAAGCTAGATTCAAATTCATCTCTCCATCCTTCTTTAAATCTAGATTCGATTAATTAAGCTCAGGAAATTAAGCCATGCTTTAGAGTTGAATCAATTAAACATGCATTAGAAAAGATTATCAAAAGCCCTAGAACATGTTAGGGTTTCTAGCCACAAATCATGCTTAGAAACAAAGAACACATATTATAAAAGTTATAAAATACCTTACAAAATGAATAGGAACCTTCTATGTCTTGGAAAAAAACCAAAGCAATAAAATTCTAAGTGTTGTAATGATAAAAGTGATAAAAGAGAGATGAATTTTGTGCCCTAAAAGTTCAGTACTTATAGAGGGGTGAAAACATATAAACTAGGTATTATGCTAAAATATCAAAATATCTAATTTGAGCAATTATTCCTCCTTTGGCCTCCGTGTCGATCGACACAATGAGTGTCTATCGACACACATGCAATGTGTCGAGATTCCTTCAACTCCCATCTCAATTGAACCATGTTTGGCCTTCGTGTCGATCACCACGATGCGTGTTGATCGACATTCATGCGAGTGCCGAGACTCACTTCTACCGCTTCCTTCAATCGACATCCAACCTCTGTGTCGGTCGACACAGAAATCATGCTTTAGGTTTTTGGCACGTCTTCCTATTCGGTCGACTTCCCATGTGTTAATCGAAGCAGCAACTCTGTCAAACTCGGTTCTTTTCACCTTTTGATCTCTTTTAGCCTAAAAAACCTACAAAACTCACCATTGGAAGCATAACATCCTCCAAAACGCACTCATGCAAGAAAACAACTTATAACTAATCCTAATTGCACTAAAACAAAGGAGGAAACATGGATAAATGAGTGTAAATACGAGCTTATCTGTCAACAAAACATAAGAAGATAATACCTTCATAGCTGTACAATTGGCGGTGAAATGTCCCCCACTTACCGATGCATGACACTCTTGAATTATTTTCCTCCATTATCCTTGAAGGACACATCTTTGGATAATGCCATCTGCACACCGACGAAACAAAAATAGCTCCTCCCAATAATAAAACCTCACATCCTTAAGGAATTTCTTCCTTTGATGTGGTTTCAAATCGGGATGCAATACCCCGACTACAAGAAAATTAGAGAAATCAGCATACCAAGGAATATTATAAGCCACATACATTATATGTTCATCAAGAAATTGTTCATTTATACAACCATCTCTCTCATCTCCCTCAATCGGATCCTCCAATCTAGATAAATGGTCTACAATGACATTTTCACACATTTTCCTATCTCTCACTTCTATATCAAATTCTTGAAGTAGCAAAATCCATATAATGAGTTTAGATTTAGCATCCAGCTTCTGAAACAAATACCTAATGGCGGCATGATCTGTATAAACAATTGATTTAGCCCCTACCAAGTGAACACGAAATTTATCATAAGCATATACTACGGCCAAAAATTCTTTCTCAGTCAACGTATAGTTGCATTGAGCCGAGTTCAAAGTCTTACTTACATAAGCAATTACCCTAAACACCTTCTCTCTAATTTTCCCCAAAGCTACCCCAATAGCTACATCACTAGCATCACACATTAAGGCAAACTCATCATCCCACTTAGGAGTTATAAGCACGGGAGCTGTGATAAGGGCTTTCTTAAAAGTCTCAAAAGCTCAAACACAAGAAGCATCAAACACAAAAGGAGCATCTTTCTCAAGGAAACTACACCTAGGCTTGGTAATTTTTGAAAAATCTTGAATGAATCGCCTATAGAAACCAGCATGCCCTAAGAAACTCCTTACACCTTTAACCGACCTTGGTATAGGTAATTTTTGAATAGCTACAATCTTAGCCTTATCAACTTCTAACCCTTCAACCGAGATCTTATGACCAAGCACAATACCCTCAAATACCATAAAATGACACTTCTCCCAACTAAGCACTAGGTTCGTTTATTCACATTTAGAAAGTATAATTTCCAAATTTTTCAAACACTCATCAAAAGAAATACCAAACACTGAGAAATCATCCATAAAAAGCTCCATTATTTCTTCGATGAGGTCATGAAAAATTTCCATCACATACCGTTGGAATGTTACCAGTGCATTACACAAACTAAATGACATTCTCCGGTAAGCAAAGATTCCGTAGGGACATGTGAATGTCGTCTTGTGTTGATCCTCCGGTGCCACGATTATTTGACTATATCCAGAATATTCGTCTAAGGAGCAATAGTGCAAATACCCTGCAAGACGATGAAGCATTTGATCAATAAAAGGTAATGGAAATTGATATTTTCTAGTTGGCAAGTTTAATGCACGATAATCAATACAAAACCGCCACCCCTTTGTGGGTCTCTTCATCACTCCCTCTCCATTATCCTTTACCACCTCTTCAAAACCTCTTTTCTTTGGCACTATATGTGTAGGAGTAACCCATTCACTATCACTTGGTGCATAGATAATAATGTTGTCCAACAACTTCAACACCTCCTTCTTTACCACCTCTTGCATCATGGGATTCAATATCTTTTGAGGTTGCCTTTTGGGTTTGCAATTTTCTTCAATAAGTATCTTATGCAAATGAATAGCTGGGCTATTTCCTTTGTTGTCAGAAATTTGCCACCGAATCACCGACTTATGCATTCTAAGCACCCGTAGCAACTTCTCAACCTCAATCTCCAAAAGACTGGTAGAAATGATCACCGGAAATGTCTCTTTCTTCCCCAAGAATGCATATTTAAGGTGATCCGGCAATTTCTTCAACTCCACATCCGGGGCCTCACTCTTCATTTTGTCATTTTTTTCTTTGCCTCCATTTCTTCCTCTTTTGTCCTCAACTCTAAAAATTGAACTTTTCCGATCATTGACTTGGATAGAAAACTGTCCAATGCTCTTGCACACTCTATTAGCTCTTCTCTTGCTTCATCCTCCTTTCCTTTGACATCTTCCATATAGTACGATTCTTGGAGGATTTTCTCTAACGGTTCTCTCTTTTCTCCCTTTTCATATAGCTTGAAACAATTGTACCAAGTCGCAACTCTCCTCAATCTCATCTCCCATACTCCTCTTCATTGCTTCTGAGAAAGAAAAGGTAATCTTACGACCATCAAATTGGAAAGTCAACTCTCATTTCTTCATGTCAAACAAAGCCCTTCCGATGGATAAGAATGCCCTCCCCAAGATTAATCGCACATCCCCATCATCCTCCATATCTAGGACCACAAAATCCACTGGAAAGATAAAATCTCGAACCTTCACCTAAACATCCTCCACAATTCCTTTAGGATATGACAAAGAACGACCAAACATTTGGAGTGTTTCATTGTTGCCTTGATTTCCCCAATTTCCAGCTTTTTGAACAAAGACAGGCATAAGGTTGATACTCGCCCCCGAGTCACCTCCAAACCACCAATAACGCAAGCTATTGTGAAACTTTCCGGATCTTGTCTCTTGAAAGGCATCTTCCTCTGAATCACTGCTCTACATTCCTCAAATATATTTACCATTTCATACTCTCCTACTCCATGTTTACTCTTTTGAGTAAAAATTTCATTGAGCAACTTAATATATCCCGACATCTCTTGAAGAACTTCCAATAAGGGGAGGCTTTCTTTTCGAACACCCTCTTCAAGCGCTCCCTTTCCTCCTTGGAAACTAATGGGCACTCATACTTGAGGTGATCAGGAGAATTGCACTCAAAGCAACCTCTGGGAGGTATGTTGCTGAACTTCAGTTCACTTGACTGTGAACCTTCCTTCTTAGATTTGGCTATCTCAAGAAGTCTAGCCAGCTTCCTCATTTGCTCTTCAAGCTCTTCAACTGAGCTCTCTTCCTCCTTTTTCTGGTAGGAAGGTGTTGGTGCTGACTTAGATGTAAACATCTGTTCAGGAGTTCTGTCAGCTTGGTAAGGCTTTTGAGGCCTTCTCTTGAACTCCCTTTTTGCGAAAAAAGCAGCATCTCCTTCTGGATGTGTGCTGACACTTCGCACTGCTTCATTTCTGTTCGCCATTTGTATATCCCATTCATGGGCTTGAAGCTGGGCGAACACATCATTGGTCGTAAACTGGGAGAGATCTTTCTCCTTCAAGCTGGTAGCTTTGACGAACCAATCCTCCTTGGGCATCTTGGAGAGAATTTTTGCATTCATATCAGCAACTTCATATGTTCTCCCAAAGTTTTTCGGCTCGCAGATAATAACATTGAATCTTGCTTCCATTGATTTGACATTTTCACCAGGAAGCATTTGGAAAGATTCATACTTATTCACACAATTTTGAAGTTTATTTCGCTTCATCTGAGTTGTTTTTTGACTAAGTGAGCCAAGAAATTTCCACATCTGTTTGGCATTGTTGTGCTCTAAGGCTTCAACAACCAGTGGCGCTGGTAAGGATTGTAAGATGAGCTCCATGGCCACCGCATCCAGCTGAAAACGAACTCTGTCATCGTTTGTCCATTCTGCATAAGACTTCTCCATTATCTCCTGACCTTCTGCTCCTCCGAGCTGAGTATTCACCTTAGTGATCTTTATTGGTCTGGTAGATAGAACGTCTGTCATTTCTTGATGGACATTCTTCAGCATTATCAACGAACGTTTCTTCCATATCTCAAAATCTTCTGATGAGTACTTTGGAAGCGTCGTGATCTGTGTCATCTCTGTGTACCTAAGATAAAACAAATAAAATAGAAACCAAGTGCAAAAAAAAAGAACCAAGCGCAAAAAACAGAGATCTGGTCCTAAGTGACTCGACACAACCGTAGTCTGTAAGAACCTTGGCTCGTGATACCACTTGTTGGTCCCGAAATCAGAGTGCAATATGTGCAGCGGAAGGTTTTGTGCATGCAGCGGAAGTAAATGTAAGCACAAGCACTGGTTCGTTTAAACAAGGCAAAGTCAGTTTTGTGTGTATTCAGTTTAAGCTTAAGTCTCTGTTCCGTCTTAAGTCAGTTTCACAGTTTATATTCTTCAATACTTGGACAAGTATTGAAGGTTCAAGTAGTCAGTTTGTGAAATATAAAAAACAGAGCAAGTATATGGAAACCAGTCTAGCAGCACATAGAGATTTATAGTGGTTCGGATTTCAATATCCTATATCCACTCTTCAGACCTAAGGTCTGGGTAATTTACTAAGTAAATACAAGCCTCCTACGATCTATACACAGTCCGTAGCACCTCCGTCCTCCAATCAGCTGTGGCACTCGCCTCGGAATTCCTTGTAGACTCAGTCTTCAGGTTGAAGTGGGGACGCACCCCGCAGCCTCCTTCCTGGTGGGTGGATGTTTACTAATTCTTCCCAAAATGGTTGGATGTTTAAAGGTTATTCCCAGAACTCAGGTGAGAATCTCAGACTAGAAAACTGACTGCTATGAATATATCTCAAAAAGATATATTCACCAAACTGAGCCTCAGCTTAGAGCTTCAGCCTTGTGCTAGGAGAAGATAGCACGGTGGGTAACTTGAATCGGAGACTCAAGTCTCGTATTTACAACACGGAAAACTTCGAGAGAGTTTTCTGGGAGAGATGACCTGAATATGCCCTTTGTCTCTTTAGACTAGTAGATTTTGAATTCTGTTCAGGTAACCTATTAAGGTTGAGAGGGCAGGTCTTTATATAGAGAGGAGAGCCTATGGCAATTTGAATTTCTATTCGTTAGACACATAAATTTAGGCGTTAGACTCATGGATTATATTGTCCAATCATAGCCCATGCCTTAGGTCTCTTTTCTGCTTTGCCCATTGTCAGTGTACTATACACTAACTTTATGTCAGACTCCTTTTCAGCCCGAGAAACCCAGTTTGGAAAACCTCGTATTAACTTAAGCATTTTACATATGCCTGAGTCTGACTCAAGCTTCTTATACTGACTTCTAAGAGTCAGTACAGTTGAGCCCTCATACTGACTTCTCACGGTCAGTATGGTAAACCTTCATACTGACTTTCCATGGTCAGTATGAGAAACACCCTCATACTGATTTCCCCGGATCAGTATGGTAATCCCTTAAACTGACTTCTCCTTAGTCAGTTCGAGAAAGCCCTCATACTGACTTCTCCTTGTCAGTATGGTTAGACCTAAAACTGAGTGCTCCAACTCAGTTTTCGGTTAAGGCTAGGCGTGATGATAGTTAGTTCTCGAGCATTCTCCATAGCTCGATCTTCAGTCTAAGTTCTATTACAACTCGATTGATCCTATACAATGATTACAATTTAGAACTCTAGAAACTGGAAAAATTGACTAAAATGAGTTACATTCTTTGACCCACCAAAACATCAAAAGTAAGGAAGGATTTCTCTAACAAAAATCGTAACAAATACAAAGCGAGCTTTAATATTGAATTCACTCAATATATATTTTTAGCTTTAGATCTGATCCAATCTTTACAAATTGATTTTAATACAAATTTTACTTTTAACATAAAATCTAATCTTTTTTTATACATATATATTGTATAATATTTTATTTTGGTAAATTAAGATAAAAACAAATGTTATGGTAATATAATCAAACATTAATTTGTGAAATAGAGACATATGGATCAAGAATCAAACCAAAATTGAATCATCACTCACTCATCAGCAAAGTTCATGAGAATTAATGCTACAAGGAGAGATTGAGATCCAACTCCAATCCTTTACTCCCACTTTTCTCACCACCACTCGCTTCCTTCGAGCCGCCTGCTTTCTCCGCCTTCCGCGGCGGGGCCTCCACGAAATCTTCCAGCATGAATGTGGGGTTCCAAGGCAACGGCGGCGATTTTTGCTTATCAGTTTCTTTGTTTTCTGCGGCGGCGGTGGCGGCGGCCCAGCGTTCCCGCACTTCTCTGGTGCTTTTAATCAATGCAAAGAACTTCTCCATCTTCTCTTCTTCATCACTTTCCTCCATCTTTCTTTTGCTTTTCTTCTTCTCTCCGTCCATAACCTAGAGAGAGAGAAAGAGAAGGGTTAGGTCGGTGTGGGGGCAGCTGTTATTGTTGGTTAGTCGCTGATCTTTATTGCTTAAAGCAGATGACTGATTATATAGATAGAACGAATTGAAAGCAAATCCTCTGAATTTACCTCATTTATTTGTTATTTATCTGCCACATTTTCTGGAATAACACAATAATTAGGGAAGGTCTTGGGTTAGCAGGTCTAAATGATTTAGGCGGGTTTTATCCATTAACTCAAACCCAAACACATATATTATACCCTAATTGGGATTAATAAACCTTATTTGAGATGGGTCAACTCATTTGGGTAGGATAAAATTCGCCTAAACCGTTTAGGCCTGCCTAACGCAAGTTTTTGCCCAATAATTATTTTTGGAGAATTGTCGATCCAGGACTCAAAAGATAGTTAAATTGTCAATCTAGGACCCGAAAGATCAAACAATTCTCAATTTAGGACCTGTTGTTGAGGTCCTGAATTGAGAATTGTATGATCTTTCGGGTCCTGGATTGAGAATTTTTGTGATCTTTCAGGTCCTGAATTGACAATTAATCTTTCGGGTCCTGAATTGACAATTAAACTATCTTTCGGGTCCTGAATCGATAAAACTCCTATTTTTTCAACAGTTATAGCAGAAGTTTTTTTTTTCATTTTTTATAAAACATTCAAATATTAAATTAATTTGGGGATTATTTATTCGATAATTTATAATTTGGTAATTGATTTAAAGTTGATAATTACAAAACTCAGTAATTTTAGCGAAATTCAATAGAGATTATGTGAACGGTATTATATATTTATCAAATTTATGACAATAATTATATACGAGACTTATAAAATTAAAGCTGTAATAATTATTTTTATACAAAATTTGGAGATTTATATAATCAAATCATGGTAATTTGTATATATATAATTAAAGCCATAATATAAATTTCTATAATAATATATAAACGATTTGTATAATTATAATTGTATATATTTACATATTTTAATTTTTAATAAAAATAAATTGTATAACCACACATATTGTTTAGGGACATAATTCTTTTATTACACTAAAAAAAT
>JAPKLW010000854.1:305781-327163 GCA_026898455.1 Plectranthus barbatus
AGGATCATATGCTAATAGATTAAAATATGCTAAATGAGAATAATTGTGAGCCATTAGATTAGATGTGATGGACGATTATGATAATTGTTCTTTTTTAATTATTTTTTAGTTATTGCATAAGGTAAATTAGAGAATTTAAATATTGTAGTAATTTAATAACCATAAATTTGAAAAATCTCAGGCTTAGATTTCATCAAAATCAATTGATGAAAATCATTCCTATTTAACATATTTAATATTTTAGTATGAGATCCAATCCCTATATATTTATATATAAGTTTTGAATTTTTATGATCACATATCTTCGTGATCAGACTTTTATACAATAAAAAATAAATGTTATTAAAATCTCAATTGAAACTTAAATAAATAAACAGGGGTAAATGCCACGACGAACACGAATACTTCCATGCGACGAATGGATGAAGACATGAAGTAATAAAATATTTGACAATATATTAGTTTATCAAATTTATTTACATAAAATAGAAAAATGTAGTGGAATTAGGATTTGGTGTTAAAATAATTTTTATACTTAATAGAAATAAATCTCAGTTTTTGGATATTGCACCAATAATTTAGATAAATTAGTTAAAAAAGGTAAGCATAATTTTTCAAATATATTTTAAGCATAAATTTCCGAAAAAGTTTTAATCTGAGATGTTAATTTTTTTAGATAAATAAAGTTGATTCATTCCTATTTAATATAGTCTTAATTTTAGCATAGAATGGAATCCAAATATAATATATATATCCTGATTATGTAGTCCATTTTATTAAATGAATAAAAATTATTTTAAAAGATAATATACTCAAACAAACTTTCAGCATTATCCATATTTAATTAAAGTATGAAATTCTCTTCTACAGGCTATTTTCTTTGATGCATCAATTCATCTCTTTTTTTAAACAAAAAATATCATATATATATATATATATATATTTCATTTTCCTACATTTTAAATACTTATTTATTTTTTTATTTAATCACTCAATGAAGCATATATATAAAATACTATAAAAAATGAAGATCAGATCATACAAATAAAATATTTTTAAAAAAACTAAACTATATGAGAGGGGGAGTAAGACTTCCTAGACACCCTAAACTTGAAATCATGTTTCCTAAATGACACTATAATAATAAATATTCTATATATATAAGCTTTTTTTAAAGAATATTTTCGTCTTATTAAAACAATTAATTAAGAATAATTAATTACCTATGCGGTCAAGTAGTCAAGTCACATTTTGCAGCCCCAATTACAGAAAGTAGAAAAATTAATTTATAGTCAGTGGCCTGCTCAAGGACAGACACTGTTTAATTGACCCAGATTTAAATAGAAATAAATTCAAATTAATAAATTAATTATATGAATGACTGAGAAAAAATGTGAATTCTTGAACAAATAGATTTTCTCTAATAAAATATATAATGACCACGACATTAGCACGTAAATTGATTTTTAAAAATTTTCATTTCATACTTCCTTCGTCGTCTAAAAGGTTCCTACATATGGGGTATGTCTAGTCTGATTTGACCAATTTGAAGAACAAAAATTGAGTAAATTAATAAATACAATTTAGAGATTTTATAAATTAAATAGGTCAAATAATTATGTTAATATAATAAAACGTAAGCATTGAATTGTATTATATTGCATTTGGTAATTATTAAATATGACCAACCGAGTTGTTGAATCTCAGAACTTATATTGTCAATCGAATTCAAAATTTTAAAATTGACTGATTTGATCTCTTCTCTCATAATAATCAAATATGAAATAACATGATTTCATTGATATTAATATACCCAAAAGAAATTATAAAAACCAACACCTTACTCTCGTAGATAAAATCGCTCCCTTTCAAATGTATCATCATCGTCACAATAACAATAACAATAATATTAATAATAGTAATATACATATAAATAGGAGAAGTAAATCAGTAATTATGCAGTTTGGATTATTTTTATTTTTTTAAACAAAATATATTAACTTAAATTTTATCCTAACTAAATATTCGCATTATATTTTAAATCAAAAAATCTGTTAAACACATGCAAAACATTTTAATTATTTACGCCTCGAATTGGACAAAATGAATTATTATTCTATCAATTTGGTAGTGATCCAAATCAATAAGTTTCACTCCTTATCAAATTTATTAAAATACTTCTATTAAGTTCAAACATAAACATACAAATACTATGAACATTGTTGGAAATCGTCATTCTAATATTAGTACGATATTGTTCACTTTAGGCCGAACAAGCCCTCACAATTTTGTTTTTGGACGTCGACCCAAAAGACCTTATATTAATGTAGTTATATGAACTCTTAAATTCAAGGAAGTTCTTCGTTCTCTTTTTGATATGGGACATGGATTTGTCAATACAGAACAATTTTTCCCTCAAAGCCAAGGAACACATACGTGTGATTTTTCTTTAGCGATCTAGTCGCATCGATATCCATAGAATATTTCCCACATGCACTTTAGAGTTCACCACAAACCCTGTCCCCCCAAACCCGCCTGAACCTAGTGGGTCGTGATTTTGTTTCTCATAGACAACAACACTTGTTGGGATAGACAACTTCAACATAAGTACGATATTCTCCGCTTTGGACCAAATAATCCGCACAATTTTATTTCTGGGTTTCTCCTCAAAAGGGGTCATATTTATGGAATTATGTGGATTCTTATATTAAAAAAAATCCTTTCTTCTCTCCCCAATGTGGAATTCGGGTATGTCATCTCCAACAATCATCATTTTAAATCCAAGGACCACATACCCACGACATTGACTACATACTCATCGTCTTCCACTGAGTGATCCATTCACATTGATATCCATTAATGATCTTTCACATGCACACTAAAATCCACCACACTCAGTTCCTACAAACCTGGGTAGTCATAGGTTCTCTTTCCCATTTTTTACTCGCTCGAAAATAAACTTCAACTATTGGGACCACAACTCCGACATTAGTATGATATTGTCTGTTTTGAGCCGAATAAGCCTCTAATTTTTTTATTTTAACACCTTTGCAAAAGGCCTTATAATAGGGGAGTTACGTGAACACTTATATCCAAGAATTCTCATTTTTTAAATTCTAATTTATATAATTTTATTTTTTATTTATTAAAATTTAAATATGTGAAACAAAAAATAAACTATACACTATCCCATCAGAAGTTTTAACATTTAGCATATTTTACGATCATTAGTGGCAGATTTACCTTGGGGCTAGGGGGCTCCAGCCCTCCTTAGCCGGAATTTTTTTTCATTTTTCTAGTATCGTGTTCCGGTATTTAATGAAATAGTTCCCCCTTTTATTGAAGAAATATGTATAAAAATAAGAAAATAATATGATATGAAGGGATTAAAGTTAAAGTAGATGAAAAAAAAAATCAACCCCTTATAAAAATTTTCTGAATCCGCCACTGACGATCATAATATATTATGATACAATTTGTATCCTATCAAAAATCATCTACTAACATATAAAAAAGATGAGGTTTCAATAAGATAAAAGGTGAAAATAGTGGATAAATTATTTAAATAATTAAATCCATCCCATTACTTGTATGTATGGGCGTGGTGGTGATCGTGTGTGGACAAAAAAGACTTGCGTTGCAACAAAGTAATGCAAACCCCAAAGAGGAACGTGATTGAGTTGAAACATCAAACAACAATAATGTTTTGGCATAAATGATTGATTGGTATAGCAATTAAAAATAACAATTATAATAGTAGAATTAAAATAATTGAAATTGGTAGGAAGGAATCTGGCAGCGTCAGCGGTGATGAAAGAAAGAAGACGCAGAGATGGGCATGTGATATGTGGCGTCTTGCTACGTCTCCATTCCATTTATATTCCCCCACATACATCCCCTCAAATAGCAATCTTAGACTTAGAGTAATAGCTTCAAACGTCAATGAAATACATTAAGATGGGAAATAATCACTTTATCATATACTTTCTCCGTTTCGATTATATAATCTAGTTTGATCTTGCACGTTTGCCAAAAATTATTTAATATTTACACAAACTCCCAATATTACTCTTATTTAAAGCATTAATTAACCTCTCATTTTCATAATATTATATTTCATATTCTCATATTCTAAGATTATTCAGGGATGTAATGGTAAATGATCATATAAAAATAATACCAAATATAGAAATTGGATTATATAATTGAAACACCCTAAAATAGTCACACCCGACTATTATTTGAGAATCTTATTTAATTAGATAAGTCCAGTTCCATGTTTTAAATTAAGCTTTAGCCGACAGACTCATTTACACATTAACATATTATAGTTTTCAAAATTTATTTCAATTTAAAAAAAAAATTTATTAAATAAGTTATTTGTTACCAAAAAATATATCGCATAAATTATTAAGTAAGTTTTATATTGAGATTATCATATATTTATAATTCAAAAATAAAATATACAATAGAAATATTAACTATTCACAAATAAATTCTAAAATATGCTAAAAACTCAACCTACTTCATTAAAAAAATCAAGCTTAGATCTACAAAATAGTCTTCTATAAATTATAGGCCAAACTAAGGTGACCTAAAAATATAATATCTAATCAATTTTATTTTTTTATTTTAGTTTATTTTAATAGTAAGTTTTCTTTATAAATATAAGGATATCTTTATCGCTTATCATTTAAATTGAGAGTTTATAAATGAGAGTAGGGGCGACTAGACTCAGATACGAGAATTCGACCTGAATCTAACACCAAAAAAATGAATTGGATCAATTCATTTGAACTTCAGGCCGAACTTACGAAATTCAATTAAAATTTGGGTCAATTTCGAGTTGACCCGCGTAACCTGAATGACCTGTAAAATTAATCAATTTTTAATCTTATATTCTTTTTATTGTGTATTTTTGGTACTTGATTTGGTTGTATGTGGATAAACCTTAATATAATTTTTATTTTGTTGGCTTCCTGTTCGAAATGATGAATCATATGATCTTTAAGTATGTATTCTATTTGAGAGTTTGTAATAAGATCATTTTCATGTTATATAGTCCATTTTCATGCTAAACATGTAATTTCGTGTTAGATAGGTTATTTTTGCGTTAAATATATCATAATTATTAAGGTTAAGATTTTCACCATAATTAAGCAGGTCACTTTCGCGTTGACTTGAAAATAAAAGAAGTTTGATTTGGGCTGATATTTTTTACTCAAAAAATAAATGAGTTGGGTTCAGATTTGCATCTATCGTATTACTATCAAATTACAATCCTACATGTCTACCTAAATCCAACTCAATTGACACCCTAATAAGAGTCCGATTGTTGTAAAGTTTGTATTAACTTTACTCATTTTTTTATTTATGATTTAATTTAATACATTTACAATGATTGTCGTGGATGCACATCACGCATGGCCACCTGCCGCCGTTACTTCTGCGGTCTTTGTCTTTATTCTTCGACCCGTACAATTACAGATTTGAAAATAAAAAATTACAATAGACTTTTCTATTACAATTTCCCTATCAAATATAATCATAGACTTTCTTGTGATTTTACAAAACCGATTTAATCCAAACACAGATAAACTACCGCGGATTAAATCGAACGGGTTGCCACGAGGAACAAAAACCAAACCAACCACAGCAATTAAATAAATCATACATGCATAATCGAATTAAATTACTCATCCAATAGAGCAATGAAAACTGACCCTGCTCTGATACCAATTGAAGGAATTTCATGGCGAACCGAACCGCCAAATCCAAATAAGTCGGACCGTTTATGGATGTTGAGAACAATAAAACATACGATTAAACCTAGCATGCTCCTATAAATTAAATGCACTGGATTATCGAGTTTACCTTAACTCCGTAGTCTTAGATCAGATCTTTCGCGTTTGAATTCCAATCCCTCGATTCATCCACGCGAATTTAATTAAATCTATGGAAACAGAAATTAGACAAATCCAAATTTTATATTTAATTAATGAAAAGAGAAAAGGAAAAGAAATGTGTTCTCCAGATTAGATCTTCAGATCTGTATCCCAATATTGTTCAATCCTGCTACTGGTGAGGATTCCACAAGACTGTGATTGTGTAGGCCAGAGTTGAAATCCTTCATCTCCCAAACACACAGGCGCCGCCCTTGCTCTCTCTCCCCCTAGGGTTTCAACTGATTTGAATGTTCTGAAGTGGCTAGGGTTTCAGAGAGAGAGTTGTCTATTTATAGACCTAGGGTTTTAACTCTAATGGGCTACTAGGCCTCTTTTCAGCATATTTAATTGGGCAGACCTAGGACCTAATGCAAATAATAAAGTGGGCATAACAATTAATTAATTCTCATGTCCACAACCCATGACACAATTAATTAATTAATATTAATTCTTTTTCACCACAGAATTAATACTAACTTACCCTTTATTACCACAATATGAGAACGGGCTGCATTTACTTGAGAATCCCCATATTTAAGGTTACTGGACATTCATTAATTAATCGGAGCTTCTGACAAGCTCTATCTACAATTAATTAATCTCTTATTTTCCTGAGCAGTACCACTCAAACCTTATCACTCGTGATTGAACTTAATCAGCCTACAGGACTTTAGCACGATGAATGTTATTGAGCTCCTCAGGGAATGTCCCCATCCTATTACTCGGATATGGTTACCTAGCTCTAGTCTCAGGATGTAATACACAAACTGCTACTACCCAAGATGGGGGTATACGAGCACGTTACTCAGGCTCTCCACCATGGTAAGTCAAAGCATTAGTCAACTCGTGCATACCCCTGAACCTTCATTAGTGTTTGGACTAAATCAAGATCGAGATCTTGTATTCTCTAATCTCATACAGTAGAATACATCTCACTGTGGTCCAATTAATACGCAACCGCACGTACCAACATATCAAGTAATCAAGATAGATTACTTCTTTCCGACTATGCTGCAACCTACACCGACAGACTTATCCTTGTACGCTATCTCGGCTGTGATAATATTTATATCTCACTAGGTCAAGTGATCATAATTTCTTCTGCGATCTTCAACATACCGTATGATCGTAAGAGGATATTGTTGTTACTCGCTTGTAAGTTTGTTTAACAGATAGGAAATACCATTGAATGTATACTCATCGTAATGAATGTTTTATGTATACAAAACCCAACGATTTACCATCACACTGGGCTCTCATGATGGAATCGTTTCATTATCTCCAATCACGTGGAGAATTATTTCACTCTTGGATCTGTGGTTTCTTACATATTCGTCCTCCAAGAATCTTGCGTTGGTACTAACAACCACTTTCTGATTCTCAGGAAAATGAAAGTAATCACCTTTCGTTTGCCAGGGATATCTTACAAACAGCATCAGCTTACACCTACTTTCTAACTTATCAGGTTCCTTTGTTAGCACATACGCTGGACAACCCCAAACCTTGCCCATACCAGAGCTCTAGAGGTGTTTTAGGAACTGATTTAGAAGGTAACATGTTAAGCAAATAGGCCGCTATTTCCAAGGCATATCCCCAAAATGAAATCGGTAAGCTTGCATAACTCATCATGGACCTAATCGTTTCCAAAAGAGTCACATTTCTTCTTTCCGCTACACCATTTTGTTGAGGGGTTCCTAGTGCAGTCCATTGGGACATAATCCCATTATCTTACAGGTACTGCAAGAACTCGTTACTGAGGTATTCCCCACTATGATCTGATCGTAATGTCTTAATAGTCTTTCCTAGCTTCTTTTCTACCTCGGTCCTGAATTCTTGAATTTCTCAAAACATTGGGACTTGTAGCGAAGCAAATAGGCATATACAAATCTTGAGTAATCGTCAATGAACATGATGAAGTACTTATAACCTCCACGAGCTTGCGTGGACATCGGTCCACATAAGTCAGAGTGGATCGACTCTAACACATCCTCTGATCGAGACTGACTTGCCTTAAAAGGCTTGGTCATCATCTTTCCCTCTATACAGGATTCACAGACTTGATGTGGCACCACTTGGAAAGATTCCAAGAGCCCATCATTCGCTAGTCTCTTGATCCTTTTTAGATTGATGTGACCTAGTCTCAAGTCCCAGAGATATGTTTGATCCTCATCGGAAGAGAAATTTTCTATTTAAATGATTATATTTATTGGATGAGTTTGTAACATTCACGGAATATTTATGCATACAATTAATGATATAGAGAGAGTCCATCAGTTTGCCATGACAGGTAACACAGTTGTTCCCAATTATAGAAACTCCACTATAAAAAATAACTGAAAATCCATCATTAAATAACTTGGAAATAGAAATTAAGTCCCACCAAAACACCGGCACATATAAAACATCTCTCCAAATCAAAATAATGTTTTCAAAGCACAAAGTAAAATCCAATGGCTACTGCTAAGACTCGCTCTCCGCTGCCCATTGAGATGGTAATCTCATCATGCTTCAGCTGCCTTGTCAGCGTGAACCCCTGCAAAGTATAACAAACATGTTCAGTAGCTCTAGTATCCACTACTCATGAATAGGTAGAAACCGATGCTAAACATGTTTCCGTTATAAATGCACATAACGTATCTTGTCTACCCGTGTTAGGCACTAGACAATTTACTTCGCTTGCGTTTGCATGGCCTGGTGATGACTTCTGCCTCATATTCTTCATCTAACCTTTCAAGCATTTCTTTTGCTTCAGCAACTACCTTGTCAAGAGCTGACAAAGTTGGAGCAAACTCGAATGCCATCATGTCAGATTTGTCATGCATCAGTGCCCTGAGTAACTCAACAAGAGAAAACTCACGCCTGCCAGCAAGAGACTTAATGAAATCATCAAAAGCATCAGAGAAAGAGTTCAGGACAATATTTATTTCCGCCTGACTAGTAATTCGTCCACCTCTCTTTCTATTCTTTCTCATGATTCTCATCATACTGATGAAATACGGAACCAACAAATTGCCTTCAATCATCTTCTTGGAAACAAGGTTTTTCATAAGATCATAACTAATAGTTTGTCTCACCTTCCCATATACTTTCACAAGGTCCCTCCATATCTCAACAACTATTTGGAATTTCCTGTATTTGAGTTTTATTTCTCTAGACAGATTGTTCATGATGAAAAAGTAAGCAAAATCATCAGAAGCTTTCCATCTGTCATAAAATTGTCGCTCATAACTAGAACTTTTCCAAAACCGAGGAGATAGTGGGTTCATGTAAAGTACATAGGCATGTTTTGCAGAATAGAGTATGTTGATGAAACAATACTTCCACTCAGGAAAATCCGGACCAGTTAAAGGGTTCAGTGTTAAGCGGATAACAATACGAGCAGTAGACATGTCTGAAAATAATAAATTAAAGCAGAAATTAAAACATAATCGCAAACAGTTGAAACATATAAATATTGAAACCTTATGATAAAAAAATATTAATGTCTCCTCCAATTTGCCCAAGTAATACTATTGCAAGCCACACATGTGGACGTTTACAACAAAACATTTGACCAGACTGCATCTTTCAATTCCTATCCTGTAATACCCCGCATGTAATTATGCTTGTAACATTACTTGATTTAAATCAAGAGAATTTCCCCTTAATTTTGAGTATTTATTTTACTTTTTCAAGTTGTTGAATTTATTAATTGCGGTCGAATAATCGATTCTCTTAATCAACTTAGATGGTATCATTCATTGGGAAAAGATTATGGTGAATTGGAAATTTGGTTGGAGTAAAGTAAGAGATTGTTAATATTTGAAATTTGAATTTATCATGAACTATCATGAATTGGGAAGTTATGTTGAAAAGGACAAATAAGGGAGATGAGTATCATGTTAACATTTAAGTTGGAATGATATGCATGAAAGTAATGTGACACATGGTATGTAAGAGAGGGGACCATACCTTAAGTTGTGTTAACATGTGAATAATGAAAATGGGAGAATATCATACTCTTATATCTTAATTTATAGGTAGTATATATAGTGGGAAGAAAGAGGGAAGGTTCATTACTAAGGTCTGAGAGAGAGAGAAGAGGAGAGTTCATATTATTTCCCAGCCACTCCACCATCCCAAAACCCTCTCCACAGCCCTTTTTCGGCCAGATTCTGGCCAAACCCGATCACTGCCGGACAAGCCGTGACCACCATTAGAAAGCTCTCACCCTCAGCTTTCTATCAATCTAAAGTGGACTCCGAGAGGACGAGAAACGAAGGAGATATTGAAGAGAGAAGATAGGTGGGTTTTTAGTTCTCTTTTCTCGGGACAGGGCACGGGCATCTCCATTTTTGCTCGTCCTCCATCCCGCTCGGGACTGATGAATTCCACTCGGAATGGACTACGACCTTGAGGGTTTAAACATGATTTTTGAGCCGTTTCTTCTTCTGTTTCAAATTATTTTCAATCCTTAACTTCAATATATGAAATGGGAAACATGTTAAGCATGAGAATATGAATTAATATTGAACGTTGAGCGATGTTGGATTGATCGAAGGAAAATTTTGAGAATCATGTTAGGTTGAGTTGATTATGAGATTGGTTATTTGGATTTGGTTGAATTTGCCATTGTCCTAGATTGTTTATCCTAATTTGTTGACCCTAAATAACTTTAGGAGGTTGAAAGTCTGAGAAGTTAAGCTCAAGTTAGCGGAAAACATCTATAACTAAAGCAAAACATCAGGTGGGAAACTATTTCAGTATAAAATCAAATGTGTGTTTTCCTTTCAAAATGTGTTAAAACTGCTTTGTTTTAAATTGAGATCGCTATGCTTGTTTTTGTGCTATTATATATGTCCTCTGTTGAATGCTAACAACAGAGAGGTATTAATAAGACAAGAACCATGTACTATTAGTACATGCGCTACTCTTATTAATTGTAAAGGTTAGCTACCTTAAGTTTGCAAGATTTGGGTGAAATGGTAGTGACCTTAAACCCTGGAAGGAATTATAATGGGTGAAATAGTAGTGACCTTAAACCCTGAAAAGATAAAAAAAAACACGGGTGAAATGGTAGTGACCTTAAACTCTGTGGGAAGTGATTGATTAATTAAAATATGATCGGATCTCGAAGTGAATTCCGAGATTAGTGCACTTAGATGTTAGTGTGTTAAATGTTTAATCATTCCTAACTAGTCATCGTAACTTGGAAGTAGGCCAGCTTCCGGTTACAAAACAATAACAGATATAATAACATGTTTAAATAGCGCACAAAAGAAAATGTTTTAGATAGCACGGTTTCTTTCAACAAAACCCCGTGTCTATCTGTGTGAGTTGCATAGCATTTCTCATATATAATGTATGTTTTCGGGCATGTTTCTCATTGGGTACATTAGTACTCAGCCCCTCGTATTATTTCTAAAATACGCAGGTTGAGCAGCAAGGATGGGCGAGCAGGGGTGTAAACCGGCGAAGTGAAGAAATTGAACTCATAGATCCTGAGATATGCATCTTCATATGCATATCTCCGCCACGTTACACACACGCTGCTACACACACTCTGTTCTATCCTTCCCAAATTATGAATACTGTTTGAATACTTTCATTTTGAAACTGACTCGAAGTACTTCTTTATGTTATTAAATTATCTTTCCTGTTAATTAAAGTCTTCCGCTTATTTATTTAAAGTGAGAAAATGTTTAACAAAACCGGAAACATCAATGTAACGCGACCCCAAATTGGGAAGGTCAGTTGGGGGCGTTACATATCCTTTAATTCCAACCTATGTCAGGGTTCCTTCGAAAAATAGTATTAATAATTGGAGACTAACTTAAGAACATATTATCCTACTGACCAGGGACATCACAAATGGGTTATACTCTAGACAATATCTAAGCTAACATACCATCAAAGCCAACCCTCCCATATAAAGATCTACTAGGACACACCCTGATCTTTCATAATAATCCTAGATTTTTCATAATAAGGTTGTCTCATTTAATTCAATCCCTAGAGAACTTATGAAAACTCCATACACAAGCTACACATTTAGACGTTTACGCATGAGCTCCCACTTCTCACATGAACTAAGTATTTATCAGTAAGAAATCCCATCTACTAGAATTTGTGAATAATAAATTAAGTAAGCTACACATGTAGACGTTTACCTAATAGATTACCCACTTCCAATAAGGGATCGCTTTGTGCAGGTCTTATATAAATAAATTAACAGCTTAGTAATTTTAACTTCATAAGGTTCAATTGCACATATTATTTTATATAGCCATAAATTATAACACTGCTAAAATTCTATCATGCAAAGCATGAACCCCGAATTTATAGTAATAATTTAATTACATAATTGATGGTGGGCCTTGAAAAGGCATTTACTTTGGGTTGATTGATTGATGTGAGTTGTACATAGTAAGGGTGGAGTGAAATGACACCCGGGTTAATTGAACTTAGAACTTGACCTTGTGTTGTGAAATTGAAAATTTCTTGTGATCTGGGGAATCCAGTGGTTGAGTTGAGTTTGCAAAATGCACAAGATTAATTGGTGTTGAGTGTGCAGAATGCACAGAGAGCCTGGCAGTTATAGTCGAGACTTGAGTGAGTGTGTTAGCGCGGGGATCAGATAGACCCTCGGCATAATGTGTCGGAGGACGAGTTGCCACCGAGACACAGAGTTGTGTATGGTGATGTTATTTTGACTTCGGGACTGAACGTGTGATGTTCTTGTTGTGACAGATGGATTCTCAGGATAAGCTAGTGAGACGATTCAGGGAGCACCTTCCTTTCTCCGAGGAGAACCTCGCATCTGCATTGGTGGACTACCTGGCATTATGGGATAGAGTACGATACGTGGGAGTAACAGACCGGGAGGCGATAGAGAGGACGATGAACCTTATGCCGGACAGATGGACCAACTGGGTGTTATCGCTGACCAGAGGGCACAGTGACAGTGTGACAGGCACTGTGGGGAGTTATCGGTGCTTTATGGCGGATTTGATTCGGAAGGTTATCGCGGAGGGGAGCCCTTCGCCAGCATCTTCTAGAGGTACTCAAGCATCCAGGACCAGAGCTTCATCGCCGCAGTGGACCCCAGCTTCACTGCCTACACCACCCGTAGCTCATGTTACACCTGCACCATCTGAGGCTCATATTCTACCTCCACCTGAGGCAGCCTTTGACCCATATGCTTGGTGTGACTTTTCTACAACTTCAGTTCAGTATCCTCCACCGTATTAGGATCCGACGTTGCCTTTTGGATATCACGATCTGCCCGCTCCAGCATACCAGCCACCACAGCAGGATATCGGAGAGCCTAGTCGGGCTAAGCCAGCCCCAGACTCCGGATGGGACAGCGCAGAGATGTGGCCGAGGCCGACAGAGAGCGAGTACGAGGACATGTTTGGAGGCCATGGGACCATTCATGGCCATGGGACGAGACATGCTCTTATCTGTTTATCCAGTGACACTGAGGGCAGTCGAGAGAGGAGGGTGGTAGCACAGAACAAGGGTAAGGGAAAGATGAAGACTGAGGAGGATGAGGATCCATCGGAGGGGTCCTATTGAGCTATGTTATGGCTATTTTTTATGAGATAGTGGTTGTATTTGGATTGGACATCTTTACTATACTATGTTGTACCTTGTTATGTTTTTAGAACCTATCTTTGGGTGTATGATGAAAGACTGATTGTGGATTGGTATTATTTGGTTATTATAGAACCGTTTGAATTGTGGTATTGGTGGTGATTGTTTAAGAGCTTCGATTTGGTGATGAATATTATATTGAGGTTATTGTGATATGCTAATTGGTGTGGTTTTACAGAGAAAAGTAATGGAATTCATAGATCAAGGAAGAGGTCGAGGACGCGGCCGAGGCAGAGGCCGTGGACGAGGCTGAGGTAGGGGTCAGCGAGGCAGAGGCCGTGGGAGAGCCAATCCACAGCAAGAACACGAGAACCATTACTGGGAGGAAGCTCCTGCAAATCAAGAGTATGGGGAGTACGAGATTGTGTCTGATGATGAGAGCGTAGCAGCGCAAGGCGGACAATTTCCACCACTGCATGGAGGAGTGCCAGAGGTTTCATCTGTAAAATGGGTGGAGACCTTCAAAAAGCAACAGCCTCCAACTTTTGATGGGCAGGAGGTCCATCGGCTGCTGAGGACTGGATCAGGGAACTTGAGAAAATCTTCAAGCACATGAGGTGCTCTGAGTCAGAAAATATCAACTGTATGTCGTATCAGTTGAAAGGAAAGGCCGACAGATGGTGGGAGACTTACGTGAAGTCTGTAGTGATGGGTTTTGTATACTGAAAGCATTTATTACAATGTGTATACAACGGTTTATTTCTCCTATCTGTTAACAATCGTACATGTATGAACAATGGTATCCTCTTGTCTCACCGATAGGGATGATCATACGACGTGTTGTAGATCGCAGAAGACAGTATGATCACTTGACCTAGTGAGACATAAACATGATCACAGCCGAGACAGCGTATGAGGATACGTCTGTCCGGATGGCTGCGGCATTGTTGGAATAAGTAGTCTGTCTTGGTTACTTGACATGCTGGTACGCAGAGGTGGCGTATTGATGGACCGCAGTGAGATATATTCGTCTGTCTGACATCAGCGAATAAAAGATCTCGTTATATTGATTGAGTCCAAACCCTAACGAAGGTTCAGGGGTTTGCACGGGTTGACTGTTGCTTTGACTTGCCATGGTGGAGAGCCAATACAGCGCGCTCGTATATCCGCATCTTTGGTAACAACAGTTCGTGTAGTACCGCCTGAGACTGAACTTAGGTAACCATATCCGAGTAATAGGATGGGGACATTCCCTGAGGAGCTCAATAACATTCATCGTGCCAAAGTCCTGCAGGCTGATTAAATTCAGGAACGAGTGATAAGGTTTGAGTGGTACTACTCAGGAATAATAAGATATTAATTAATTATAGTTAGAGCTTGTCAGAGGCTCCGATTAATTAATGGATGTCCGGTAACCTTAAATATGGGGATTCTCAATTAATGCAACCCGTTCTCACAACTTGGTGATAAAGGGGTAGGTCCGTATTAATTCTGTGGTGAAAAAGAATTAATATTAATTAATTAATTGTGTCCTGGGTTGTGGACATAGGAATTAATTAATTTATAGGCCCACTTTATTATTTGCATTAGGTCCCAGGTCTGGTCCAACAAGTGTGCTGAATTGAGCCCAAAATGGCCCATTAGGGTTTCCAACCCTAGGTCTATAAATAGACAGCTCTCTCTCATAAGTTGTAACACAGTTGAAAAACCTTAAACCTAAGAGAGAGAGTGGGCGCCGTTTTTTAGAAGAGAAAAGGAGGAGAATTTTCGAATTCTGGTCCTGCTCAAGTCGCAGATCTACGGAGTCCTCACCAGTAGTAGATCTGACCAACACCGGGATACAGATCTGAAGATCTAATCTGGAGAACATCAGATTTCTTTCCTTTTCTTTATTTTTGATTTTCTCTAGAAGTTAGTTTTCTAATTTCTGTTTCCGCAGAGAAATCGGATTGCGTGGTTGAATTGGATTTTGGAATTCAAACGCAAAAGATCGGTACAGACACTACGGAATTACGGTAATCTCTCAATCCTCAATTATGCATTAAATTCATAGGAGCATGCTAGGGTTTTGAGAATATTTAATTATGAGCAATATCCATAGATCGATCTGGTTCAGTTTTGGTTTTGGTGATTCGGTTCACGTAAAAACCCTACAATTGGTATCAGAGCCAGGTTTCTGATTTATGGCTCTGTTGTTCATAATTAAATTCGATAATATGCATGTATGAATTTATTATTGTGGATGTTGGTTTTTGTTCCTCGTGGCAACCCGTTGATTCAGCCCGCGGTGGTTTATCCGTGTAGGGCTGAATTGTTTTGTAAAATCACGAGAAAATCCGTGATTAGAATAGATTTGAAATTGTAATAGAATAGTTTCTGTAATTTTCAAATCTGTAATTGAACGGGTCGAGGACGAAGAACGAAGACGGAGCTGACGAAGGGCCGGCGGAGGGCACGACGGACGACGGCAGGCGCGGCACGGACGGTGCCCGCAGGGCGCGGCGCTGGGTAGCGCGGGCGCGGGCGCGGGGCAGGGTGCGCGCGAGCGCGCGGGATGCACGGCAGGCGCGCGGCGGCGCTGGGCCGGCGGCGGCAGTGGTCGGCGGTCGGCGGCGGCTCCGATGCGGTGGCTCGTGTTTTGGTGGTTTGTGCAATCCTGTGTAAACCCTAGGTTTGCATTAGGGTTAGGGCAAATCATTAGATCACAAAGGCCTAAAAATCCAAAAGATTTGGTGTATCAAGATTTGGAGGCCTTTGAAGATTTGAGAAGATTTGAATTTATCCATTAAATTCAAAATTCAAATTTGTAATAGATAGATATTATTTTCTATTTATTTTGGGGCCACGAGGAATTTTTGTTTGCCTTAATTGTCCTCGTATGATATGTGATTTATTTATGTGTGCAATTAAGCATGTGTAGATAATAGGAAAAGCATGTTTTACTGCTTTTATTATTTACAGCTTTCCAAGCATGCTTATTTGATTAATTTCTTTTGTTGGATTATATTTTGGGAATTTTTGGGCTTGTATTATTACATGCAAAAATTTGGAAAATATAATGACAAAAAGAAATTATGTGTGCGCATAAAGAAACCTTTTAAAAGAAAAATACTAAGCAGATTTTTTAATTAAAATCAATAGACCTCCACAAAGCGGTCCTAGGCTGTAAGTGTATCTCTCGTTCTGGTAAACGTCTACGAGTGTAGCTTGCTAGTTCCTGGAGGTACATGGGTACGGTTGTTGGGATTTCTAGACAAATAATTTAAATCATGTGAATAGTGGGAGGGCTTTTCGTAAACGTCTACGAGTGTAGCTTGCGTAGACCTCTTTCACAAGTATTCTAGGATTGATTTAAATTATAGATAACAAAAGCTTTGAGGACTGTGCGGTATGGTTACGTGACATGCTAAACTGTCTCTTTTGGCCGGAGTTAAATTTGTGATTAATTGCTTAGAAGCATCTTAGAATATAATGCAAGAATTGCATCCCTGTTCTTGAGAGATGCGGTCTAAGGTTTTCACTAATTATTAATTTCTAGTGTCAAAAGCATCCTGACATGGTAGTGAAATTAAATGGATTGGGGCTTAAAACCCGCAGTTCTGGTTGAGGGTGACATCGTAAACGTCTACGAGTGTAGCTTGCGGTGGGAACTCTTGGGCAATTAGTGGAAAACATTTGTATTTGATTTATTAAAAGGTTTTCAATGCATTTGTTTTCGAAGTTCAACATGTATGTTCTTATTTAAGAATCTTTATTGTTTCAGATATGTCTATGTCTAATGTCATCAATATTCTCGCACAAAACACTCTAACTGGTCCAAACTTCCTGGAATGGAAACGCAATCTCGAGTACCTCCTGATTGCAGAAGAACATATGTTCGTTCTGCAAGTACTTCGTCCTGAAGTGCCAACTGCTGAATCCAGTCAACTGGATATAGACTATTATAACAAGTGGGAGAAATCGAACAATGTAGTCAAGTGCTACATGATGACCACTATGTCAAAAGTCTTGCAGCAGCAACATCAGCACCATAGGGATGCCTATGACATTATGTTAAGTCTGACGGCGACCTATGGGGAGACTGATAGAGCCGTCAGGTTCAATCTCATGAAAGAAATTGTGAGTAAGAAAATGACTGATGGCACCTCAGTGAGAGAGCACGTAGTTACCATGACTCACCTCATGGATGAACTGACAGTGCATGGTGGAGGTATCGATGCTGAGGCTAAGGTCGATATCATACTGAACTCTCTACCCAAGTCCTTTGAGAGTTTTAGACTGAATGTTGTCATGAACAAGAAAGAGTATACTCTTAACGAGTTACTCAATGACTTGATGGTAGCTGAATCAGTCATGAACCCTCAGAAGGTTGCCTTGGCCACTTCTGGTAATCTCTCTGCTATACCGAAAAGTATGAAGCGGAAGAAAGGGATTAAGAAGTGGGCCAAGAAGACACTTATGAAGGATGGTGGGGCTGGGAAAAAGCCTAAGGTGGCGACTGAAAGGGACAGGTGCTTCAGGTGTGGTAAGAAAGAACATTGGAGGAAAGATTGTCAAGCCAACAAAGCTAGACAAGGTATGCCATTTTGCATGTATGACTGCAAGCATGATTAGAGTTAGTTGTTGCTCTTCCAGAGCTGTAAGCACTGACTTGTTGATCATGTTGTTGTACTTTGCAGGGGACCGTGCCGACAAGGCTGGTGAGTGATGGCAAGAAGATACCAAACTGGATGAAGGCAATGTTTTATGACGGAACTTCATGGAGTTTTTCCTTTCCTCATATTTTGATGTTTTAAGTACATTTGAGAGTTTATTTGTGGGCCGTGGTTTATCAGCAAGACAAATTTTATCAACCTTTTATGGATATTTGTTATTTATGATTTTATCATTGGCAGTAACAATGTTATCCGTTGTGTTGATTTGTACTCTTTATGCTACTTCGATCAAAATATGTCCGCAAGTATTGCATGTAATTCATCTGTAATTGATAATACTAGGAAGAGAAAACTTAATTCTTCTGATGAGGATCTTACATATCTCTGGCACTTGAGACTGGGTCACATCAGCTTGAAGCGGATTCAGAGACTTGCAGATGACGGTACATTGGACTTAGTCCGGGCTGTACCTTATCAAGTCTGCGAATCCTGCATCGAGGGCAAGATGTCTACTAGGCCTTTCAAGGCTAGTCAGTCTCGAGCAGAGGAAGTGTTGGAATTGATCCATTCTGACTTATGTGGACCGATGTCCACGCAGGCTCGTGGAGGGTACGAGTACTTCATCACTTTCATTGACGATTCCTCAAGGTACGGATATGTTTACCTGCTTCGCTACAAGTCTGAATGCTTTGAGAAATTCAAAGAGTTCAAGGCTGAGGTAGAAAAGAAGGTCGGGAAAACTATCAAGTCACTGCGATCTGACCGCGGTGGCGAATACCTCGGTAACGAGTTTCTGCAGTATTTGTCAGAAAATGGGATAACATCCCAATGGACTGCACCAGGTACTCCCTAGCAAAATGGTGTAGCTGAAAGAAGAAATAGGACTCTTCTAGAGATGGTAAGATCAATGATGAGTTATGCAAACTTACCAATTTCGTTTTGGGGTTACACATTGGAAACAGCGGCTTACGTGCTTAATGTGGTGCCTTCTAAATCAGTTCCTAAGACGCCTGCTGAACTCTTCCTTGGTCGCAAACCCAGTTTGTGCAAGTTTAGAGTATGGGGCTGTCCGGCACACGTACTGTCGAAGGAACCTGATAAGTTAGAAAGCAGGTCAAAAGTAATGCTGTTCATAGGGTATCCCAGGCAAACGAAAGGTGGTTACTTTTACTGTCCTGAGAGTCAAAGAGTCGTTGTTAGCACCAACGCTAGATTCTTGGAGGACGAGTATGTGAGAAATCACAGGTCAAGGAGTGATATCGTTCTTCAAGAAATTGAGAACGAGAATGCAATTCCAAGGGAAGGAGAACGTGTAGATGTGGGTGCACCTGTGAGAGGTACAACACCACAGACACGTTCTTCAATGCAAGGTGCAGGACCACAAGTCACTGCACCTACTACTGACACGACACCGATGCCTCGTCGCAGTGGGAGAGTTATTTTCCAACCGGAAAGGTACATGTTCGTGGGTGAGTCTTCGGACTTGAGCCCGGAAAACGGACATGAGGACTCTGACCCATTGACTTACGAAGAGGCAGTGCAGGACAAGGATGTTGCCAAATGGCAAGTCGCCATGGATTCTGAGATAGAATCCATAACTGCTATGGATGTATACCAGAAAACTGATTTGCCGGATGGCTTTAGGGCCATAGGGTGCAAACGGGTATACAAACGAAAGAAAGGGGCAGATGGAAAGATTACGGCTTTCAAGGCCAGGATGGTGGCAAAGGGTTATAGTCAGAAAGAGGGCATTGACTATGACAAAACCTTTTCACCCGTAGCCATGCTCAAGTCCATCCGGATACTCCTTGCCATAGCTGCGCATATGGACCTCGAGATCTGGCAGATGGATGTCAAAACCGCTTTTCTAAACGGTTACCTTGAAGAAGGTAGGGACATCTATATGCAGCAACCCGAGGGTTACATGCGCAAGGGCGAAGAACATCTTGTCTGGAAGCTTAAGAAGTCCTTGTATGGACTTAAGCAAGCTTCAAGGTCGTGGAACTTACGTTTCAACGATGTGATTAAATCCTATGGATTTGCACAGTTGGAAAATGAAAGTTGTGTTTACCGACTTTGTGTCAGTGGGAGCGTGGTCTTCCTTGCACTATACGTTGATGACATACTCCTATTTGGAAACAACGAGGGAGTGATGTCCGAAATCAAGGTATGGTTATCCGAACAGTTCCAAATGAAGGATCTGGGTGAAGATGGCTACATTCTTGGGATTAAGGTCTTACGAGATCGTAAAAGAAGAATGTTGAGCTTATCTCAGGCATCCTATGTGGATACTGTGATAGCCCGGTTCAACATGCAACTCGCCAAGAAAGGCTTGCTACCTTTCCGACATGGCGTTCGTCTTTCTAGTGGGCAGTGTCCTCAGACACAGCGGGAGAAAGACGAAATGAGTCTTGTACCATATGCTTCGGCTGTGGGTAGTCTCATGTATGCGATGCTGTGTACCAGGCCAGATATCTATTATGCCGTTGGCATGGTAGCTAGATATCAGTCTAACCCTGGACAGGCGCACTGGACTGCTGTAAAGCATATCCTCAAGTATTTGAAAAGAACTAGGAATTTCTGCCTAGTTTATCAAAGTGAGGATTTGTGCCCTGTGGGTTATACGGACTCGGATTTCCAAGGGGACCAGGATGAGAAGAAATCGACCTCAGGATATGTGTTTACCCTGGGAGGTGGAGCTGTATCTTGGAGGAGCTCAAAGCAGAAATGCATTGCTGACTCCACCATGGAGGCGGAATATGTCGCCACCTCCGACGCCTCGAAAGAGGGGGTGTGGCTCCGGAACTACCTTTTAGAGTTGGGCGTGATCCCGAGTTTGCCGAGGAGCATCACAATTTATTGTGATAACTCTGGTGCGGTGGCAAACTCAAAGGAACCGCGGTCTCACAGGGCAAGCAAACACATAGAGAGAAAGTACCATATCATACGAGAAATTGTATCGAGGGGCGATGTGCTGATTAAGAAGATTGACACTGCTGACAATCTTGCTGATCCGTTTACAAAGAGCTTGCCGCAGAAAGTTTACGAAAGACATATTCGTGAGCTGGGTCTGAGGTGGATGCCGACCACTGATAGTGGTTAAAGACAGCAGACTAGATAGACGGACTGTATACTCTGTAATAGCTTAGTTATGCTTTGAGTATAAGTGGGAGATTGATGGGTTTTGTATACTGAAAGCATTTATTA
>JAPKLW010000855.1:0-10641 GCA_026898455.1 Plectranthus barbatus
AACTAAGGCTGATCGGGTATCAAACCCTCGAGCCTACCTTCCAACAACAGCATAAGCAGACACTGAAACATATTTTAATTGTCAATTTCTAGACTACAAAAAAAAAAAAAAGTAGCAGGGATGATACCTTAGCTTGAGTGCTTCAGCAGTGCAATCTGATACAACCCATCCCTGATCTTGATCCGAGAAAGTCCACGAACCTTTCGTGAAGTGGCGATACATGGCCTTGAAATCGCCTTTCGGGTATCACACACACAACTCAAATCAAAATGAAACCATGCACGAGTTGAACAAGTTTTATTGCATTCATGATAAGGTACGTACCTGTGACTCTTTTATGTAGAAATGAGCCTTCTTCAGACAATCACCGTATTCCTCAACCATTCCGCTTGCAATAACTGCTTGAGTTGCAAGAGCGCTGACTCCCAAAACTCTGCATTTTCATGCCATCTTCAGCCAGCCACAAGTAATCAGGCACTCTGGCTAAGTGATACTTGAATTCGTGCGCCCACCAACACATCATCTCAAGACTCTGTATGCAAAACAACAAATTAATCACTCTATATGTTATCTGTCACAATACAAGAAAAGCAGTAGCAGAAAGCAACATACTTTTTCGACACATCCCATGGTGATATATCGGCTCTCCTGAGATCCATAGCGCATGTGTTGGATGGTCTTATCTGCCTGATCTTGTTCAACGGCCAACGCCTTATCACCGGCTCGGTGCAGTAGTTGAGAGTGTCCCACAGTAAATCTTGGATGGTTGAGTGAGGATAGTAAAGATCTTCCTACAAGTTTCCAACCAAATGTTAATTACTAGTCATTTTCATATGGAAGAATTCTTGAAAAACTAACTACCTTGCAACAATGGTGGCGCGCCTTGTTCCAATCAATTTGATCGTACGGCCTCAAGTCACGAATAGACAAAACGACGTCGGTGAGTGGTATCTTTTGGCGTATAGATACGACATTGGCATATATGTTGAGCGGCAGTAACACCACATTTTTGCTGCATTTATTTTATATATCATCCAATTTATACCAATAAATTAGTTAGTTAAAAATATATATATGGTTTAGATTTTTACCAGGATGATAAGGGAAAATTGAAGGGAAGAGCCAGAATCCTGGTGAAAGTGGGTTGCAACCATCCCATTCATACACTCCAAGAACCTATAAAAGTAAATTTTTGAGTTATTATTATGTTTTATCGTTTCTCACTAGGAAGATGGAGAAGTGAACACCAAATTTTAACCTTTGTGATTAATTTACATTTACAGTTCTAGATCAAATCCTGTACTGTTACACAATATTATTCTAATTGGTATTCCATAGTCTCTATTAGTACAAATTTTAATAATTAACCTAATTAACAAAACAAAAACAATTATAAAAAAAATATATTTTATTTGAGTTTTAAGAACATAAATCAAAATTTCATAAGAATAGAGTAATGATTATAATTTAACCAATTTTAATAGTCAATTTTTTGTTAAAAATGGGAAATTAATTAAAAAATTATATACACTAAAGTGGTGACATGAACTCTACGGTTGAACTTATAAAATTGATATAAACTATAATGAATTAAAATTATATACAAAATATTATTATAGTAAAATAAAGAGTGTAATATGAAAAGTGTGTTACAAATCTATCTTCATCGTTTAGTTTGAGTTACAAATAAATAAAATTCATTAAATTCGACTACCCTACCTAATAGCACCCTACCCTACCCAAAGTGTTTTCATGATTACACCATGAGGCAGGACGTTTTTGACATAATAATAAAGTTAATGAAATTAATAATTTATTAAAGCATATGGATTAATTTTCTGTTCTTGATAATAAGACAAATAAATGGAACATACGAAAAAAAGAAAATGGAACTACTAAAGTGGAACGGATGGGATTATAGAGTTTTGTCACGATTATAAATTTTGATATGTGAATAAATTACCGCAAGATAAGTCTTCCCCCATGACAGAATCCCGGTGGCTCCTCCGTGATCAAGAATCCATTTCCTAGCTTTGGCCATGGCACCATCGCGAGCGTCCGGCCCCTCCCCGAGTATACGTTGGGCAACGTAGTTAAGCACCGATCCGATCATCGTGCTATGCCCTTCTATGTAAAATCCCCATCTGCCATCGGTGTTCTATCAAAAACGTACAATGCCATCCATGCACGCTCATTAGTTTTATTATCATTAATAAATATCACTTTTAAATTAAATTAATTACCTGATGATTGTACATGTAGCGGATCAATTCCTTTATGTGCTCCGATGTCAGCATCGTGTTGATGGTTCCACTAATATACAATGCAATTATCTGCAGAAAATTCGGAAAATTGTCGTAAATAATCAATAATTTATATTATTTTCTTAAAAATAAGTAAAAGAAAAAAAGTTGAAAAGGAAAATTACTAGTGGAGGAGTGAAGAACATTGGGCCGGCATTTTCGGCCGGCCAGTGTCCGTCACTAGCTTGGACCGCCCGGTTCAACTGGACAGCCTTCTTCACTGCAATCGTCGCTTTCTCGTAGCTGATTTCTTCCTCCTCGCCGATTCTCACCGGCGGAATTCCGAGGACATCAATTCCACTTTCCCCTTTAAGCTGGTGGGTAAAAAACAAAGAATTAATTTATTTTTATTTCTCTTATAAATTTAGAAATAAATGAAATTGAAGCCGACATCACTCACCTGCAACCTCAAGAACAAATCGCCACTAGAATGGAAACCCTTCTTTCTTCCCTCACTCCATTCATCGCGAGCCTTCTGAAAAGCTTCTCGCTGCGCTTCTCTCTCCTCCGGCGTTCCGGCGTCGTGATCGAACTCCCAAATCTGCCGACCGACGAAGTTGTTGGTGCTGTACAGATAGGGACTGTTGCCCTCGGCAATCTTCAGTCTCCACATATTTTAATTTTTTCCTTTCTCTACATCAACAATCGGTTTCTTTTAGTTAATACTTACTACTAATACGAGGCTTGACAATATTTATGTTTAGTTACACCTAAACATGCAAGAACTAATTAAAACATGTCAGCATGCAGACAGATAAAAACAGGAAAAAAGCGAAATTCAATACCGAAGAAAACTAGAGAATGCTGATTCGAAATGTGTTAGTGGGTAAAGTGAAGGCTTGAAGTGATGCTATTTATAGATTTGAATTGCAACCATTTCCATGCAGTCAAACAAACTCAAACATTTCTTATTTCCACGATTCCAGCATTCATTTTTTTAGTATTGACATGATAACTATATATATATATCTTTTTTTTTTTACCCTTTTGGCAGGTAGGATAATATTCTAATAAGAGAAAAATAATTCAAACACATTGATCATCTGCATGTCCTTTGTTTAATCGTTTAATTCTTTATATGAGTAACACATCACTCCACAAAAACACTAGTTTATTAGTTGATTCATTAAAAAAATACACTATGCAATAAATAGTCATCAACAAACCACCCAGTATAAATTATTTCTGTTGCTATAGCACACCAACGTGTGATCAATTAATCCTTCATCCTTCTCCATTTTGATCATATGAGAAATGTTTCTTGACGTGAAAAATGAGAATAAATCCCAATTATGCAATCTTACGTATTAATAGTTAAGATTAAAAAATTTTGTATTCATTATATGCATTAAAAGGTGCATTATTTCATTTAAAGGGTGATTTTGGAATATTATTTTTTCTCTCCTCCAATTAAATTTTTAAAAACTATATATGATCATAACTCACTATTTTTAAATTATTTTTTCATGTATTATATATATCATATTAAAGATAAGTTTAATATCTTTTAAACGAAATTCCTATTGCATATATTTTGTTAGTAATAGCTGTAACAAAAATAAAAATTAATGACTCTAAACCTAAATAATGTACCATTGCGCAGATTATTCATTCTAACTTGTACTTAGAATTAATAATCATGTAGTGAAAATGAGCTCTATGATGGATTAAATTAATTATATTCTATCATACAATGTATATTTGATAAAGATATAATGAACACGATTTAAAATAAAATGATGAAATTTTATGATAAAACAACACGAACTTGTATTATTTCTTTATGTAATATAATGAGATTAGAATAAATATATGATAAAGATGCAATGAATATATATTATAAGATAAAATGACTGTGAACGCATAATATTTTTTTTAATGCAATACAATGAGATTATAATCATAGCATTGTTTATTTCGGTATATTAATGATAGATATGATTTAAAAATAAAATTCACACATTCAACTTTCAGAGGTTTATTTTAAGAAAGAAGTTAGAAAATTTTGAGCCATCACTACAACAAAAAGGTTAATAAATTACACGATATAGACAACGTGAATATACTTTCGTGTAGTATGTGATATTGGACACTAATAGACGACGCGAGAATTTGTTCGGTCTCTCTCTTTTTCCCTGTCGAATATCTCGTATCTCAAGTTTTTTTCTTTTTCTAAATAAACGAGAGAGAACTATTTTGTATTTGTATTTCTTTTGAGTGTTTTATCTTTGCAATGAAAATGTGAATGTGCAAATTGAATGTGTTCATTAATAAAATCTTCAATATTAATACAAGATTTTTAGTACTTTTTAAATATAAAGTTAATTTTTATTATTAGCATTATTGTTGGTTCCGAAATCAGAGTGCAATATGTGCAGCGGAAGTAAAGATAAGCACATTGGTTCGTTCAAATTGGGCAAAGTCAGTTTTGTGTGTAGTCAGTTTGAGCTTAAGTCTCTGTTCCGTCTTAAGTCAATTTCACAGTGTATACTCTTCAATACTTGGACGAGTATTGAAGGTTTAAATAGTAAGTTTGTAAAAAAGAAAAATAGTGCAAGTATAAGGAAAGCACTAAAGCAGCACATAGAGATTTATAATGGTTCGGATTTCCATATCCTACATCCACTCTTCAGACCCGAGGTCTGGATAATTTACTAAGTGAATACAAGCCTCCTTACAATCTATACACAGTCCGTGGCAACTTCGTCCTCCGGTCAACTGTGGCACTTGCCTAGGAACTCCTTGTAGACTCAATCTTCAGGTTAAAGTGGGGACGCACCCCGTAGCCTCCTTCCTAGTGGGTGGATGTTTACTAATTCTTCCCAGAATGGTTGGATGTTTAAAGGTTCTTCCCAGAACTCAGGTGGCTGGCATACGCCTGTGATAATCAGAATCACAGACTAGGAAACTGACTACTATGAATATATCTTCACCAAACAGAGCCTCAGCTTAAAGCTTCGGCCTCGTACTAGGAGAGGATATATAGCACAGTGGGTAACTTGAGTTGGAGACTTAAGTCTCGTGTTTACAACACGGAAAACTCCAAGAGAGTTTTTATGGGAGAGATGACCTGAATATGCCATTTATCTCTTTAGACTAGTAGATTTTAAATTCTATTCAGGTAACCTTTTAAGATTGAGAGGGCAGGTCTTTATATAGAGAGGAGAGCCTATGGAAATTTGAATTTCTATCCATTAGAGACATAAATCCAGACGTTAGACTCATGGATTATATTGTCCAATCGTAGTCCATGCCTTAGGTCTCCTTTTTGCTCTGCCCATTGTCAGTGTACTATACACTAACTTTATGTCAGACTCCTTTATAGCCCAAGGAACCCAGTTTGGACAACCTCGTACTAACTTAGGCATTTTACAAATGCCTGAGTCTGACTGAGGCTTCTTACACTGACTTCTAAGAGTCAGTACAGTTTAGCCCTTATACTGACTTCCCACGGTTAGTATGATAAATCCTCATACTGACTTTCCATAGTCAGTATGGGAAACGCCCTCATACTGATTTCTCCGGATCAGTATGGTAATCCCTTAAACTGACTTCTCCTTAGTCAATTCGGGAAAGCCCTCATACTGACTTCTCCTTGTCAGTATAGATAGACCTAAAACCAAGTGCTCCAACTCAGTTTTCGGTTAAGGCTAGGCCTGATGATAGTCAGTTCTCGAGCATTCTCCATTGCTCGATCTTCAGTCTAAGTTCTATTACAACTCGATCGATCCTATACAAGGATTACAGTTTAGAACTCTAGAAACTGAAAAAACTGATTAAGATGACTTACATTCTTTGACTTACTAAAACATCAAAAGTAAGGAAGGATTTTTCTCTAACAAAAATCCTAACAATTATATTGTATATATTATTCTGCATTCAAATGTATTAATTGATTTAATGAAAATAAACTTAGATCAAGAATAAAGTTTGCACAAATGAAGTTTCATTGACAAACTAGTTTCTAGTATGCATTAAAATTAAACTAGTCAAATGCTAGTATACTACTATTTAACTTTCCAAATAAAAAAAAAATCTTATTTCAATAAACATCAAGGGTACAAGACTATGTTTTTCAGCAACCGACTGAACTACTCAATTTTTTAATATTTATTAATTTATTTCACTTTCACATCATCAAATACCGCTCCAACCCAAGCACAATATTTTTGCAAAATTTATCATTGACCATTTAACCACACTATATGTATAACATTATTTATTTGGTTTTATTTAATTTTATAAAAACACAACTTCTGATACAAGTACTTGAAATAACATTACATTACATAAAATAAGACAACAATAGATATCAAATTGATATAGATTGTATTTTAGTTATAGTATAGATTATTATTTTAATTTGATGATCATTTAAACAAATTTTGAATGAGGGTTAATTTCAGAAAAGATTAAATTTTATGAATTATTGATTAAAATATCAAACATCTAAAATTATATTTTTCTTAATTTTATCTGATTGCTGCTGAAATGGTTTTTGTATGAGAAATTTCAGAAAAATTGGTCTAATGCGTTTTAGAATTTAGAGCAAGAATTTTACTGCAGATCCTAAATAATTAAAAAAATAAATGATGTTGTTACTGAAATAAATGTATAACCAAGTTGCTTTGCTTTTTTTAACATTGCTTCACATGAATATACTGAATCATGGTGCTTGAGTTTGAGAATTTGTTGGATTAAATAATTCAAACACATTGATCATCTGCATGTCCTTTGTTTAATCATACATGTAGGGTGTTTGTGTTTAATTAATGTTATATTTTTTTAAAAAAAATATGAGAAATGTTTCTTGATGTGAAAAATGAGAATAAATTCCAATCATGCAATCTTACGTATCAATAGTTAAGATTTAAAAGTTTTGTATTCATTATATGCATTCAAATGTGAATTATTCTATTTAAAGGGTGATGTTGGAATATTTTTCTCTCTCCTCTAATTAATTATTAAAACAATATATAATCATAATTTACTATATTTAAGTTATTTTCTCATGTATTATATCATATTAAAGATAAGTTTATTATCTTTTAAACGAAATTCCTATTGCATATATTTTGTTAGTAAAAATTGTAACAAAAAAAAATTAATAACTCTACACCTAAATAACGTACCATTGCGCAGATTATTCATTCTAACTTGTACTTAGAATGAATAATCATGTAGTAAAAATGAGCTCTATGATAGATTGAATTAATTATATTCTATCATACAATGTATATTTGGTAACGATATAATGAACACCATTAAAATAAAATGATTAAATTTTATGATAAAATGACACATACTTGTATTATTTTTAATATGTAATATAATGATATTAGAATAAATATGTAATGAATATATATTTTAAGATAAAATGATGTGAACACATAATATTTTGTTTAATGCAATATAATGAGATTACAATCATATCATTGTTTATTTCTGTATATTAATGATAGATAAGATTCAGAATTATAAAATTCATACATTTAACTTTCAAAGGTTTATTTTAAGAAAGTAGTTAGAATATTTTGAGCCATGAATAAGATAATAATTCCTTTGATTAAATATTATTGTTGGTCCAAAATCAGAGTTAGGCAATAAGCACAATAGAAGATTTACAAGGTTGGGCCCTCTACAATGCCAACAACATAACAGATATCAGGCCTGGTACATATCATAGCATACATGAGGCTACCCATCGCAAATGCGTATGGTACAAGACTCTATGCTAAACCGAGCTATCATAGAATCAACATAGAATACCTGGGATAAGCTTATCATCTTATTCTTATGATCACGTAAGACTTTGATCTCAAGGATGTACCCAGATTCTCCCAAAAACTTCGTTTGGAACTGTTTGGACAACAATCTTTTAATATCCGACAATAACAACACATTATTTCCAAATATGAGAATATCGTCTACGTATGTTGCAAAGAATATCACGTTCCCACTGACACAGAGTCGGTACACACAACTCTCGTTCTCCTACTATGAAAATCTATAGGATTTGATCACATTGTTGAAACATAAGTCCCATGACTGGAAAGCTAGCTTTAAGTCCATACAAGAACTAATTAAGGTTCCAAACAAGATGCTCTTCGCCGTTGAGGTTCCAAGTAACCGTTTAGAAAAGCGATTTTGACATCAATTTGCCAAATCTCGAGGTCCATTTGTGTTGCTATGGCAAGAAGTATCCGGATAGATTTGAGCATGACTATCGGTGAAAAGATTTCATCAAAGTCAATGTCCTCATTTTGCCACCAGTGTGACTTTGAAAGCCGTGATTTCTTTATCCACTCCCTTCTTTCTCTTGTATACCCACTTGCATCCTATGGCTCGAGCCATCATGCAACATAGACTTATGGTATATATCCATAGATGTTATGGATTCTACCTCTAAATTCAAGGCGATGGGCCATTTCTCCACATCCTTGACACTCACTGCCATAGTGTACATCAGCGGGTCCGAGTCATCATGTCCACTTTGTGGGTCCAAGTCTTAAGAGTCTCCCACGAACATATACCTATTAGGTTGGAAGATGAATCTCACATTGTGACAAGGCTTGAGTGTTGCATCAGAAGTCGGTGCAATACCTTGTGATTTTGCACCTTGCACCAACAAACATGCACGTGGTACCGAACTTTCAGAATGTACATCCACACTCGCACGTGGATTTTCCTTAAGAAATGCATCATCTCCTTGAATTTCTTGAAGAATCACATCGCTCTTTCACATGTGGTTTCTTACATACTCGTCCTTCACGAATCTAATGTTACTCTCGATTAACTGCTTCCGGGCTCTATCAGGAAATCTCCAAACTCACTGTGTTGTCCTCCAACTGTTAGAACCTATGCAATATATACAGTCTAAACAAGATTTATACAACAAAATAAGTGACTAATGATTTTTGACATATCATCAAAACTGCACAATAATCATAACAAGAGGTCCATTATGTTTTAAAGAAAAAAAATGCAAAATTAAGTAAAATGCACTCTTCTTTCTAATTATCAATCCTTTTTATTTTTTGCAATTTATTGATAAAAAGTGTTATATTTCTTAAAAATATGAGTTATCATATTATTGAAATTTAAAAAATTTCAATTAAAGGTATTAAACTTAGTGTCCTTTTGCATACATATTTAAATCTTATTTAAAGATGTAACACTGCCATGCCATGCATCCATCTAAAAATCTGCATATTTTAATACAACAAATAATTAAAATATAGAAGTAAAAAGGAGAGTGTGGATGGATGAAGTGCATAGGCTATCATTTCTGACCTTTAAAGAAGTTCTCATTTACTTTGCATTATACAATTTTTGTTTTGCAAATCGCCCATCCAAGTTGAATGACATAGCCCACCACTTGTGGGCCGACCATTAATTAATTAATGCTTTTTTATGCTACGTGTAATTTTCATGATTTTCATTAATAAATTTCCATATTTTTGGGTCACTTATTTAGTGACGTGTCCATAAATTAATCATATTCGTAAGTATATGCCTCATCCAATTCAATAATAAAAATAATTTTTTATTTATAACTCAAAAGATAATTTAATTATTAATCTTAGATTTAAAAGATAAATTATTAATTTAGAACCTGAAAACTCCAGATATTTTATGTATGAATTTAAATAAATTCATCTAAGTTAATTAAAAAAAAAGCGTGCTTGATAGGAATTGATGGTGTCACTTTCATTAGTTTGCACGATCGTTGGATCAGATTGAGATGATAAAACACATAATTAATAGTCCCACATTTTTCATGTTCATCCTAGTAATCAGGTGAGATTAGGAGTTACTATGAGAAATAAGAATAGATCTCGTACGTCCATCTCATCAAATTGACGAACAGGATTCATTCTCAGCAAATTGAAAAATGCGGCATTTTTGCCCCAATATCCTGCAGTAAAGGCTAAAACTGTAAAAATACTCAATCACGAACAGTAACCTGCATTTAAGCACGATTTACTTCATTTTTTGCTCGATTTACTTCATTTTTTACATAAATACGAATTAAAAAATAAAATTACACCGCATTAATCGTCGTAAGTTCATTTTTGACCATCCTACATGCATCTATAAGAATGCTATCATGCATTTTTTGTTACATTCTTATTGACTTTGACACAATTTCATGAATCACGATAGGTCAACTTTTTACATTTTGCACACATTCTCATTGGTTTATCCAACATTCTAAGAGCCTTCTCATTCCTCGAAGCAATTCGACTTCCACTGCCTTTGGTTTTCACAATAATTGGAGGCAACATTTCTGATATAATTTAGTGCCCGAGTTTAACACAATGGTGTCAAAGTTAGT
>JAPKLW010000855.1:10651-35778 GCA_026898455.1 Plectranthus barbatus
CAACCGTGTGTCAAACTTACATATTCGCAAACTTAGTACTTCACAATTTCAATATTTTCGGGAACCGATCGACCAAAAAAATCTTCAAACATCTTCTTCTTCAAAGCAGCAATACGAGCATAGTTCCTATAAAACTCAATATCATCATCAACAGTTCTAAAAACTCTTCCCTTAAAATGCTTTATCTCATCAACACACTTTGGAATAAATGAACCTGTAGGATAAAAAAATGCATAAATTTAACACTAAAGATGCACAATATTAGAGTAAAAATGAACGTCGATCTGAATAAAATAATTTTTTAAAACTATATTCATGCACAATTAACAAAGTCAAGACCGAACACGAATGCAAAATCCAGAAACAAAGAAAAAAAATTCGATCGACAGAAGAAATATAAATCAAATCGAACGAAGAAGGATGAAGAAATCAAATCGCACAAAGAAAGGATTAAAAAATCTGTAAGATACAAAAATTCATAAATTTAACACTAAAGATGCACAATATAAAAGTAAAAATGAACGTCGATTTGAATAAAATAAATTTTTTAAAACTATATTCATGCACAATTAACAAAGTCGAGACCGAACACGAATGCAAAATCCAGAAACAAAGAAAAAAAATTTGATCGACAGAAGAAATATATATCAAATCGAACGAAGAACGAAGAAATCAAATCGCGCGAAGAAAGGAAAAATAGAAATATGATGAGATACTATTTCAGATTTTTAAAAAAAGCTAAAATTACAAAAATAACCTTAATTTTGCAACACTGCAGGATAATCGAGGAAAACTGCACATGGAGTGAAATAGATCATAAGCGTTGAAATCACAAAATCAAAGGCTGAGATTTATTCTCTTTTCTCATACTAAAATCTTTTCTCATATACCCCCTTATATATATATATATATATATATATATATATATATATATATATATTAAAGTAAAGAAGTCTGCAACTGCAACTGGCGGGAACAATTACTCATATTTCTTCATATAATTAGTTGTTTTAATATGTTTATTTTCATAAATTATTTAATTTTAAATGGAATTTAAATAAATTAATTAATAAATAAAAAAATGTTTTTGGATATATTACCGTCAACCCCATTATATCCAACTAGTATTGCATCCCACGCAATGCGTGGGAACTTAATTATTTGTATTGAAACAAAATTATATTTGATGTTATATTTATAAGAAAATAATGTAAATCTTAAAATTATGTAAGTTTTAAGATTGTATTATAACATATAGAGAAATGTTATGATGCCCACTCTACGGTAAGCTTATGTGAACTACAATATATTTTTCTAGTAATATTTTTTTTTTATTGTTTATTTTTTCTATATTCTTTATAATTTTAACATATTATAGTTTTAATTAGTTTTATAAGTTCAATCATAAAGTTTACGCATCCAATTCGGGTATATAATAATGTTGTGGCTCACAGAAGCTCACCGTAGAGTTGACAACATTACCTTAATTACTTGATAACATACTTATATATAATATGAATAAATGTATTATCCTAACTCATAACTAATTGATTATAGATTGAACTTTTAATCAAGGTCGAAGATATAAATAATTTTATCTATCATCTCTCATATTTTCTTTATATTTACATAACTCACCACCATTTCTCTCATATATATACATACACACACAATTCATTGTTATGTATGCAGAATGCTTAAATATTCTCTTCAATTTTCTTTATTTTTTTTAGGAAAAATCATAATTATCGAAATTCAAAGCTTTTAAACTATTGCATTAAAGATCTACTATATATATATATATATATATATACATCTGGTGCCAGAAAAAGAGTAAATATGATGGGCTTTATCAATCGAAATAAAAATTGGACCTTTCGATGCATTATGCGTTACTTGATTCTTTTTTTGGGATTCTTTGTGATGTTTCAAATATCTTCAACCAAAATATCACAGTACACTTCCACCTTCGCATGATAATTAACTTCAGCTATGAGTGCATTGTTGTCACTCCCAATTATTTGTGCATTTACACCATAATGTTTAGTCATTGAAAGAGCATACATCTTGTCGAGACCTTCAAGTAATATGTTATTGTCGTATTTTATTCTATTTTTCCTGCAAGTTTCCCTTTATCATGTTTATTTCTCACGATGAAAGCCATGGGCCTCATCAATCTTTCATTCAACATCTATTTTGCTTATGTTACTTCTATCATGTTTCTTCCATCCATAAATTCTCTACATTGGCACTATGAGTTCAGGATTAGTTCTTGCACATTAAATTCTCTTTCCTTAAAAAGCACTGCATTCGGCTTCTCTAAATATTCCAAGTAGCATATGAAAATAGCTCTATAAAATATTTTGGATAACAATTTCAAATCTCTCAAAAGAGTTGTCTAAAAGCTATCTTAGTTTTTGTTGTCCAAATTCAGGCACAAAAAAAAATTATACAATACCATTTTTATTTGTTGACACAAAATAAAAATGTGTTTAATAGATACAATTTCCTCTCCATAGAGGGAGCATATAGGGTCAATATAATAGCCTTTGTGATGTAGCTATTCATACCTGGTAGTGCATTAGGCATGTTCGCCAAATGAACATTCACACTCTTGGAATGACATTCATCCTCCAAATTTTTTCATTCACTTAGTATTATATCGGTAGACGGTTGTTCCACATGTAAATTTGAGAATCTACACATTGCAAGATAGTTTATTGATATAACTGAAAATAAGCATGTTCTCTTTATTTTTACTGATGTTCTCCTTGAGTTTAGCTTCCTTATTATCATTTTAAAATTCATATAAATGAATAAAAAGCTGAAAAGGAAAATTACTAGTGGAGGAGTGAAGAACATTGGGCCCGCGTTTTCGGCCGGCCAGTGTCCGTCACTAGCTTGGACCGCCCGGTTCAACCGTACAGCCTTCTTCACTGCAATCGTCGCTTTCTCGTAGTTGATTTCTTCCTCCTCGCCGATTCTCACCGGCGGAATTCCGAGGACATCGATTCCACTTTCCCCTTTAAGCTGGTGGGTAAAAAAAAAGAATTAGTTTATTTTTATTTCTCTTATAAATTTAGAAATAAATGAAATTGAAGCCGACATCACTCACCTGCAACCTCAAGAACAAATCGCCACAAGAATGGAAACCCTTCTTTCTTCCTTCACTCCATTCATCGCGAGCCTTCTGAAAAGCTTCCCGCTGCGCTTCTCTCTCCTCCGGCGTTCCGGCGTTGTGATCGAACTCCCAAATCTGCCGGCCGACGAAGTTGTTGGTGCTGTACAGATAGGGACTGTTGCCCTCGGCAATCTTCAGCCTCCACATATTTTTTTCCTTTCACTACATCAACGATCGGTTTCTTTTAGTTACTACTTACTACTAATACGAGGCTTGACAATATTTATGTTTAGTTACACGTAAACATGCAAGAACTAATTAAAACATTTCAGCATGCAGACACATAAAAACAGAAAAAAAAAAAAGAAAAAAAAAAGCGAAACTAAATACCGAAGAAAACTAGAGAATGCTGATTCGAAATGTGAGAGTGGGTAAAGTGAAGGCTTGAAGTGATGCTATTTATAGATTTGAATTGCAACAATTTCCATGCAGTCAAAGAAACTCAAACATTTCTTATTTCCACGATTCCAGCATTCATTTTTTTAGTATAGTATAAACAGTGACATGATAACTATATATATCTTTTATTTTTACCTTTTTGGCAGGTAGGATAATATTCTAATAAGAGAAAATAATTCAAACACATTGATCATCTGCATGTCCTTTGTTTAATCATTTGATTCTTTGTAAGATTAACACATCACTCCACAAAAACACTAGTTTATTCGTTGATTCATTAAAAAAATACACAATGCAATAAATAGTCATCAACAGACCACCCAGTAAATTATTTATGTTGTTATAGCACTCCAACGTGTGATCAATCCTTCACATCCTTCTCAATATTGATCATATGAGAAATGTTTCTTGACGTGGAAAATGAGAATAAAATCCGATTATCCAATCTTACATATCAATCGTTGAGATTAAAAAGTTTGTATTCATTATATGCATTAAAGTGTGCATTATTCCATCTAAAAGGTGATTTTGTAATATTTTTTCTATCTCCAATTAAATTATTAAAACTATATATGATCATAACTCACTATATTTAAATTATTTTCTCATGTCTTATATATCATATTAAAGATAAGTTTATTATCTTTCAAACGAAATTCTTATTGCATATATTTTGTTAGTAAAAAGTGTATTTAAATTATTCTCATGTATTATATATCATATTAAATATAAGTTTATTATCTTTCAAACGAAATTCCTATTGGATATATTTTGTTAGTAAAAACTGTAACAAAAATAAAAATTAATGACTGTACACCTAAATAACGTAACATTGCGCATATTATTCATTCTAACTTGTACTTAGAATGAATAATCATGTAGTAAAAATGAGCTATATGATGGATTAAATTAATTATATTCTATCATACAATATATATTTGATAACGTTATAATGAACACTTCTTAAAATAAAATGATCAAAATTTATGATAAAATGAAATGGACTTGTATTATTTTTTTATGTAATATAGTGAGATTAGAATAAATATATGATATAGATGTAATGAATATATATTTAGATAAAATGACGGGAACACATAATATTTTATTTAATTCAATAAAATGAGATTATAATCATATCATTGTTTATTTCGTGTATACTACAACACCAAAATGTGTTGAGTTTCAAGATCCTTGCAAGAAAAATTGAAAACAGTAAAAACAATGGATTTATAGAGGTTCAAACAACACATCTTACGTCCTCTCTTTAGACCAAGGTCTGTATATTCACTAAGCCTTAGTTACAAGATGGTCTCGCGATCTATCGTTAGTTGGTAGATGCTAATGTCTACCAGTCCACTAACTCACTCGTCTAGGCCTCTAGTTCCTTTGGCTTCGCAAACTTGGAGTGTGGGTACACTATGCAGCCTCCTCCTCTGGATATTGAGAACTTTATATTTCCTCCCGAACTATCAAACAGGTTGGCTAGAAGCCAGTGATAGTCACTGCTGGAGATCTGGAGTGATTGATGTGTTCTTTCTTGGAAAGAAAGTACACCAAAAAAAATAATAATAATAACTCTAGCAGAGAAAGCTAAGAGCCTCGTGTTCAAAAGATGACACAAGGTTGACTAAGTTTTAGCCTTGGCATTAGAAACGCTTGAGTTTTCACATGCGCAAAGTTTCGTAGCTTTCTTCTTATTTCTATATACTTGTCTATGAGGGATTCGTCCATTTATAGACGAGATGGGAGTGTTTCAAAATTGTAGCCGTTTAGAGACGGATTGGGCATGCCCAATCTGAGACGTCTCTTTTTTTGTCGGGAGCATGACATTTTCCTGAGGTTTTGCATTTGCTACGTCCTTTTCTGACACATAATGTCGACATGCTGCTTTTGTGTTAGAACGACTTTGCCATTATGAGGAATCTAAACTTGTTAATATATCTTCAATCTTTAAGGATTCTTCATTCTTAAAGAATGATCTTTAATGATTCCTCTGACTTATTCTCTTTGTCTCTGTGTGTGAATGAAAACTGGTCTTGCAAATTGGAGAAGACCCAAACTGGTGTTTTCGATTTGATTTGTCAGTTTCTTATCGAGATCTACTAACTTCTCGTCCTTCACACGTTTCAAACTGGTGGCTAAAACTTCCACTCAGTTTATCATGATCAGCTTCATCAACTCTATTACAACTCGATAGTAATCCTAACAGGACATTACAAGTTTGTACGGACTAAGCTAATCTAGAGACACTCTAACTTGAGGTTTCTTGAACATTGCACTACAAAAAAATTGTGATTTAGTGATGGAAAATTTCGTCGCTAAACAAGCTTCCCAACAAATTAGCGACAGACTTTTTCCGACGTTAAAATGCTCGTCGCTAGAAAATTGGTAACAAAATTTTGAATCCGTCGCAAAATTAGCAACGGAAATATTCGTCGCAAATAAAAAATGGCGACAGAATTGAATCCGTTGCAAATAAAAAAATGGCGATAGAATTTAATCTGTAGCACATCTGCGACGGAATATCTGTAGCAGATAAATTAATTTAAAGATATTAAAAAAATACATTTCCCAATATTGCCCGACAACGTAATTCCACACTCTAGTCCCCGACTAATTTCCATACTAAGGCAACATACAGGAGCGAACACGGGACAACACAATTCTAGCAGTATACCTTGACCTGTGAACCAATCAACTCATTTAATTAATATACAACATAGTTTATATAAATTTAATACTTTTAGCATATTATAATATATTATGTTTAAAATTAGTTATTATATTATTTAAATTAAAATATTTCTTTATTAAGATTTGCATAAAATAATTTGTAACAAATTAATAATATAACATTCTAAATTTGATTTATTTTTATTTTTAACAACTAATATATTCCATAGTTAAATTTATTTATTCATGATAAAATAATCTTTTGTTACTAATTTTGAGTTCTTTTTTAATTTTTTTAGAGACGGAAAATTTCGTAGTTATTGTTGCTTTATATTATTTCATTTACTCCTAACAAATTATTTTGCCGTTATTGGATTTTTATTTTTTTAATTTTCTTAGGGTCTTATTATCCCATAGTTATTATATATTTTTATTTTCTGAGCGACGCAAAAATTCTTAACTAATGTTATTTTTAATATTTTTAATCTATTTGCGAATGTAATTTCTTATCTAATCTTGTTTTCTTAGCGACATAAAAATTGCATAACTAATGTTATTTTTTGCCAACGGAATAATCCGTTGTTCGTAATTTTTTTTATTTTCTTAGCGATGTAATTAATTTGTAGTCTTAAACAAGTTAATTATGATTGTCAATTTTATTATTAACCACAATTAGCTACTAAATATCTGCTCTGAAATTAATGTGCCAAAATGAAAAGCGACAATTATAGCGGGACGGAGGTAGTATGTTATTTAGTGTTTTTAACCTCTTCTCTTCCATTTTCCAACTTCATTTCTGCCATTTCCATTGTTTAAGAGGTTTTGATCGAGTTAAACTCAAGGAATCTTCAAGACTACATGATATTAATGGTTTCAGGAGGTTAACCTAAACTTGTATCTAGTTTATTATCGATTCTAGGCATGTTTACCATTTTTACCCTGGTTGGAGTATTATGATTCAAGGCTTACTTTTGAGCTTTTGAGCACGTATGTAGGTTTGGCATGTTGAATATTGAGCCTAGAAACCATATGTTAGCCAAGAAATCGAGTTTGTGATCATTTGGAACATTTTTGAGATTTTGGCTTCATTTTGAGAGCATCATGATTGGTATATTATGAATAAGATTTTTAGTTAATATACTGGGAATCATTAATGCTGTATGATCATCTCATGTTTGAATTAACACTCATGTATCGCAAACAACTTTATCCTCTTATCTCATCAATAGGGAGATCATACAGGTGTAGTAGATCATGGAAGATCGTATAGATCACTTGACCGAGGGAGATATAAACAGTTATCACAACTAAGATAGTCCAAGGATATACACATACCCAATAATAAGCAGCTTATCTTGGATTATAGGTATGCTAATGCGCTCGGTACACATTGATAGGACAAGTGAAGATGAATTCCTTTGTCTGACATTAAAGGATTCTTGATCTTGATGGCTTGTTGGAATCCTAAGCCTAATGAAGGTACAAAGGTATATATAGATTTTTATATCACTTTGAGATACTATGGTGGAGAGTCTATGTTGTACTCATATATCTGTATCTTGGGTGGTAGCAGTTTATGTATGTCTGTTTGTGATTGGAACTAGATAACCATATTTAGTATGGGATAGTGACTTTCCCTGAGCAGTTTAAAAGGTTCATGATGTTAAAGTCTTGCGGACTAGTTAAGTTCAAGCATACGTGAAAAAGGTTGAGTTCATGATTGACTCACGAATAAAAGATGTTAAATAATTTTGGACCTTGTTAGAGCTCAAAGTAATTAATGAATGTCTATAACCTTAAATATATGGGGATATACCGAACCTATGAAATCCATTCCGCATAACGTGGTAACAAACAAAGAGGTATGACAACATTGATTCTCTGGTGGCATGAATCAATATTAATTAATTAATTATATTCCAGTTCGAATATGAGAATTAATTAATTGATAGCCTTCTTTGTTATTAACATACTGGTCCCTGGTCTGTCCCATAAAAACATAAGCTCATTAGGGATCAGAATTTTCCTATAAATACCCCTTAGATACTCAGATAACTACACACCACAAGATCATAAATTGCTTAGCAGCAAACTAGGAATTGAGAGTTGCAAGTAGGAGACAGAATCTAAGCCAAGGGACGAAAATCTTGCTTCTCAATTGGCACAATATCCGGAGGAAATCTTCACATGATATCCATATCAGAGCAAGGGATAGAAATCAGAAGATCAAATGTGGAGGATATTTTTCTTCTTTCTCTCTCTAATTTCAAATTTAACTAAATCAAATTTAGAAATTTAATTACTTCATCTTGTAGGACCAAATCTTTTTGCGTAAGAAAGAGGATTGAAAATCAAATCCCTTCACAACCAGTTCAGAGTTCATACAATCCAGGTATTCCTCAAACCTAATCTTTGCATTTAATAAAAGAATGCTATGAATTTATTATAGGCATAACAATTTATTTTAGATATCCAATATTCAGCATGGGTAACGGATTAGGAATTCAATTTGCATCAATCCCTTCAAGTAGACAAACCTGCCAACAAAAGCACTCGAAACATGATTCATAAGGTTCTTAAATGTACAAGAAGCATTAGTTAACCCAAAAGGCATAACCAATCACTCATACAAACTAAGTTTTGTTTTAAAAGTAGTTTTCCACCCATCTCCCTCTTAGATCTTAATCTTATGATAACCACTCTTACGATCAATCTTGAAAACATACAAAGAGTCATGCAACTCATCTAACATATCATCTAAATGGGGAATAGAATGTTGATACTTCATTGTAATGTTGTCTATGGCGCGATAATTGCAACACATCCTCATGTTTGAGTCCTTCTTGGGCACGAGTAGAACTGAACTACACAAAGAGTTGAACTCTCTCACGTGACCCTTTGCTAGCAACTCTCTAATCTGCCTCTCCAACACCTTTGTCTCCTCTTGATTGGTTCAGTAGGCTGGTCGATTTGATAGTGTGGCTCCGAGCACAAAATTAATTTGATGCTCGATTCCTCAAATCGATTATAATCGAACTTGTGTAGCATTTGGAAAGAAATCATCAAAATCTTGCAAAAGAGTGTAAATAGAAGGGGGTACAGAATCCAGCTTCTTAGTCGAAATCAAATTCTTCTTAAGGATGAGCACCACCAACGACTTCTCCGCGTGCACCGGCCACTTTAGATCACCAACCCTAACTAGAAAATAATATTAAACCACTCATTTCTCCTTATTTCCTCAAGCTGAACCACAATGCCCTTCTCCTTATTCTCAAGCTCAAATCCCATCTGCAACTGCACTTGATCCTCATAAACTTTTTTATGAGTAATAGGAATAAGTGAAATCTTTTTTTGATTGTACTCAAATGAATACTTATGATGAAGCCATCATGCTTCACTCGCCTATCAAACTGCAAAGGATGCCCAAAAAATGTATAGCTCTCATTCATAACAATTACATCACATAACAAATCATCGTCATATATCCTAATGTGAATGACATTTTCACTTGCCTCGATACCTTGGTAACTCCACTATCATATAACTATTGTAATGTATATGGTCTGCGGTGTTTTATTAAAGGTAGCCCTAACTTCTTCACAATGGACTGACTCGCTACTTTGGTGCAACTGCCACCATCTATGATCATACTGCACACCTTATCATTAATATGACATTTAGTGTGGGAAGTGTTTTCTTGAGGTTCTATATTATCCACTACAATCTAAGCATTTAAAAGCTTTCTCATCACAAAACTAAGTGTTGTAGGCGCCTTATTTCTTCTTCGTGCTCTTCATCATCTGGATGCTCTAAATTTGACATCTTGAATCAATACCCACATTCTCTTCATTTGTCACCATTTTCCCTTAATCTCGGATCACCAACACCCTCCTACTTGGACACTCACTAGCCGAATATCCAAAGCCCTATAATTTATAGAATTTATAGTCATGATTTATAATATCAAAAGTAACAGATTTACCTTGATTTGTGGAATCTGGTCTGGGTGTGACAAACAACGTCTTCACTACTCAAGGATGCTCTTCCTTCTTCAACAGAGCTCTTTAGATGTGAAACCACTAATAGTGGACTGTCAACCATGGGCAACAGACCCGAAAAGCTCCGCGCGACTCCTTTCAGTTACCCCAAGAAACCTGAACGTAGACTTCGACCTCAACACAAGCGGTCGTGGTCAGAACATCCCTCCCAACACCGAGAGAAGGCCCAGGGTTGGGCTAGAGAAGTAGATGCTCCAGTGATTGCAGCAATGGCAATGAGCTTGATCGAGGGAAAGATAAAGCATTGAATGATCTATTTCGAGTCCCTGCTGGCGAGCATCCCAGGAGTGCCACCTCCTGAAAAGAGCATCGTGTGAGAAAATTATGCAGACTCCCCCTTTACACCTGACATCATGAACGTTGAGATCCCGACCAGACTTGTCCGCCAAAATTTACCCGTACAATGGGACCTCGGATCCAAAACATCATATTAAAATCTACAAGTAGAATATGTTCACCGCATCCATACCCGCGGACGTGCGAGAAGCCTGCATGTGCAAGAACTTTGGGTCCAGTTTGACGGGACCAACTCTGGAATGGTTTGTCAGCCTTTCTCGAGGATCCATATCCACATTTGCGGAACTACACTAACTCTTCTAGTTCCCGTACGCCAGCAGTTCGAAGCTAAAAAATCATCCCAGCGAACTTTACGCCATTATACTGAGGCCAAGGGAATCCCTGCACACATACGTGGGCCACTTAAACATGCAGTTGGTCAATATCCAGAACTGTCCATAGCCCACTGCGATTGGGGCTTTCTGGAAGGGTCTTGACATGGACTTCGACCTCTACAAGGAGTTAACCTTGTACCCATGCTAGACATTGGATGACGCCCTTAAAAAACTTAGGGCTCGAATCATGTAGGAAGAGGACAAATCGTATCAGGTGTCGAGGAGAAATGCCCTAAGGACCACAAATTGAGTGACAAGGGAGGACAGACACGACCTCCGTGATATGAATGAATGACGAATGTGCAATGGCGTTGGAGGAACTGAAACACTACCTAACTAGTCATCCAGTGCTAGCAAAGCCCGAGACCAGGGAGGTACTCCTGCTATACCTCTTATTCTCAGAGAAAGTAGTGGGGTCGGTCCTCGTAAGATATGTTGGGACAATCCAACATCCAGTACACTATGCCAATAAAGCATTACTGGATCCAGATTCCAAATACATCGCGTAGGAGAAGTTGGCTTGAGCTCTCATCAAAACGACCCGAAAACTGAAACCATATTTTGAGTCGCACCCAATCAAGGTAGTGATGGCATACCCCTTACGATTGGTGTTCTCAAAGCCCAGTTTATCTGGTCGATTACTCAAATGGCGATAGAGCTAGGGATTACGAAATTGAGTATGAACCTAGGACCGCCATTAAATCCTACTTATCGATGGATTTTGAAGCCGAATTCACAAGCGACTTCCAACTTCAAGCAAAGTACGAGGTAGCCCACCTTGACCATGAATCAAAGGCGGATGAATGATGTTTCCTCCGCATAGATGAATCTAGCAACATCCATGGCAATGGTGTGGGAATACACCTCTCCAGCCCCGAGGCCATAATAAGAGGAGCCTTACTTGTGAAAAAATTAGGGGCTAGGAGAGTGGAGATTCGAAGCGACTCCCAACTGGTAGTCGAACCAAATCAATGGGGAATACCAAGTCAAAGAATCTCGTCGGCTCTAATCATGAATCTGGAGGAGGCTTTCCAAGAGTGCAACATTAAATACATAGTCCGTGAGGATAATTGTGTGGCCGACACCCTAGCTGGACTCGCAACTGGTGCCACCACCCAAGTTTCAAGGCCAATCCCAGTGGCCTGGGACGAACACCCTATCGCCACAACACAAGCAAAAGTCACTCCAGTAAACACAGAGGATGCACCCTCATGGATCACCCCCATATGCCAATATCTCGAGAACGGAACCAAGTCAAAAGACAGGAATGAGGCCATCCACCTTGAAAGACAAGCCGCAAAATACACCATCGTGTCTAACACCTTCTACCACAGGTCCGTGGAAGGACCACTACTCAAATGCGTGGAAGAACTTGAAGCCACCCAGTTACTCTTTCAAATCCATGACGGAGAATGTGGGAAGCACGTATGGGGACAGTCGTTGGCTCACAAATTATTCTCCACTGGCCGACCCTACGCAATGATGCAAGGGAGTTTGGGAAAAGATGCGATAAATGAAAGAGGTTTTAGGCTACCTTCCATGCAAGCGCTGAACCACTGCACGCAACGGTCGCACCTTGGCCGTTTATGTCCTAGAGGATGGACATCATAGGCAAACTGCCCAAAGGAATCGCTAAAAAAGAACATGTCCTAATAGCCACATACTACTTCACCAAATGGGTGGAAGCGGAAGCACTAAGAAGGAATGGGGAAGTAGAAGTCAATAAATTCTTATAGATCAACATTCTGTGTCGCTTCAGCATTCCAAAGGAAATCTGGACCGACAACGGAGCCCAATTCACTAGTGGCAAAGTTAAAGTGTTTTATGACAATTTTGGGATCAAGCTCGTGTTCTCCAGACCTAGATATCATGAGGCAAATGGGATAGAAGAGTTATCGAACAAGACTCTGATGAATACTCTAAAAAAGAATCTTGAAGATCACAAGTCCCAATGGGTGGAATAACTGCCCGGGGTCCTGTGGTCCTATTGAACCGCACCTCGTACAGCCATCGGGTAACTCTATTTTTGCTAGCATATGGAGAAGAATCGGTCATCCCCGTTGAAATTTAAATACAAATTCCCAAGGTCAAATTCTACCAATCCGCCGATAACGATCATGACCTCCTCATAGGTCGTGAATTACTTGACAAACATAGGAACAACGCATACCTCCGTATAGCCTAGAGGTGGAAACAAGTCGAAAGATTTGTCAAAAAAAACATAGGCTGCGGACTTTCAAGGAAGGAAACCTAGTATCATGCAAGGTGCTCCAGAACACGAAAGAGGACAAGAGGGACCATCCATTGTGATTTGAGTTCGAGGACAAGGGGCTTACAACCTAACCACAATGATCTGAAGACTTATATGCAACTGCTGGAACATCAAACACCTAAAGCATTACTACAAATGAGGCCTTAAAGTTCCTCCGTTAGGAGCTACAAAGATACACTACTTCTTTTCTATCTATCTTTTATTTTAATTTCTCAGAATTTATTTCACACCAATATGATACTGACTTGACCGTTGGAGATGCGCTGCAAGCGCATCGCCCATGCTCACGACCTTCCTCCTGTTCCTATTTTTATAGCACAAAATACCAAAAGTAATAGAGCAAATCAACATCATTAGGCACAAAAGAAGCATGCCCTAAACTCGTGGCAAGAACACACGAGACCATCCATAACAAGCAAAACGTGAAGATGTTCAAAAATAAGAAAATTGAAGTTGTCCAGTCCAAGTGCGGCAAAAATTAAGATTGTTCCATGCAGACATTTATAAAGTTTTCCAGCAGTTGTAGAACGGCAGGGTCAGGAGGCATCGGCATCAGACGACTGGGAGATCCTTGGAGGGTTCGGCTGCTTCTCGTCGTGATCATCTCAATAGGGCTTTTCCAGAGCGACTTCCAGAATCGAGTTGGAGGGAGCCTAAGTGTTGACCTGCATGGAGGAAGCTAGAGCCATTTGCGGCCCATCCTTGTTTGGCTCTGGGGTCGCTAACTTCTAGCTCGCATCTTTCTCCGGCACATCTAGAAAGTTGAGGTTAAGATTTGGGAACTTCAGGGCCAACCGGGCACGTACAACCGCCATTGCCTGGTCCACCATCATTTACAAGAAAATTCCAAAAGCTTTAGCATACCCAAGGCAGTAACCCAAGAAGAATTAATGAAACTTTCATCATAGGTTTCACTGAAATGCTCGGACATGACAATGGCGGAATAATCCGGTCCATCCTCCCTCTTCAACCAGGAAACCTCATCATCCAAGTCCATGAGTTCCTGCCAGAAGTTAATATCTTAGGCTTGGAGTTCCTCCCTGGTAGACCCCAGCTACATCGTAAGCGTACAGATCTTGCCCCTCAAGGAGTCAATATTTGCGGCGGCCTTGGCGTATTCCCTCTTTAGATCGGAAGTGCCAAATCGTTTTATCAAGGTTCATCTTGCATTGGCGCAGCTCCTCTTGAGACTTACCCAACTCCTCTTCAAGCTCTATCACCCTCCTTACTAACTCTCCGACCCTCGGACCTTTAGAATATGCCTTCGCCAACTCCTTTGCCAGATTCTATACACGGATAGCCATCTCCCGAGGAAAGTTGAGGAGTCCCATCACACTCTAAGATACATAATGAACATGACAGGTGAAGTAAAAAAAAATATAAAGAAAACAATGAATAAGGAATTACCCCGAAGCCGTATTACCTCGACGACCTTCAAATCAACATCGACCACCTATTGGAAGGCGAAGCCCAAGGAAACATCGGGAGTGGTCACAAACCCAAGCAATAAATGTCGGACCCGCAACACGAAGAGCTCCATGTTGTTGGCATGGCCTGACCGAGGAGGAGGGGGATGACAGAGCAAAGACCGAGACCTTTCAACCTCTCTCTCCTGGGACTCCTCATGTGTCCCTTCTATTCCCCTGCGACTCTTCTCTTTGTGCATGTGACGCTCATCTTCCACAAAGAGCACTGTCTGCTCCTCCCGTCTTTCCTCCTCCCTTCGCATTCTGTCCTTGCCTCGTGCACATGACTGATGTTCATCATGCTCCACTTGTGATCTCTTCGGTGGAGGAGACCCCGTGTGACGGCCAGAGGATGGGGGGCTTCCTATTAGATTGACCTGCTTCCTCCCTAGCACACTCTTCAGTTTCAGAGCCTCCGCCAACACTGCACGTGTAGCCTTGCTTCCCTTCATCCTCGTCGGAAGATCCTCGATCCTACCGTCCTGATGCCTAATGTTGGTTGCTGAATGACTTACGACTGCTCTCACCTCTTCCCAGAATCTTCCAACTACAGCTTATGCTTTATCAACCCTCTTCAAGTCTTCCCATGTGAGCTCGATGCACCGCAAACCTGCACAACAACAGGAAAAAGCGATCATGAGAAAGAACGATGAGATTAATAAACCAGAACATTACCCATGGAACAAGAACCAACTTAAAATGTCATCTCTGATCGGAGTGAACTTTGGGTCCACATTATCCATCCCCAGGAAAAACCGCCGATTCCACCATTTAGAAGAGATGTCGGGAGAATCTGGAACTAATGGAGATCGGTCCCTCATAACTCTCGTAAAGAGTTATTATTTCTATTTTAACTTGGTTAAATGTGTCTTGAATTAGGTTAATTAAGTAAGATAAATAGTAGAATTTAGATTAAAAAGTTGTCATGTCTTGTCTTTGTTTATTAGGTGGTGTTTTCTTAAATTATGAGTTTTTGCAAAGAATTGTTTAAGTGCTGCCACAAGTAATATCGTGTTGTAGCTTAGCAGTCGCATGTGGAGGAGAAGTTGATTGCTGCAACATGGAAACCTGATGGCTTACCTTTTGAAAGAGCAATTCCGGGACCACTTGCAGACAAGATCTTCACACTTTTTAGATTGTGTCTCAAAAGTTAGACAAGTATCAACCATTTGAGCCACTAGAGTTGGAAGGCATGATGAAGGGCCACGTGTAGAGCAGAGATGGAGTCGAGCTGAAAAGAGGAAGATATTTTGGAAGGAGGAGTAAGGACACACACACAAACACAATTGGAGAAGTGCATGCAAGAGATGAAAGGATAGTTCTTGTGCAATCGAAGCTGAGAACTGAGTGATCAAGGATTTGTTTGATTTATTGTGAGTTTATACAATTTTATTTTGTGTTAGAAAATGGTTAGGAAGATAAACATGAGAGCCATTTTTTTTGTTTCCTTGTTCCAAACATGAGCTAAGCTTTTTATATTTGGGTTGTTGGGTTGTTTATCTATTTAAATATATATTGGAGTTTGTTCTTATTTCAAATATGATGTTTGGATATGGTTTTGGTATGTTAGATTCCTTGAACACGACAGTGGGAAGGAATATTTCACCTAGGGAGACCGAAAGGAGATCTAGGAATTGGAAATCATAATCGACCTTGATTCTTGTGTAGACATACAAAGAACTTGAGGATTGTTGAGATACCCCTATTCTGAATCATTGCATCTAAATATTAAATCTTGCATAGACATATGAAGTTTGATAAGAAGAGGCAGACCTAGTAGAGTGAAAGCATGCTAGGCATTTTAGAAAGGTTACAAGACTCATAGACAATGCTTGAACTATGCTCTAGCATATAGGAAAGTGGATAAACATAAGTTGACAACCCAAGTGTGTTTTCTCTCCTTGTTAAATCATATTTCTGAAGTTTTCATGATCATAGTTTGGGAAGAATAATTTTTAATCCTGTTTGCTTTAATTGGTTTTATCATTTACACATTTATGCAATTTTAAGTTTAGAAAATTATCACACAAACCTTATTTACAAACAATATTATGTGCACGACTTACTTTCACTCCCTTGGTATGATATTAGGACTTTGATCTATTTTACTTGTTACATCACGTGCTCTTGCGTATTAAACTGTAACACATCACAGCACACAACAGTCCCCCATCCACTTTGTGGCAAAATAGTAACCAGGTTGAAAAGGGTTAAGGCGGTACATGTAGTGCCATTAACGAATGGAAGGAAGACCGAGCCTATGATCCATAAAAATCAAGGACGTGCCAACCATATGACACCAACTAACAGAGGACAGGTTGTAGGGGTCAAGTCCGTATGAGTTAAAAACATCACAGAAGAATGGATGTAAGGAGAAATCAACTCCTATCTTGACAATGGGGAGATAGAAGGGAAAATATCCTTCAGAGGAATACGAAACACGGGAAGATCCCGGGATGCTTCAAAAATCTCGACAAGCTGCGCTTCAAACATCATCGAAACGAAGTCCCTCACTTGATATTTCTTAGCAATCTTCACGTTCCCTCTCCTAAACATAGCAGACTGAACAAGGGGCTCACCCCTAGAAGAAGAAGACGCCTCCACCACCGGAAGACTAGAACCAGACCGACTGCCCCCACTAGGCTCAAGCTCAGGGGAATCACGACCCAACAAAAGAGAACTTACTTCCTTCAAAGCAGGTGAGTTGAAATGCAAAGACTCAGAAAATGGGGGCAGCGAACTACTACCTGTATTTTGAGAATCGGACGACATCAGAGAGAAACAACAAAGAAAAACCTAAGATTTTACAAGAAACCCAACCCCCAAAAGCCAACCATACACGCAATTCACACAACAATCACTTAAGAGACAAAATGAAGACGAGCACCACTAACCTTACAATAGGAGGAAACCGACTTGGGGGAAGATCGTAACCGCTAGAGAGAATCACCACTGAATGAAAAGAAGTAGCTCGAATGAAGAGTGAGAGAATCGGAGGTGATGTGACACCTATAGCAGGCAACGATTCACATTCCAACAACATCACATAATTGTCCCCCCATAATCCACGTATTTACAGTTATAACAACCACTAGAGACCAAATCGCCCTCAACTTTCGTACATGATTTTCAAAGTCACACCCCGGATCCTTAACCCGATATGATACGACCTAGAAAAACACGATCTATATACACAAATACATGATCCTAAACACTCCACAAGATGATAAAAATCAGAGCCCCACGTACGAGTTCCCCATGGGGATGTACAAAGCATTGTACATGAGAGCTCAACTTCCATAAAGCAGGACACCTTACGGGATGCCACCCCTCCTACCTCGTGGTTCCGGACCCACGACTCAAGCCTACAAGTGGACTCAACATAATTGTTTGCATTCCTGTGTGGGAGCCTACATGAATCCCCCTACACTTGTCGAACCCACCCACGGGGATTTAGACCTTCCATAGGAGATAGGGAACTCACGAGCAGCTCGGAACTTTCGCAATTTGTGTGCTTGTGTTGTGAGAGGCTTGATTCAACTGTTTGATCTTGTGGTCTCTCTAGCAATCAACCTCAAGCCCGAAGGAGCTACTGTTGGGCTTAAATCTGGTTGGGCTAATTCAGGTCAGGCCCAGTATGATTAATAACTTTCCAGACATGAAGGTGAATCACTCGTAGCTCTCACCGCGAAGCTCTCACAAACTATAAAAGGTCCTAAACCACAAACTGCAACTAAGGTCCCAGGCCACGAACTACAGGCAGGGAGCCACGTATCCGCAACTTACGACCTACCTAGAAGATTAAGGAGGCGAGTCTCAAGCTATACAGAATTAGGGAGACCGTTGAAGACTCAAATTCAACTACCCCTCAAGAATCAGAACTACCCTCAATTTCCTCGCGTCACCCACTGGGAAGAAGACAAAACAGATAAGGATCCAACCACGAATAATCTGGAGGACCGTTAAGGAACCCTAACTGAACGACCCCCAAAAAGGACGCAGCCGCTAATTGCTCACAACGACCTCCGAAAGAATTGAAACTACCTCCTGAACCTTCTAAGGTTGTGAACAACTCCTCTTGAACTATAAAATGGGGGCTACTAGGTCATTTTCAGCACAATTTTTTCCTATTAACGCAGATACTCTACATTTTTCTCAATATAAACTTTATTGTTTGTAATAGAGCTATAAAAATATCATCGTTCTTCAACTATTTCTTCTATTATTTTTGCATAAGTACAAAGGGCCCCAATTTTATCACAAATCGTACCTCAACACCTGCAATAAAACATTAGAAAAAAAAAGAAGGAACCTCACGATCTCATCGACACTTGTGTATCACTCAAGAATGATAATCACTCACACTCGTGTATCACTCGAATATTGGTTTTTCAATTCCCTCTATTGATCTCACTCTTTCTGTCCTTTCAACACTCAATTTGTGCTTCTGAAAAGCTCAAGAAACCTCAAACCCACCAAAAAAAATTCAAAATCGAAAAAATCGCCCAAATAGAAAATATGAAAAATATTATACAGAAATTGTATGAAATGACTCCCGAATACTCAAACAAACTAAAGGAAACTACGGGAAATAACCTAATTTTTGGCAAAAATTACATTACATTCTTTGCCTGGAAATTTTAACTTTTTCCGGGGCGTTTAAGAGATCCTTGGAAACTAAAAAATCAAAATTAAAAAGTAACAAAAAGGACAAAAAAAAATTCCGCCAAGAAACTCAATTTTTAGGGCACTACAACCCTCTCTCTTTTTTTCTTCCGGGTTTGCCTCTTACACAAAACTAACTTAAACTATATCCCATGGATATATTCAAGACAATAGTGAAAAGATATATAGGAAAGATATGATATGGAAAGAATAATATATTGTCTTATCTTAAATATCTTAATCCAAAAATTCTATCGTGACTCGCAAGAAAGCAAAACAAACAACAACAAAAAAAAAAAGACTCAAACAATGACACAAGAAATGAACAAGAACAACAACTAATATATTGATTGTATCCCTAATCAAGTTCGAACAAGAATTTGCAAGAAATCAAGAAATGATTAAAACACACTGGACACGACAAAGACACAAAAGTTATGTTATTAATCAATGCTCTGGTGTCAAATGATACGATCCTCACCGTGAAGATAAGAACCATAATCGAGGAACTCAGAAGACGTGACATGCAAATAAGTTTTATACGAGGTGGAAATCCAACACCTTTGGAGTTCGATCCTTCAAGTACTATAGTCCAGAACGAATTCTCACACATTCAAGTAAAGAAATCTCCAGCAACGATGGATATGATGTATATGCCACAAACAGATATGAAAGTTCTATTCATAAGTCGTTAGAGAATTTCAAAGTAATCCACATAAATTCAAGAACCTTCAGAATGGGAGAAATAACTCGCGAAATTATTATTGATCTGAAAAATAAATATAATGAAAATAAAAAGATCTATTTATAGGGTCAAAATAAATCTCTAAGCCTAATCAAACTAGAAAATAAAATTTGAAAACTAATCAAATCTAACTAAAAACATATCTAATCTATCAAGACTTGTTAACCACTCAATTTTGATATCCTTTTAATAAAAAGTCTTATTATTCCCTTAATTAAGCCCAAAACGTAATCCTCAATTAATTAAGCTCATATGTTACAATTAAATTAATCCATCTTGGTCCAATTTGAACTTTAACTCTGATGGGCTTCTTGAGTAATTCTTGAGCCCAAACTTCTTTAATCAGAAATTGCAATCCATCTTTAAATTTCTTGACACTAGCTCTCGTCGTAGACCAACTAAGAATATGGATTGGATCTTACTTTCAGTTAAGCTCCATCAGGAAATCTCCAAACTCGCTCTGTTGTCTTTAGTTCTTTGATTTTTCAATCTAAGTTGTTACGACTCTTTATAACCTATGCAAGATATACTATCTAAACAAGATTTATACAACATAGTAGTTGACTAATGATTTTTCACATATCATCAAAACTACACAATATTCCTAACAGGGGCTCTATTATGCTTTAAAGAAAAAAAAAGCAAAATTAAGTAAAATAAACTCTTCTTTCTAATTATCAGTCCTTTTTATTTTTTGCATTTTATTGACAAAAAGTGTTAATTCTTAAAAATATGAGTTGTCATATTATTGAAATAAAAAAAAGTTCAATGAAAGGTATTAAACTTAGTGTCCTTGCATACATATTTAAATCTTATTTAAAGATGTAACACTGCCATGTCATGCATCCATCTAAAAATCTGCATATTTAATACAACTAAAAATTAAAATATAGAAGTGAAAAGGAGAGTGGTGAATAGGCTATTATTTCTGACCTTTAAAAAAGTTCTCATTTTACTAATCATTAATTTATTAAAAATTGTTTGCATTATATAACTTTTATTTTGCACATCGCCCATCCAAGTCGAATGACATAGCCCACCACTTATGGGCCGGCTATTAATTAATTAATGCTTTTTTATGCTATGTAATTTACATGATTTTCATTAATTAATTACCATATTTTTGGGTCACTATTGTGTCCACAAATTAATCATATTCGTATGTATATGCCTCATCCAATTCAATAATAAAAATAAATTTCTATTTAAAATTCAAAAGATAAATTAATTATTAATTTATGATTTAAAAGATGAATTTTTAATTCAAAACCGAAAGATTATACAATTCTCCAGATATTTAGTATGAATTTAATTAAGTTCATCTATGTTAATTAAAAAAAAAAAAAGCATGCTTGATAGGAATTGATGGTGTCACTTTCATTAGCTTACACAATCATTGGACGAGATTGAGATGATAAAACACATAATTAATAGTCCCACATTTTCCATGTTCATCCTAATTATCGTACATATATGAGATTATATCTGTTGGGGCCAGGCCCCCGAGGCCCAGGCCTGTTAAGCTCAACAGTCCAAATGATCGCCGGCCTAAAGTCATTAGCTCGCTTGGAGTGAGAGAAGACCCGTAGTCGCCTAAGTCATGAGGTCGACACCGACCCTCCAAGCTTCTCGACGTCAATCAAGATCAAGGGTTGATGGCGTAGAGGATGTGAAATCCTAAACGAGATTGATGGCGCATGACCGTTGGAAACCCTAACCGATCCCGAAAATTAGGAGTCGCTCCGAATATCACGGCTAGCACGAGCTCGCCCATAGCTAGGATTAGGTTAGCATTCTCTCCCCTATCATATCTATAAATAGGGGCTGAGAATTCATTTTTCGGTATCTTTTTCTCCCTGAAAAATTTATGTTGTAACGCTGTCGGAATCTCCCCCGAGTCTAATTTCAAACACGCATCTTCCTCGCTCACTCATTTTGTTTGCTTTCATTTCCATCTTAATTCCTCTTTACTTTACGTTTATCGATTATCTTTCTTGTTGTTACTTGTTATCTTTTACTCAATTCCAAGGGCTCCGTTTATCCCGATAAATCGAACTTCAATATTTGGCGCCCACCGTGGGGCCATTGGAATTCTTTTTCTGATTTAATGACAGGTAACAATGAGAGAACCGACAATCCTCCCACCGGACCTAATGGAACGATCGAACTCATTCCCACGAAGGAACTAATCCGAAGGACCTAGTAAGCCACCGACTTGCTATCCGTGCCACCGGAAGTATTGAACGCGACATTGGCTAGCCTCACCAAAGAAATGGAGAAAAGTCGACAACAAATGAAGGAGATGGACACCCGAGTAATGGAGCTCCACACGACAAACAATAAACTGCGAAAAGAAAACCACCACCTACACACGAAGGTGAACACCCTCAAAAGTCGCCCGATCGTCGAGGAACCCCCCTCAATAGGCGAAAGGCAGAACGACCCGCGAAGAAACTTTGCAAGCAAACTAGATGATGTGGTTGACATCAACCTCACTCAAGTGATCGATATCGAGCACAACTTCCCGAGGGAAACAAGAACTAGGCCGTCCCCACGACTCCTTGGTGACAAGGATAGGATGAATGACCCAAGGAGTGAGTTCGAGAAACGCCTTGAAGGTCGTATGGCTATGTTTGAATCCCTAGTGACTAAGATCTCTGGTGCTTTACCCCCGGATACAATGATCCAGCACGACAACTGCACCAACTCACCGTTCGCCCGACATCACAAATACAGACATCCCATCAAAGTTCGCTCCACTGAAATTCATGTTGTACGACAGAAAGATGGATCCCGAAGATCACATCCATACCTGCGAACCTCCGCAAAGCCTTCATGTGCAAGAGCTTCGGGAGCAGCCTCACCGGCCTGACGCTCCAATAGTTTGTCATTCTACCGAAGAATTCAATCTCAGTTTTCTCAGAATTACATTACACTTTCAGAAAGCAATACTCCAACTCTAGGCGCATAGTTAAACACCCTAACGCCCTCAACAGCATGCGCATCAGGAAAGGGGAGTTGTTGAGATCATACGTAAGTCGGTTCAACCACAAGCTGGCATCGATCCTCCATTGCCCACCTCAGACTGCGGTCTACGCATTCAAGAATGGGCTCGACGTGACATCCAAGCTCTACCGTGACCTGACCAGCCATCCTTGTTATGACATGAATTCGGTGCTCGCCCAATCATGGGCCGATATCAACTTAGAAGAAGACGAACTGAACTGTATCGCTCGCATGAACGAGCAAAAGGAGGCCGAACTCGCCGAAGCAAAAAAGAGAGATCGACTGAGGCCAGAGTCCTGGAGTATGAGGTATATGGACCGAAGAGATTATCGAAATGATCGACGATCAAGGAGGGACCACCCCTATAGTCGAACACCAAGGGTCGGTGAAGTAGCTTCACTTCCCTACAACCTCAGCATCGACCAGAACTACCTGGTCAACAATGTCCTCAAAAACCTCTGGAATGCAGTGAAATGGCTCGGGAAGATGAAGTCGGACCTAAAGTCGCGCGATACAAAGAAATTCTACGACTTCCACAATGACCACAGACATAAAACGAACGAGTGTAAGGCTGTAGCACCCCGATTTTCGTCTGAATTGTTTGGGAACGCTACAGTGGCGTTGGTCAAGAAAAACTTCAACTGATTATATGAATTAAACAAAATAAACGGAAACAGTTGTAACCCAACGCATTCATACGATAATAATAATACAAAAGAAAGGAATAATCTCCAGGAGTTATTAAATAATTAAGGTAATTTCTCAAATTTAACAAGAGGAAAGAAATTATATTTTTCAGAGGTTCTCTTTAGCGGAAAGTTACGTAGAGGAAACATGCATATGAAGATGCATATCTCATGATCTTGCTCTTATTTGTATTAGATAATCACTGCTTCAGCGCCTGCACACCTCCTCTTCCTCGCTCTGGCCTTTTAACCTACACATTTTAGAAATAATGCGAGGGACTGAGTACTTAAGTACCCTGTGGAAACATGCCCGAAAACGTACATTTATAAGTATGAAAGCTATGCCACACACACACAGGAAATTCACGGGTTTTGTTGAAAATAACGTGAATACCTAAAACATTTATATTTTCCCTGCAGGCAATTTTAGTATGAAATAATATCTGTTTTACCGTTTTGTAACTGGAAGTTGGCCTACTTCCGAGTTACGATGAACAGCTGAGAATGGTGTGATCCACTCTCACTGTCACCAATTAGTGCACTGACCTCAGGGCGTACCTGTGAGACCCGATCAATTTTATAGGTACCTCGTACCTCTCCTTATCACACCGTGAGGTGTCAGCACTCCAGCTGAGGGACCTGAGAATTACGGAGCTAATGGCTCGACGTTCATAGGATAACAATCCTCTTCAATATTAATAAGGTTTAGCGCGAGCCTTGGTGCCCGGTTCAGACCTTATAAATTTATCTCTCCGGGAGTTTAAGCAACCAGAGGTACAGATATGACATCACAAAAATATTTGGCATAGACAGTCAGTTTAAAACAAAAACATTTTATTACACATTTTGGAAAAATGAGCTTAAAGCTCGAAAAGGAGATTTTTGGATTTTTACCGAAATAGTCCCCACCTTTTCGAGAGCGTATGAATTTGAGATGAATTTATAGAGTTGATGAGCGTTGATGATTCCTTGTGATTCCTTCAAACACCAATACGGCATAAAAATACGTTAGAATTCATAGTCAAACTATTATATAATTAGCTTTTAGTTATTGTGTTAGGATTTCAGATTTTTGGTTCTACTGACTGGACTTGACTGACAACAGACGTTTCAACACGCACTCCTCGTATATCAAGGCATGCATGAAACTCGATAACCTTTCTAAACAATTTATCCCCTTGAAACATGTATGTGACTTCAACCAAACACAACTATATAAATTTATGGTCAACGAACTAACTTAAATTTAATACGATTATATATATTAAACAGTTAAACCCATAATCGATAATGCTTTAAATA
>JAPKLW010000855.1:50124-82481 GCA_026898455.1 Plectranthus barbatus
CCCTTGATAAATTCTTCACGTTATAATTTCCCCATTAGATAGAAAAATATTTGATGATAACTCTTGAATTTATTTCATGATTATATAATTCAAATAATTTAAATTATTTCCCAGATATTACAAAGGCAGTCCCCTTGGAAGTCCTCGAGCTGTTAAAAATGGATTCCTCACGGAATATTTGATGAACAAAGGCTAAAACACGTGGACGAGAGGGAGGCAAGCAAATCCAACCACAATCGTGGAGCCTCAAAACTAGTCGCCGCAGGCTGAACGAACGGTTCACATCATTGTAGGCAGGTCAGAAGTGAGTAGAAAGTCGCGCTCAGCGGCAAAAAGGGCTCGACGAGCTTTGAACCACGGAACTCACAATGCAAACTTCAAACAAGATCACGAGGCAATCGAGTTCACATGTGACGACGCGCCTAACCTCATCCATCCCCAACATGATGCACTCGTTATCTCCCTGCTGATCTCCAACTGCCAAGTAAAGAGACTACTCTTTGACAATGACAGTTCAACAAACATATTGTTCCTGCGAACATTGAAGGAAATGCAGATTCCAATTAGCAAGTTAGAACCAGTCACCATGACGCTTTACGGTTTCAACGGAGATCAACAACAAACAGTGGGGGAAATCATCCTGCCTGTGTACTGCGGAGGCCTAAACTTCGATGTAAAATTCCAAGTCGTCGACAGGATCTCAGCTCACAACGAATTCCTATGGAGACCTTGAATCCATGAGCTTAAGGGAATCCCCTCCTCGTATCACCTGGTCCTGAAGTTTCCGACACCTTGGGGAATCCAGACAATTCGAGGAGAACAAAAAGCATCGAGGGACTGTTACTACACTAGTTTCAAAGAACTGTGCACCCAACAATAAGATGAACATGCAACTCCTGTTGCTCGACCTGAATCTGAGCAACTGGAAGAAATCATCATCGATGAGGCAGACCCTGCACGAACGACCTTTATTGGATACGAACTCACACCAGATGTCCGGAACGCTCTGATAAATTTTCTCCAGCACAAGGTCCACGTATTCGCTTGGTCGCATTGCGACATGAAATGGATAGACCCTGCTGTAATCACACACCTACTGCAGGTTGACCTCAATTGTAATCATGTCCAACAAAGACGACAGAAGTTCTCCGTAGAGAAAAACCAAGCTATAAACGAGGAATTCCAAAAAATTATTGATATTGGATCCATGCGGGAAGTACACTATCCCACATGGTTGGCCAACGTGGTGGTAGTAAAGAAAAAGAATGGCATGAATCGTGTGTTTATGGACTTCACGGATCTCAACAAGGCTTGTCCTAAAGATCCCTACCCGCTACTGCACATTGATGCCATCGTCAACGCAACTGCTGGCCACGAGCTCCTCAACTTTAAAGATGCATTCTCGGGATACAACCAAATACAAATACACCACGATGACCAAGAGAAAACTACCTTCATAACCAGCCAGGGTATCTACTGCTATATGGTGATGGCATTCGGGCTGAAAAATGTCGGGTCAACCTACCAGTAGCTTGTCAACTCCATTTTCAAGGAAAAGATCTGTAAAACCATGGAGGTTTATATTGATGACATGCTCATTAAGTCTATATAGTCCCGAGATCACGAAGTCCATCTCGAAGAAGCATTCCGAACTCTCAAACGGTATAATATGAAGTTAAACCAAGCCAAGTGTTCGTTTGGGGTATCTTCTGGTAAGTTATTGTGACTCATAGTAACCCAAAGGGGAATAGAGGTGGACCTACTCACTTCAAGGCCATACAAAGCATAGGGCACCCGAAAACACCCAAAGATCAATAAATATAATAAAATATTGAAAATATTAAGTGGTTGGACCAGTTGCAAATAAATAAAGTCTTAATTACAGTGTTTGTGTTAATCAATTCTCATCGTGTGGAATAGTTAAAGAAAAAATTTGATTAAAATGAAATTTTATTCATAAAACCTAAATACAAACACTATCATAATTCAACATTGAAATACAATTTATTTAATAATTGATGCTATACTTATGCGTGTACATCAGATAACTGAGAACTGAAATTGCTCTTACACATGAGAGTCAACATACTTATTCATTCACCTTATATATATATATATAGTGGAAATTAAGATGAGAAATTGATAACGAAACCTCTTCAATTGTTCATGAAAATATATATATTGGTCTAATTATCGTGGATCATAAGTTGCTCCAACATGGTTAATCCACCCAAACGAGTTTTGGTGAGTTATGATTCCATGTAGTCTCCGTACTTCATAGGAATAAACATTGAACGCCCATCCTTCTCCACCAGCTGCGCGGCAGGGCAAACAACCGCCTCCCTCCATGGGCCGTTCACAATCACGATCGAAAGCCTTTCACTCTCCTCATTCACTACCGCTCTGTGCTTCACACTCTTGCACCATCCATTAGTAAATATCTGACAACATTAATTAATTGTCATCCATAAATAAATTAAAAACAACTACTACAAGACAAGACTTTAGTTATTAATTAATTTGTAATAAATAGGTCACCTCAAGATGATCATCTACATTAACCAGAATTGAATTCGGAGGATATCGACCTTGAACCACTGGCCATCGCGCTCAACTTGCAGACCCGAAACGCCATTGTTTATGAGAAAGGTGAAGAGACCTGCCTTATTTAAACATACAAGAATTAATTAATTTGTAAGAGAAATTAAAATACAAGAAAATAAAGTTCAAATGATCTGTAGAGCAATTAATTAACCTGAATCTGTATGCGATGGGATGCCAATTAATAGCTTGATCAGGATGAGGACATGGAGGATAGTAATTAGCCGCAAGTACTTGGAAACTTGAATCCATCTTCAAGACTTCATCAACATTATATTGATCCAATTCAAGGGCTTCGCACAACGCTTCCATTAGCTTTTTAACCAGCTTTTGGGTTTTCTAGGTGTATTCCAACATTACATCCCTACAATGTATATACTAAATGTGAAAATTTAGTAAAAATATTAACAATTTACCATTTTCACTTTATTATTTATTGTATTATAACAATTAAGACACATAGACACACACATAAATATATATATAGAGTTATATAAATGAGTATAGGAATGAATATCAGTCATAGCGCGTGACGTAATTCACTGCTAAAATTAAAGTTTGAGCTACGTAGGAATGTATCTTAGACCTTTTATCCATAGCATAAAAAACTGATTATAAGATACAATCCTATGATTTAAATTATGTTTTCGTGTATCGTATATCAAATTAAAGGTAATTTAATTATCTTTCGAACAAAATTTCTATAGCATATGTTTTAATTAAAAAATTATCGTAAAATAAAAATATTAGTGATCATATACATAATTCTCATAACAGTAGACGAATTATTATATAGTGAGATTGCAGAATAAAATGCATGAAGTTGTACTATACAATCCATAATATAATAGATAAAATGTACACCCTCCGTCCCTTGGCATTAGTCCCATATTCCTTTTTCGTCTGTCCCGACTTATTAGTCCCATTTCTTAGAAAAAAATATTCTCACACCAATAAAATATTAATTCCACTACACTCACAAACATTGATTACTGTGCCAAAAGCAAATGGGACTAATGCCAAGAGACGGAAGGAGTAATATATTACCTCAAGAGCAGGATTTGGTTAGGGCAGTGAAACTCGGGATGCACGACGCATTTAAGGTATTCCCTCCATAAAGTGAAGGTCTTTTTTGAAGTAGTATCCATACACTTGAAATTTCCAGATTTGATTTGATGGGATCCGTTGCATTCTTAGCCTCATACTGCTTCTTCACAGATTCAGGTAAATTGAAAAACTCTCTCATTGTTGTAAGCATCGCACTTATCAATCTCTCAGGTATTCCATGATTCACCAACTGATCAGTAAAACCACCACAAATGAATAAAAAAAACAAGAAGAAATAAAATAAAATTTACAATAATCATTTCAATCTTATATATCTTACCAAGAAGAAGCCCCACTCTCGACATGCTGTGGCGAGATCATTGACAGCTTTGGACCGTTGATCAGCACCACCCGCGATTAGGGCGGAGATTGTGAAGTACAAATATGCGAATATGTAAGTTTGACACACGGTTGTCGAACTTACTCGCATTGACAGGTTAAAGTCAAACCTTATCTGCTCATACCTTTGATTCTTCAATGTCAAAGTTCCGAATCTGTTTGTTACTAGTTTGTTACAACTAACTCCTATTTTATAGGAAACTTATATTTATTTGTTATTGATGTTTTTACAGTTCCTATTTATTAGGATTCGAATATATTATGTTTATTAATTATATATTATTAATTATATACTTTATACTATTATTCTAGGTTGTTATTCTAGTTCCTAAATAATAGGAGCACCTCTACATCTTTATTTACCCCCACGTGAGTTAGTGGGGGTTCATTTTTGTTGTATGAACAGACAAAGACGTGGAAGGAGACACGATCCATTGCCAAGTAGTGGAAGAAGTGCTCGAGTGCTCCAAGTTCTATAAATACAAGACGAGGAAGACTAGAGAAGGTGTGGATTAGAGGTTAGACACATATTCATACGAGCTCTAGGCTGAATCGTTTCACCAATCATTCATCAAGCGCACGAAGACTGCAATCGAGTTGTGGAATCCATATCCGGAGAGTGAATCCTACGGTGGAGGAGCATTTGGGTTGTATCGTGTGTTTTTGTGGTTGATTGTTTTCGTAGGATTTTTTCTAAGGAGTGAACTTAGGAATATTTCTATCTTGTTTAGTATTTTGTTCTTCACTTGTAAAAACTTTGTTTCGAAAAGTGAAAACTATTTGCCATGTGGCTCTCGAGTTTATAAACCTTCGAAAAATTAATTCCTCTGTATCAAACTCTTTAAGGTTCCGCGTGTGTTAAAATACTCTGTTTTGCGTGAATCAAACTATTGTGTTTTACTATCTTTGACACCATTGTGTTAAACTCTGACTAAATTATATCAGAGACATCGACGACCGGGATTGAATCTAGAGTCAAGGCCGTCTGCTCATTACTGAAGTTGAATTTTGAAAGGACGACTCTGCTAGTAGAAGAACCTGCTAAAACTTTTACGCTCTCGTCAAATTCAAACGGATGAAAAGAATCATAAGAAACTGCATTTGATGCCATTTTTCCTATTGGTGTTGTGGTTGTGATTTTAATTCTTTTGAGATGATTGCAAAAGGATTGTACAGAATGAGTGTAGCATGTTTAGGCATTTATAGACGAATTAAAACATTAATTTATGTTTTGTACTTTATCTTTAATTCCTCGTTATGCATGCCTTTATTAAAATACTTGTAAAAAGAAACAGATTATAAACCTAGATGTCAAATTCTCATAACTACGAGAGTAATTCTTTTTTTAAATGTAATAGCCACGTGAATAAACCATAAGCAAAACTTGTAGTGGGGTGTGTTTTGCTATGTGGGCATCTCTCATTGGTGCAGTATTGTATTAGTTAAACACATATATTTTAATTGAGAAATAAGTCAATTTTAAGCAGCTATCTAATTAAAATTTAGATACCCTATTAACCAAAATCTCTCTATGTTTCTTTTCTTAATTAAAAGGAAAAAACTGAAAATTGATTTGGAATCGTTTTTTCTAGATAATTTATTTGTTGGGTAAAATATAAAATTTATTATGAATTATTGTGATATTTTAAAATACATTATAAATTAATAATATTATTGTTAGTCCTGAAATCAGAATTTTGACACGCAACAAAAATCATGTAACAAAAACTTGCATTCACAAACTAGTTATTACTCACTAGTTTGTGTCTCAAAAAACTAATTTTTACCGAGTTTGAAATTAATTGCAGGTTTGAGATATACTTCAACACACAGATGGTGTTGAGCTTTCATCCTTACGAAAATTAAATAAAGCAATAAATGCACAAAGATTTATAGAGGTTCGCACACAAGAGCCCAACGACCTCCTTTATTATATTAAGTCTAGAAAAAGACTAGGTTCTGGAATACAATGATTCTCGTGATCTATCGCAAGGTGATGAATAATTGTGGATCAAAACAATAAAGAATGCAACTCTTTCTCTAGAAAGTGTTTCATCATAAGCTTATAAGCTTTCTCTGTTGGATGAACGGCATCCCAAAATACGTATCCAGATGGAGCTGAGCACATTATGCCGGTTAAGGTGCAGGATTTCCCCATCTCCAACCACCCAAAGCCGCAACATCCTTTATGGGCCACCACCATGCCTGAATTAATAAAATCAGATAAAAGATTAAATTTAATTGAGAATGAGATCAATTCAATATCAATATAAAAATGCATATAATAGTTAATTTCTTACTAAATTTGTCGGGGTTAATGACCATGTCTAACAATGGTCTATAAATATCGACGTAGATAATTCTTGTTCCTGGGAGGTTGTGCTGCAAGTCGTGTAATCGGTGTTGAAGCATCTCATTGTAAGCTTCAACGTCTCTGTTATGCTCTTCTACGCATGTACGCTTAAACAATTTCCCGTTCTTCATCTTGTCCCACGGTATGCACCCGACCGGCGGTAACCCAGCCACTGCAAACTTCATTGCGCCCATGCTGTTCAATTTCTGCATGCACCAATTCCAACTCATCACTTTTCATGCTCAATTCAAAAAATTCATTTTCCATGTTAAATGGTAGAGTATGAAGATTTAAGTAATAGAATTTCTTTCCTATTCATGAAATATTAGTATTTAGATTAGGTAATAGAAGATGAGAAAATGAGAGAGAATCTAAAACTTGCCTTGATGTGAGTCTCAAGCTTTCCTTGAAGGTCGACCATGTAGAAATTGCGAGCGGGCTTGGGCACAAATGTATAGACGTTATTGAGAAAATCATGAGTTCCGCTGGCGATCAAGTACAAGGCACCCTGGGCGATCTTCGCAGCCCTCTCCTTCCCGACTGCCATCTTAATTCTATCCAATGTTATCCCGAACATGCGAAACTGCATGGGCAAGCTCAAGACCAACGTCTCCACAGCAGTGGCTTCACTTAATCCTGAGCAGGCCGAAGCAAAACTAACGCCAGTAAGGAGCTCTTCATCACCGACGCCTACGTCAGAGAAGGAGCGCAAAAACTTCTTGAGGCCCAAGGATTTGACGACAAAATCGCCAGGCAGTTCACCGTCGGAAAACCTACCGGTGGGTATATTGTGTGGGAAGTGGATGCCGTAGGGCTTACGATTGGCAACACAGGGGCTGGGGCTGGGGAGATTGTTGTTGTTGCCAGAGTCGTAAAAGCCATCGCCGAATGCAAATACGGCGGTGATGTTATTGGGGCTTATGGTTAGGGCTGGTAAAAAATGGAGGGCTATCACAGATAGGAAGAGAAGGCAGTTGATCATCGCATTCATGGTATTATATTTCTATTCTGTTGCAGGCAAATAGCTTTCTATACAAAATTATCTTTATCCTCGTCTCCTTATATACATACTAGAAGAGAGAGGGTGAGAGAGAGAGCGCATCAGTTAATGAGGGATGCCGAGGATTTCGTAGATCATTTGGTTTGTGACCAAGTATAAGTGTCATTCATATTTGGTTTGATGAGTTTGAAGTATTCAATGTTTGACAGATGTGAAATATTATGTATTTTAAATATCTGTTGATAAAATAAACAATCAAATTCCTTTGGCAATTTGTATTTTTGATTTGAAATATTTTAATAAAGGATTATCAAATTAAAGGATTTATATAGTCACTTAAAAAATTGCCAAATATTATGTTGTCCAATTTGGAGAAAATAAAACATCTTAGTGAAGTGGAATATTAATACATCGCTTAACAACTAAATAATATTAATGTTCGGTCGCAAAATTTAGCGACCGAAAATTCGGTCGCAAAATTTAAAATTTCTATTCGGTCGCAATTCCGTTGTTAGTCGGTCGCAAAATCGCGACCCTTTTTTTTTTTGGTCGCAAATCGGTCGCAAATTTGCAATTTTTTAGTAGTGTATGTTTGGCTTTAATGTAAAGTTAATCTTAAATAAAAATAAATTTTAATATTTTAATCACATCACTAACCAAAATAAAATACGAATTTTGAGAAAAATGCTTTTAAAGCATAATATATATATATATATATATATATATATATATATATGAAAAAAGTATAATATATTTTAAACATAATATATATATATATATATATTGAAAATTAATTTTTTTTAAATCTAAATAGCAAGATTTAGTATAAATAAAGAATTGTGATTTGATTCATACATAATAAGCATTACACACAGTTTAAAGGTTCTAATTGTATTACAAATCTAGTGTTATTTTTATTTTCAATTTAATATTTTGAAAATATCTAAACTTGTACAAACATAGAAGAAAAAAAGGAAAGGAAATCTTTTATTTTCCTACATAATTTCATATTCAGTCACATTAATATGGTTTCTCATATGGTCATTGTGCATGAGTTGCTATTAAAATTGGTTGAATATGAATTTCTTAATTTGTAAATGAAGTCAACAAATCCCCTCTATCATGTATTAGGTGAGTCACATGAACAGAAGAGTATACGGAGTTATTTGATCGTAACACCCTTTGCAAATCTTGATGTAATTAATAGAGTTTGGAAATAATATTTAGTTATTAGATTTTATTTGAGAGTTTACACGATCGATCATTTGAGAATTTATTTGATGAGCATTATTCCCTATCATTTTTATATTTTAATGAAGGAATTTAACCATTAATTAGTGAATTTAAATTTAATCGAGGGTCGATAAATTTCAACGCAACCTCGCATTTCCTTAGCAGGATAATATCAATCGATAAACTTCGCAGATCGATAGAGTATTATGTTTTCCCGTAAAGATAACGTAGAGTTGACGCGAGTAGATGCCAATATGACGATGGGACAATTGATTGACAACCACTTTAACTTTTTCGAGCGATATTTTGACGAAGCTTCGATGAAGTATTTTCGATGTAAAAAGGGGGATATTTTGGGTTTTTAACCCCATTCTTTCCATTCCCAACCTTATTTTCCCCATTCTCTTTTATTTAAAGATTGTGATCAAGCTAGAACCAAATAATCACCAAGCGTACGTGATCCTAGTGTCTTGAAGAAGGTAAAACTAAACCAGTATCTAGTATCTAGTTTATCTTCGATTTTGTGCATGTTCTGCGTTTCTGCCTTAGTTGGAGACTTATGATTCTAGGTTTGCTGTTGAGCATGTATGCATCTTAACATCTTAAATATAGAGCCTAGAATCTGTAACATAGCCTAGGAATCGATTTTGTGATCATTTGGAATATTTTTAATATTATGTCTCCATGTTGAAATATTGAGCATTTATTTCGATTCCATCAGTTTTATGATGTTTAGAACTATGCCTATACTGGTTATATATGTTTATAAACCATTTGGTGTTGTTGGAAAATTAACCGGATTAGCCCATATAACCATTTAAACAAAAAGCCTGTTGGTCCCGAGATCGGAATATATATATAGTGTGCAGCGGATATTTTAAGATCTAGACTTGCACTGACACATTGGTGATTCTTGACCAGTTAGTGTTTCTGAAAACACTTTGTCTATGAGCATTGAATCTTTTGTTCAGTTTGAATATAATACAACACTGAAATGTGTTGAGTTTTAAAAACCTTGCAGAAATGTAAGAAAATTGTTAAGGCAAGAAATTTATCGAGGTTTGGAGCCTAAAGTCTTACGTCCTATTTTCAAACGTTGGTGTGGAAATTTATTAAGCTACTATTACAGACGGGTCTCGCAATCTATAATTAGCTAGTAGATGTCAGTGTCTACTAGTTCACTAGCTCACTCATCTAGGCCTCTAGTCCCTTCGACTTCGCAGATTTGGAGTGTGGGCATACCACACAGTTGAGAGCTTTATAGTTCCTCCCGAATTGTCGAACTGTTTAGGTAGACACCTATAAGAATTAATGCTAGAGATCTGCAGTGACTGTCGTGTTCTTTCTAGAAGAGAAAGAACACCAATGAAATAACTCGAGTTGAGAAGGTACGAGTCATGTGTTAAATAAATGACACACATAAGACTGGGAGATAGCATAGATGATATAAATGGTCGAGTTTTCACTTGAGCAGAGTTTCGGTACTTTTTATGTTTCTATATTTCATTACTCTGAGTACTTCGTGTATTTATCAGCGAAGTATGAGTAATTCAAATATTAGTCGTTTAGAGACATTAGAGCGATGTCCAATCTGATGCATCTATTTTCTAATGCGATTAGGGAGTTTTTCTTGAGGTTTGACACCTGTTTTGTCCTTTTCTGACATAGGATGTAGACATACTACTTTTGTGTCAGAACGACAATGTCAGTCCGAGGAATTTAAACTTATTAGTGTTTCTCCAGTCTTTAATGAGTCTCCATTCTTAAAGACTGATCTTCGGTGATTCCTCTGACTTGTTCTCGTTGTCTCTTCGTGCAAGTAGGAATAACTGGAGGTGATCTAAGCTTGTGTCTTCCATCAGTTTCTCTGAGTCGTCAGCTTCAAACTGGCAAGTGGACTCTCCTTACTTCTCACGATACAAACTGGGGCTTTTGTATTTTTGCCCAGTTTTCTCTTGATCAACCTCATCAGTTTTGTTACAACTCGATATATCCTAACAAGACCTTACAAATTTACATGAACTAAGCTATTATAGAGAAACTCCTAACTTGGTGGTTTCTATACAAACTTTTGACACATTAAAATAACAATTCGGTAGAAATACTTCCTAACAAACTCATTTATCATGCCAAAGGCATTTTCGCATCTGTATCAATTGATGCAAGTTTGCATTAGTTGGCGTTGCCAAATCGGTGAATGTGGAAGCATGTCGTTTGACACGGAGCCTTTGTTTGATTTTTTACCCATCGACCTTCAATTTTGATCGACACTCTTTAGTATTGGTCGACACATTTCATGTTGACCAACACCCATTCATTTCGGCTAACGCGAGGTGTTTTCAATATTTTATTGATATCGTCAACATAATTGTATTTTAGTTGACACACTCACATCAGTCGACATCTTGTATTTCATTCGACATATCCAATTCGATCGACGTGCTTTCACGTCGACTGACACAAACCCTTTTATATTTGTTTTAATAATATTTTATTGATTCAATCAAACCTATCTTCTATTTTGGTCGACATCTCATACATCGGTCGACATTGAGAGTAATTATTTTCTTTCTTACTCTCTCTAAAACCTTTTGATTCAAACAAATTTCGATCCATTAATTTGAACCTTCAAAACATAAACTTTTCTTGAAACTTATTTTCAATTCAAACTAGTAAACTCTAACTTCAAAATATTATCGAAATTCAACTTGTATCTGAGATTGAAATATCACTCGATTGTATCTCTTTACATAACTTGAAGTCATTCAATGAGTTCTCATACTCTCAACTAATTGAATCTCAATTCATATTTGATTATGAAACTTCATTCAATTATAATTCTTGACCTAATGCTAAGTTATTAGATGAAGTCTTTTATACTTGATCGATAGCATTGAATGATGAGCTTTCTTTCTAGAACAGATCCCAATATTGAATCACAAGTTGATTGATCAATGTTTGACTTCCTTGTTTGTCAAACTAAATTAATAAATTATTATTTCATATCTTTATATCCGGAGGCTCAAGATTTTAAAAGTCTATGAATGATTACGAGTCTAGAAGTTTTTCAATGAAATTAGATTTGTCAATCTGTTAACCCTTAGAATCATTTAGATTCCTTATTTTATATGAAAGGGCAAGAAGAAGGTTGTCAACTAAGATCGGCTTGCTATTAACGACCCCTACTCAAGGTGAGTTTTCTTACCGCTATATCGTGGGTTAAGTTAAAATAAAATTATGTTTTATTTTCAAAGCAAATCATGCTTGAAATGAATGATATTTTTGCTTTTATTATTTTATCATTACCTACTGTTGTATGTTTTCTATTTGTCTTCTCTGTGGGGGAACCCCATTTAGAGAAGAACATCAACCATATTCAATGTGGATGTTGGCTTTATGTTTCATGAGCCTTAATGATCGTGCCCTAGTTGTGAAAGAGATACCAAGACTTAGCGCATTGTGATAATGACATGTTAGGGGTCATGCTCTTCGGACTAGCATCTTGACTGTGGTGGATAGATATTCTCCACCTGGATAAGTGATCTCTTCTTCCATGCCGCAAATTTGTCTACGTCGTAAGGTGTAAGCTTTAAGATATTCATCTTGTAACCTACTCGCTAAGACAAATAAACAAGTGTAAGAAAAATGGATCTGGTCCTAAGTCTATAGCACATGTAGTCCAATGAAGCACCCGCTCCTATACCACTTGTTGCTTCCAAATTAGGGTTAAACAATATGCACAACCGAATATCCTTACTAACTTGCAATCTCCCAACTGGTGATTCTAGCAAAAACTCAGGTTCTATAAAATTGGTTACCTAGAGAGATGTTGATTACTTAGCTATTTTCAAACATAGTCAAACATTTGAGCTGTTAGGTTTTAAATCTAATGCAAGAATTAAAGAAACGAATAAAAACGCAAATGATTTTTAGGGTTTTGGACAAAATAGTCCTATGTCCTCTTTTCAGACTTCCTGGCTGGAATACACTAAGTTGGGGATAACAATAATGTCGCACAATCTATTACTAGCTGGTGAATGCCCTTGTCCACCAGTCCATTGCACACTCGCCAAATCCTTTGCACACTTTCGCTTCATTGGGTTTGAAGTGTGGGACACCACTCAACCTTCAATTGGTCATGGGATTTTGAATTCTTCTTTGGAATTTTTGCCTTGCGGTATAGACCCATAATAGTTAATCATTGGAGTAGTGGTAACTCCAAGATTTTTCTTACTTGGTAAGTAAGAAAACAGAGTAGCTATTGAAAGATGCACGAAGACTCTTGTTCAAAAAGAAACATAGAAAAACTAATAAAATAGCCTCAAAGCTTTTAGTGCTTGAGTATTAACTTCATCAGAGTGTTATTGCTTTTGTGAAGAACATTTGTATCTGTTCGTTAACTCGTAACCTACTCTAGATGGATTACAACCTCTATTTATAGGTAGTCTTGGAGAGGTTTGAAATTGGAGCCGTTGTGAGACAAAAGGGACACGTCTAATCAAAGGCTCAATTTTCCTGATTTGTGGCATCCTTTCTGTCAAAGCAGGTGGACTTCGTATCTTTAGTCAGAACGAGTACCAAGCCAGTCCGAGGAATGCTTGTTGGTGGATTCCTTAGATGAACAAGATCAAAGGATCATAGACTTAAAGATCTCATTTCTTAAAGTTTGAACTTCTAAAGTGTCTACTTGTTTGGGCTCGCTTGTGTCTCTTCTTGCTAGTATGGGCTTTTGTTGGTGACACTTTTTTGGTAAACTCCTTCTGGGATGATGGCCCATTGCTGGTGAAGGCATTTCAGCCAACAAAACTCCAGTTAGCCCCTTTGTTGGTGAATGGAATTCAGCCTCCAAACTCTGAAAGCTTGTTGTCAGCTCTGATTTACAACTCAATAATTCCTATACAGAGCATTACAAGTTGGGACTAATCCAGCTAGAGACACACTAAATTGTGGCATGTTTCTCGTCAAAAAATCATTTAAGGAAGGAATTTCTAACATGTATTCCTAATAATAATGGTCCAACAACTGACCAACTATGTGAAGAATATCGGTTAACAATTAGGTTGACAGTTGAGGAAAGGAGGATGTACATACAAGGATTAGCTTAGCAGACCAAACCAACGACCAGGCTTCAGTACAAACATTCACCTACATTACAAATGAGTTAATTTAATTCAAATTTCTACAGTTATATTTCAGTGGAGCCTATAAATAACCTATCTAAGGGAAGAGAGAAAGATTATAGCAATGAAAGCCAATTCTCCTATAATAGTCTTTGCAATATTTCTCTCTCTCTCTCTATCTATCTCTCTCTTAAGCTTTTGGTGAATCTTACAAGAGACCACCGTGCTTCTCAAGGACGCGACCATCGAAGGCCTTTTAGCTAATCATCAGACAAAGCTCCAAGATATCACATATTTATAGGATCAACAATCTAAATCTATAATCTTGAAGATTAATAAAATCTTTGTACCTTATAACTGAGATCATGTAGATTCGGCCTAGTAGAGGAACGGAAGCTGCACCTGTAGTTAACTATTGTGGGCAGCTGAAGTTGCGAAAGGAATAGCTTAGCGACCAGATATTGGTAAAACTCACTAAGGATAGTGAATTTCGTTCATTGTGAACGAAGAATGATACTGTCAGCCATTCCTGGCAGTTGTTCTGACACCATTCAGCCAAAACCAATCCAAATCCGGCATATGTTGCCTGGCATCGTCAGGATAATATGATACTGTCAGCCATCCTTGGCAGTTGTTCTGACACCATTCAGCCACTTCTCGCCACAGCCACCACTTCTAAACAGGCTTGGGATTGTCTCACGGCTAGCTATGCTTCCTCTAACTCATCAAGTGTCGGTTAATAACGTAACTTGGGTGCACCAGATGCATATAGGTTCCAACTTACATGCCTCGACACATAGATTTTAATTCTAATATCGGTCCAATAAGTGGTATTTGAGCAATTGGTCTTCGTGGCTAACTTTCTTGAGTCACTAAGGGTCCAATCCATTCCATATATGTAGCGAGCGGGTCCTTTTGTGAATAAAGAGAAATATGACTACCAATAAGCCATTGAGAGTGATGAAGTTGAGGAAACAATGCCCAAAAGAACGTGTCCAAAATAGAGGAAGCTAGTTCAGACGAAGGATTCAAGTTATGTTGTTGATATTCAAACTGAAGCATCTGAGCAACAACTAGCATCTACCTCAACAATAACCGAGGTAAATCACTCTCTTATACATTTCTTAGAGCATGCATTTGATGACTCTGAGTCATGTTACTTTGATTAAAAATATTTAAACGATTCAAGTAAAGTAGAATGCTCTTCTCTAAGTTTGCCTAGCTCATTACTTACTGACTTCGATCCTTGGATCTCCTCAGTCAGTTCTGAAACTTTACACTTCAGTGAAGCATTTTCGTCGGCCAAAGCATTTTTCTATTCATAATATTTTGAAAATTTTCTATTTAAGGCTTCGAGGGTAACATCCTCTGAATCAGAGCAATAAGATTCAGAGCCCTCTTCAATAGATGCTATAGGAATAGAAACTGAGCTAGAAATGTGTATCGGAATTTGCGACTCAGCTTCAGTTTCTTCCTCTTCTCCAAGAAGGCTTCCTCCATGGCCTTATCATCTGATGTGTAGTAGCCATCATCATTATCTAAGATGTCTGACACCTCAGTTCTGGAAAGCATGGCCTTTGCAACTGCTCTGGAAGCTTTTTTCAAACACCCTTTTCAAGTGCTCCCTTTTCTCCTTGGAAACCAGTGGGCACTCATACTTGAGGTGATCTGGAGAGTTTCACTCAAAGAATGCTTTGGGAGGTCTCTCGCTGAACTTTAGTTCACTGGGTTGTGAACCTTCCTTCTTGGCTTTGGCTTTCTCAGGAAGTATTGTCAGTTTTCTCATCTGCTCTTCAAGCTCTTCTATTGAACACTCTTCCTCCTTCTTCTGGTTGGAATGTGTTGGTGCTGACTTTGATGTAGACGTCTATCCAGATGATCTGTCAACTTGGGAAGGCTTTTGAGGCCTTCTTTTGAACTCTCTTTTTTGTGAAAAAGGCAGCATCTTCTTTTGGATGTGTGCTGACATTCTGCACAACTTCATTCATGTTCGCCATTTGTATGTCTCATTCATGGGCTTGGAGCTGGGCGAACACGTCTTTGGACGTCATCTTGGAGAGATCCCTCTCCTTTAAGCTGGTGGCTTTGATGAACTAGTCCTCCTTGGGCTTCTTAGAGAGAATCTTCACGTTCATGTCTGCAATCTCATTAGTTCTCCCCAATTTTTTCACCTTACAAATAATAGCATTTAATCTAGCTTCCATTGATTTAATATTTTCACCATCAAGCATTTGAAATAATTCATACTTATCTACACAATTTTGAAGCTTGTTTCACTTCATCTGAGTTGTCTCCTGGCAGAGAGTGCCAAGGAATTCCCACATATTCTTGGTGTTTTTATGCTCGAGAGCTTCAACAACTAGTGGCTCTGGTATGGATTGAATGGTGAGCTCCATGGCCACTGAATCCAGCTGAAAATGAACTCTATCCTCATTCGTCTACTCTGCATAAGGCTTCTCCACTATCTCCTAACCCTCTGCTCCTCCGATTTGAGTATTTACTTTGGTGATCTTCAGTGGTCCGGTAGATAGAGCCTCAACCGTCTCTGGGTGAACTTTCTTCTGCATTATCAACAAAAACTTCTTCCATATCTCAAAGTTCTCTGATGAGTACTTTGGAAGCTTTGAAATCTGTGACATCTTTGCGTACATAAGCTTGCAAACACACAAACAGAAAACAAGTGCAGAAAATAGAGATCTGGTCCTTAGTGACTCAACAAAACCTTGGTTTGTAAGAATCTTGGTGCGTGATACCACTTGTTGGTCCCGAAATCAGAGTATAAATATGTGCTGCAGAAGGTTTGAAATGCAGCGGAAGCAATAATTAACACACTTGCACTTGTTTAGATAAACAGAGGTTAGTTAGTTTAGTGGGTAGAAAACTTAAGCTTAAGTTTGTTCTTGTTAGGTCAGTTTGACAGAGTATATACTCTTCAATACTTGGACAAGTATTGAAGGTTTCAACAGTCAGTTTGTGAAACTAAACAAGGCAGGAATATAAGTAAAGCAGTAAAGAACACAAGATTTATAGTGGTTCGGATCTAAATATCCTACATCCACTCTTCAGTCCCAAGGTCTGGATAATTCACTAAGTAAGTACAAGCCTCCTTAGAATCTTTACATAGCCCGTCGGCACCTCCGTCCTTCGGTTAGTTGTGGCACTCGCCTAGGAACTCCTTGCGGACTTAGTCTTCAAGTTGAAGTGAGGATGGAACCCCGCAGCTTTCTTCTCGGTGGTTAGATGTTTGTTGTTCTTCCCAAAACTCAGTTGGTTGGCATATGCTCGTGAGAATCAGTATCCTAGAGTAGGAAACTGACTGCTATGAATATATCTTGGAAAGATATATTCACCAAAGAAAATCTTCAGCTTGAAAGCTTCAGCCTCGTGCTATGGAATTTAGCACTGTGTAATAACTTGAGTCGGAGAATCAAGTCTCATGTTAAGAAACATGGAAACTCGGAGAGTTTTAGCAGAGAGATGGCTTAACAGAGCGCTCTTCTAGGATCTTCAATTTTGGTTCGTTAACCTGTTTAAGGTTGATGTTCAGTCCTATTTATAGAGGACTTTCTCCGACATATCGAGTGTTTACCCCTTAGACACATAAATCAAGTCATTAAACTCATGGAAGATATTGTCCAATCATAGCCCATTCTATAGGTCTGCTCTGCTCTGCTATGTCAGTGTATTATACACTAACTTTATGTCAGACTAAGTCTCAGTCCGAGGGATCCAAGTTTAGATAACCTCGTACTGACTTTCACTTGGGCATGTATGTGCTGAAGTCTGACCGAGCTTTGATATCTTTTTGAAAAGCCTGTGCTTTAAAGTTAGAGGCTCTTATACTGACTTCCCATTGTCAGCAAGGTAGACCCTCATACTGACTGTTCCCAGTCAGTATGGAAAATATCCTCATACTGATTTCTCCTGATCAGTATGGAAAACCGTCATACTGACTTCTCCTAGTCTGTACGGGAAAGCCCTCATACTGACTTCTCTTGATCAGTATAGAAGACCCTATACTGAGTGCCCCAACTCAGCTTTGGTCAAGGCTATACTTGGTGGAAACCAAGTTTCAAGGCGTGCAGATTGTCAGTTCTTAGGCATTCTCCTTTGCTCAGTCTTCAGCCTAAGTTCTGTTACAACTCAATTGATCCTATACAAGGATTAAAGTTTAGAACTCTAGAAACTGAAATACTGACTAAGATGATTTTTATAATCTTTGACCCACCAAAACATAACAAGTAAAGAAGAATTTCTCTAACAAAAATCTTAACATTTGTGTTATTTTTAAGAACTGTATTATGGATTCATGCATGTTTCTTTCCTGTATGTTTTTGTGATGTACTATCATTCTCTACATTACACCACATGTAATTGTTCAATTAATTTGTAGCAACTTAGTTTTTTAATTGTTCCGTTTTATTTTCTCTGGAGCAAGTTAGTAATTATGAATTACATAAATTAACCTTCATTTGTTCTCTCTACAGTTTGAGATGTTTAGTTGATTTATAGTTTTGATATCATGCAGTTTAATTATTTTCTGATAATTTTTTCTCCGTATATCTTTGTCTTTTTATATTGGTAGGTTCAACATTTGAATTTCAGAATGTGTCTATAACTATGAACTTCCATTTACTCTTCACTGGTTTGAACATGCCCCCTTCCCACAAACTTAAGTTCATTCCAATTTTTGTTATGCTATTAGTTTTAATCCAACAAGTATGTGACTGATTTTTATATTTATGCTTAGAGCTCTAGAATGGCTCTACGTATTAGAAGGACAATGGTTTATTTATACCACTTTTAAGGCTCCTAGGTTATTATTGGTAAACCATATTATCACTAAATTTGGTTTCTTCATCAATCCATTTTGTTCAATTTCTAATTATTTTATGTTCTTTATTGGCCATAGGTTCTTTTGGTTTCAAGTAACTTCTTTTATTACATGGACAATATCCAGGTGAATACTCCCCTTCTTTTGTGTTGGAAAGGGATTGATTTTTTAAAGGCCAATATGATAATATCTCAAAATTTGTTTTTCCTTTTTTTAAAGGATATTTCTCCTTTAGCGAAGCAATTGGGGCTGAATTGGTTTGAGGTGAAGATAAAAGCTTCATTTGATGGTAACGAGGGATTACTTCGGACTAGTCTTTTGCTAAAATTTGAGAATTATTTTTTATCTTTTTGTTTGGAAGCCATTATTTTGTAATTTTATGAAGAACTAGCCAAATTACATTGATTTTATATTTAATATATTTTTATTAAATGTCATTTGAAAGTTATGTGTTGAATTGATTGTTTTCTTTATCATGTTTAGACTGAATAAAAATATATAAAATGCCCATTTACGAATATAATATTTAATGACACTGTTTGATAGAAAGATTGTTAGCAAAATAATTTATTTCAACGGGTATATAAGTAAACGACTTTCACTAACAGTGTAATTTGTCACCTTATATTTATTTTTCTAACAGGTAAACCTGTGATTTCAATTACTTGTACTTACATCGAATTTTGTTACTTTAGATGCTTTATCTTAACATGTATATATGTGAGAATTAGTTGGGTTATAATGACACCCCTCATTGTCATTATAAGACCTCACTCTATTATGATACCTTTTTGGACAATAGGGTACATTACTGTTGGGATAGTTGCATGCGTTAGGATAGCCTTAATTTAACAACATTTGATGTTGTTGGGAAAGAGTAAGATTCTAGTAGTGTACTTAAGATCTTCTCTTTATAAGCTTGGAGAGATATTTCTCGATTATAATATTTTAGGTAAGTTTAGAGCATTGAAATCTTAAGTAAACAAGAGAGCAAAAAGAAGCTTGCTGATTACACTAGAATGTGTAAGTTCATCAATGAAGAACGAAGACCATTGTTGGGCAAAATGAGATTGTCATCAACAAGTCAGTTTATCCTTTAAGTGTATACGAGTGACTTGTGCAGAAAAGATCTAGAATTCCCAAAAAAGCTCTTTGTTTCGACAAAAAAATATATGGCATTTAAAGTGACGTACTAAAAATATATTGAATGACGTGGAAGTAAAGTGTGTCGACCGATGTGGATGCAATGGTCAACGCGCACGTGATTGTGGCCTATTGGTGAAATTTTAACACGTGTTTTGGATGAGATATAGTGGAAATTCGAGATATATTTCAACTTGGAAGATCTGAAGGCTCAAGAAGGAAGATATAGTTAGAATAAGATATTAGGATTAAGATATTCCTCAAATGAAATAATATTCCTTGTAATATTCAGCCTATGTTTAGCCCACACAAAAACTATAAAGACCCCTCAAGTTTTCATTATAAAATCCCTTTTTCAACATAATTTCTTTAGCAGTTTTAGGGTTTTTAGCTTTCAATATTTATTTTATCAACTATCAATTCCTGTTTTTATTTTATCAATGAAATTTACTTTTTATTTAATTATGTCTTTTATTTCCAACATGTCTAGCTACATTCCTAGCATGTCCTCTTAGGGTGTGAATATTACTTTGGATGCATTATTCCTTTCTTTACTTTCTACTTCTGAATTAATAGAAGACCGAGAGATGAAATTTGATAGTGGGATTAGGAATGCGTGATATAATTTGTATTGTCCGACCCAAAAGTACTAGACTGTAGGAGTAGGATTTGATAAGCATTTGAGATTGATTAATTAGTAATCTTGACACTGAGAGGAGATAATTACTAGTTAGTATTCTAAATTATATTTTCCCGGCCTGGGAAATATAATATAATTGCAGTATTTCACTATTTGTTTGATTGGTCATTGCATGTTATTCCGAATAATAATTCAGCCTAGGATCTGTGTTTCCCTTTATTTGAGTTAATTTCTTACTTTATAAATCTGTCTGGTTTGATAATCAAAATCTCTTTTCCAAATGCTTAAATAATTTATCCGATAACAATCTTTTAGTACATATGTTTAATTCATGCATCATTCCTTGCGGGTTTGACTTTCAGAGTATAAATTTATTTGGCCACTATCCTATTATTAATCTAGTAAGAATACCAATTATAAATTAGTGTCATTGCTGGGGAATAGATAGAATGCAAGCCTGTTACTAATTATCTCTATGACTATTGGTTCGAGTCTTTATTTTATTTTGTTTTTAATTTTCACAAATTTTCTTCTTTATTTCGGTCCAAATCCGCTGACACAGTCAACGCAGATATTCTTCTATATCGATCAACGCAATCCTCGACAGTTGATGCGAGTGGTTGTTTGAGTTGATCAACAAAGGTCGTGATGGTTAAAATAGAGGTTCTTAGTATTTTGTTTTTCGAATTTTTCACTTCAAATTCGAAATCTCCTTTTGTCTCTAGTAGGTATTGCATGATTGACCATTAGAAAACTACTCGATAAATTGAAGTAAAAAAGTGGCTAATAAATTTATAACTCGAATGTTGAACCCACAAGGAATGATGTAGGAAACAAACTCATGTACTAAAAACATAGTTCTTGGATATTTTGTTTAAGCAATTAGAAAATAAAGGAAAGCACAGATCCTAGGGTTGAACATCTACATCATGTGTCGGTAATCTGTATCTATTGATGGGATCAACAGTGAGAAGTGTATTTCTCATGGATATATGAATGAGCCAAATCTCAAAATAATTATCATGATATATATTAAACCAAATGAAAGGCTAAGGGGCATACACAAGTTGACTACACTTTGACTTGCTAGGGTAACGAGTTTTTCATGTACTCTAATATTTGCATCTTGGGTGTGCCGGTTTGTGTGTGGTCTGCTTAAGCTGGACATGTAGATAATCGTATCCATTTAAGGATGAGGACATTCCCTCAGGAACTCAGAAGGTTCATTATGTTAAACCCTACAAGTTGAATTATTAATTCAGGCATAGGTGAAAATGCCAAATTAATTAATAAATGCTTGGAACCTTAAATATGTGGATCTTTTAAATTTAATGTAACCAATTCCATATAACGTGGTAATAAAGGGGTGATTCAACATTGATTTCATTTATGTTCTAGGTTGGACATGGAAGAATTATTTAATAAGGAGGTCCCACTTTATTATTTGCATTGGATCCCTAGTCTGGCACGCAAACTGCTCAGAGCCCATTAATATTTGGTCTACAAACTCTAATACTATATAAACTCATTCTCTCTATCGGATCAAATAACACAATACAGTTCATCATTCATTGCATAGTACATAATTGGGAGAAAAGAGAGAGAGGGCAGTGGCTGATCATAAGGGGAAATAGATCGACTTCCTCGGTTTTGATTCAACTCTGTAGTGTATTCTCACCTAATTTTCGAGGAGCAAGGGAACAAATCAGAAGATCGGATCTGTTGGAACACAACAGCGTTGATTGGATCCCACATCCAAATTTCATTAACACCACCATTAAGATCTAGAAATCAGAAGCTGGAGTTCAGATATTCCGTAAATCCATCCTCTACTATTAATTATTAGGATCAAGCATAGGATTTGCCTGGTTTATTCAATTTGAATTATTTTTTATACCCTAAGAACGATCCATCCTCTGGTATTCAATGTGAATTGATTTTTATACCCTAAGAATGAACCTTAGTTTTCTTCTTGGGGGAGGGAGCCCTTCAGTACAAACTTGCAACCTATATGCTTTGATTTTCCTGAGCCTTCTGTTCACCAGTCTGTTAGACAACTGCCTAGACCTTGGGTTTTTTGCGCCTTATCCATTCATTGGCCCATATCTCCTCAGATTTCAAGAATGTGAGTCCCAGACGGGTATTTAGAACATCACACTCTTCATAGCTTAGACAATAAAACTCACTCTATTCACACAACCATGCTTACTTTCTGTAGGCAACAAGCCCCATCTCACACACTATCTAGGACTCGGATACACTCCCTTAGTTTTTTGAGATTTTACTAATTTCTCAATTCATTTTATCTCAATGTATTGGAGTTCAAGTGATTACTCCTTACGTAATTCTTGGATATTACTTAGTGTTTGCAATTCAAATTATTAAGGTATGAATTAAAGCTTTCTTAGAGTAGTTGTACGAAAAACTAAAACAATAGTTTATAATGGTATATTAGCGCCGCTTCAAAAGCTCAAATCCACTATCATTGTTGTGGTTCGAGAGTTGTGTGAGAACAAGAAGACCTAAGAGCGAGACAAAAAACAATAGTTAATTGAAGAAATGTAGTCATTAGTAAGAAGTAGAGAGTTTTGAGAGATTTTCCATGGTCGGACCCCCTATTGGACATATTTCTCATGGACTTTTGTGGCATTGTTAGTCTTTCATATCCCATGAAGGGCTTTATAAGTCGTGAATGTCGTTCGTGCGTGCAAAGAGAGATTAAGTAATATTTTAAGCTTACAATTTGTTGATTATATTGGCCAACTTGGGTGAATACTCTTTTTTCAGTTTTTCATTCATTTCCCTTCTAATTTATTCTTTTCCATGAGGAGGCGGCTATGAAATTTCTTTCTCCTCGTCCATTTTCTTTATATCCTCATTTCTATCACTATCAGGCTCCTTATTTTCATTCCATTCTCGAGTATTTTCTTCATCCGAGTCTCCTCCTTTTCATGCTCCTCACACTCAAATTTGGAGTCTCCATTTTGATTACGAAAGGCAGTGTTTCTATTAGGCCCGACCCAAAAAATTTTAGGACTTTGAGCGGTCATATGTTTGTTACAGAGCGTTTTAATTTCCTTTTTATGTGGCTCGGCAGTTTCTAATATTTAGTTGTTGAAGCGTTGGTATAGTGCTTCACTCGCGAGCTAGTTCTTGATATGATGTTATTAGTATTAAGTATTTAATGAATGATAAATTAATCATTTTGCATCCATTGAGAAACCTATTTGTACAGGTAGAAACTGTATCTAATCAGGCTTATTGATGAGTTCATATTTTCAGTCATTTCTGATTTGATTGTTTTCCCTATGTTTGAGTTTATTTTAATCGTTTTCTTTTCATGAGACAGTTTAGAGAGGTATTATGTGCTTGGTGATTGGTTTTGATGTTTTTCAAATCTATACGAGTAACTTGTGCAAAAATGGTCTTGAAATTGGAGAAGAAGCTCTTTGTTTCGACCGACACATGGCATTTCAAGCGACAAACGGAAAACAAATCCACGTCTACTGGCATGGAAGTGGAGTGTGCCATGGTCGACGTGCATGTGACTCTAGCATATTTATGAAAGTTTATTACATGTTTTAGATGAGATACAATAAAAATCCGAGATTTACTTGAACTTGATGATGAACATTTTGTCGGTAAGCTCATTGGTGATGAATACCATTTGGCTATGACGTGTCACCCAGCAAACATCAAGTGTAGATTCCATAGGTGGTAGCAGGTTTCAGCACTCCTTGTCAGTTTCGGTAGCTTATGTTGGAAGATCTATTTTCACAAGAAATCAAGAAAACAAAAGGAAAGAATCATTGAGATTAGGAGAAATTAATAGAGATTTTTCTTTCCTTTATTATTGTTTTTCCATCTCTATTTAAACTTGGAATTACATGTAATTCAATACAAGAAATAAACATCAAACGATGATTCAAAACCTCAATCTCTCTATCATGTTCAATTCAACCTTTCAATAGCTTCCAGCCAGTAGCCAGTTTTCACATCAAAACTTGTTTGCGATCAGCTCCGATTACAACTCGATAGTTCCTAAACCCGACATTACATGTTTGGACTAATCTAAGCCAGATACACACTAACTAGTGGTGTTTGACATATTAAAACAATCAAATAAATTCCAAACACATTGTATGAATCTCCCTATCAACGAGATAAAAGGATAAAAGAACAAGGTTGTTCGCATCTTATGTTGTTAATTAAGGTATGAGACATTTATTGATTGCAAGCCATTGCTATCTTGTTAATCTAGTACTTCTTGTTGGGTTTGACAAGCCCATGTCCCACATCGGTAAAACAAGGATGGGATTCCTTGTATATAAGAGTCCACCCAACTCCATTAGTATGAGGCCTTTTGGGAAGTGGTGTCCCAAGAACAAAACCGTGAGGGCTTCGGTCCAAAGCGGACAATATCATACTAATGTCGAGTTGGCAGTTTCCCCAACACTTCTAGCTAGAAATCCAAACCCATAACCTACAAAACATTGTTTGACCTAGGGTTACACCTATATCTGCCAATCATGCTATGTAATTGTGCTAAAGTTTATTACTTAATAAACTAATTGAATTAAAGTTAATTTAAAATGAATTGAATTATTATTCGAATAATTTTAGAAATTGAGAAATAATGGCCCATGGTATTGTATGTAAGTTTGAATTTTATAAAGTTTATATAGATGGGTATTATAGTTGTTGGTTTTGAGACCCAAACTTGTGAGATCTATTACAACTTGGTAAATCTATACGGGGCATTACAAGTTTTGAGCTACTCTCGCATTAAAAGATCGTCAGTTCTATACATTGAAAGGGACAATTAGTTCTATACATTGAAAGGGACAATTTGTTGGTTTAATACATCAAGATAAGTTCAAAAAGAAGAATTACAATGTAATTTTTTACCCTCAGCTAATCAACATAATAAAAATTCAATCTAAAATAATTATTACCTTTTTACGAATAGTGTAATGATTGTGTACATCCAATAACCACGTATAAAAAAACTTATTCAATCTCAATATCCTAATGCTAAGTAGGTTTCTCCCGATAGTGTAATTATTTTGACAAACGTTATTATTTAAAATGTTTGCCTTACTCAGTTCTCATCGTATGGAATAGTCAAGAAAATATTTGATTAAAATGGAATTTTATTCATAAAACCTAAATACAAACACTATAATAATTCAACATTGAAATACTTTTATATAATAATTGCTTTTATAATTATTCTTGTACATCACATAACTAAGAACTGAAATTGCTCTAACACATGTGAGTCAACATACTTATTCATTCACCTCATATTGTGGAAATTAAGATGAGATATTGATAACGAAACCTCTTCAGTTGTTCATGAAAATATTATTGGTCTAATTAATTATCGTGGATCATAAGTTGCTCCAACATGGTTAATCCACCCAAACGAGTTTTGGTGAGTTGTGATTCCATGTAGTCTCCGTACTTCATAGGAATATACCTTGAACGGCCATCCTTCTCCACCAACTGCGCGGCCGGGCAAACAACCACCTCCCTCCATGGGCCGTTCACAATCACGATCGAAAGCCTTTCACTCTCCTCGTTCACTACCGCTCTATGCTTCACACTCTTTGTTGGAAAGGATCAAATCACAAAATCAAAATGGTGGAAAGAATCAATCACAAGATTGGATCCTAATCAAATCCTTAACTTATTAGATTGATTTATTTCCTTATTTTGTATGTTTCATCTCTATAAAAGAGTACATTGTACAAGTGATTAAGACACACAATAAAAAGAGATTACCAAGAACTCTTTTCCTTCCCTACCATGTCGTTCTACTATGTTTAAACATGGTATCAGAGCAGGATTAAATCCCTGGCTCTGTTAACCCAAAAATCCAAAACCAAACAAAAAAAAAAAAAAAAAGAGGAGAATTTTTGGCTCAGAAAATTCTCATCATCGCCTACCAATCTCGACCAGTCAGCCTTGATCAAGGCAAAATCCATCACCCAAATCAGCATCAATCTGCAACCAGATTAAGGCAAACATGTCAGACACTGTTCAACAAACAACCAGAAACCCGGCCGGCGGCGAGAGCACCGAACCACACCACCGGTCCGATGCTTCCATCGCCGCCACCGCTGGATTTGGAGGAGCAGCGGCGAGAGGCGGCGTCGACTCTGGAAGAACAGCAGCGAGAGGCGGCCGTGCGAATCCGACGACGGCGAGAGGAGGCGCCGCGGCAGTCGACTCTGAAAGCCGCGCGGCAGATCTGGGAACCAGCGCACGGTACACGCGGTTCACAAACGGCGGCGACGCGGTCCACGGCCAAGATGGACGGGGCTGCGGTAGCTGGATGAAATGGTCGGACGGAGCACCGACGACAGTCCTCGACGAAGAAGAAGAGACGATGGAATTTGGAGAAGGGGGTAATGGAGGTAACGGGTTTGAAAGAATTTCAAACCCTAATTTCAATTTTAATTGTTTTTTGCAATCCAGCCCTTGGAATTCTAATTCCCTTAATTCTGCCCCCCATCCATTTAATAACCACAAAAATTACCCATCCTTATGTAATTATACTTGCAAAAATAAATCCATACCAAAACCTCCTTCTCAAGGATGGATTTTCGACTGTGGAGCCACCGATACTATGTCCTATGATAAGAAAGATTTTTTAAATCTATCAAAATCCACTAAAACTCATATCCAAACCGCTAGTGGTGAATTGTTAGAAGTAGTAGGATCTGGTACTATTCAAATATCTCCATCCCTTCACCTCCCTAATTGCCTATTTGTTCCTTCTCTTTCACAAAAACTCTTATCCATTAGCCATATTACCCATGCCTTGAACTGTACACTCCTCATACACCCGTCCTTTTGTATCTTGCAGGATATCAGAACGAAGAAGATCATTGGGCGTGGCACTGAGAAGCAGGGACTGTATTGTGTCGATGAGGTCAAGCAAGATGGTATTGCATTACTTACTCAATCAGCTAATAAAAACCTGTGGTTGTGGCATAGGAGGTTAGGCCACCCTTCTAGAGGGTATTTAAAATTGTTGTTTCCTGACTTGATCCAAAACTCTGTTTTATCGTGCGACTCTTGTGTTATGGCCAAAAGCCATAGACATTCTTTCAAACCAAAAAATAAAAGAGTTGATCATGTCTTTTCTCTTGTTCACTCTGATGTGTGGGGACCTGCTCCAATTTTGGGTGGTAGTCGTTTTAGGTACTTTCTCTTGTTTGTTGATGATTGTTTTAGAATGACGTGGATTTATTTTTTAGAAAACAAATCCCAAGTTTTTGAAAAATTAACTCTGTTTTATGCCATGGTTCAAACCCAATTCAATAAGAGAATCCAAATTCTTCGTTCTGATAACGGCCGAGAGTTCGTTAATTCTTCTGTACTCAACTTCTGTCAGCAAAAAGGCATAGTACACCAAACAACCTGTCCCTATACTCCCGAACAAAATGGAGTCGTAGAAAGGAAAAATAGGATCATTCTAGAAATGACCCGTGCTGTTATGATTGAATCTTGTGTTCCCACCACTTTATGGCCAGAAGCAGTAGCAACCAGTGTCTATCTCCTAAACAGGTTACCAACCAAAGTTCTCAACTTTCAAACTCCTCTCCAACATCTCTCTTCCCATGTTACCATTCCTTCCGCCCTTACTCTGGAGCCTAGAGTCTTTGGCTGTTCTGTCTTCGTACACATTCCAAAACACGAGCGAACCAAATTTTCCCCGTGTGCTGAAAAATGTGTATTCGTAGGATATGGGGTAAATCAGAAGGGGTATAGGTGCTTTAACCCAAAAACCCGGCAAGTCATTACTACCATTCATTGTGACTTTCTTGAAACCGAATACTTCTACCAAAGCCATTTTAGTGGTCAGGGGGAGAACAAAAAGGAAACTATTGACCCCCTAAACTGGCTAACCAAACTTCCTACATCTGAGCCTCTGCACATACCATCTGATCAACCCACAGAGGACTCAGTACAACCCGAACTCGAGGTGCCACTCCCAAGATCTCCTGAAATACTGATATCCTCGGATAATAGCGGTAACATTTCTTCCCTCACTCCTGAATCACCCTCTTCTGATATGTCCAATCTTTATCTTCCACCTAATACATCCGGTGAATTAAGGGAACCAGAACCCGAGACTATTTTGCAGGAACAATATGTCCTTCCTCCCCGGAGCACAAGAGGCATCCCTCCTAAACAATATTCTCCTGAAAAGGAGAGTCGGAAAAGCAAGTACCCTATTGGTTCCATTGCCAGAGTCAACCTCTCTAAAGAGGCCACAGCCTATGAACAGTCCTTGTACACTGAGGAGATACCTCCCTCTGAGGTAGAAGCTCTGAGGATTCCACACTGGAGGGAAGTGATTCAGAAAGAGATGGATGCTCTTGCCAGAACCAACACTTATGATAAATGCCAACTACCCGAAGGGAAGAAACCTATTGGTTGTAGGTGGGTTTTCACCATTAAAAGAAAACCAGATGGATCCATTGAGCGATATAAGGCTCGATTAGTCGCTAAAGGGTACACTCAGACCTATGGTATTGACTATTCCGAGACTTTCTCTCCAGTGGCCAAAATGAACACAGTCAGGGTTCTGCTATCTATTGCTGCGTCTAAGGATTGGGCCCTCCATCAGTTCGATGTCACAAATGCATTTTTACATGGAGATCTGAAAGAAGAAGCCTACATGCTCCCACCGCCCGGGTTCTCTCATGAGTTTAGGAAAGGTGAAGTCTGCAGGCTCAAGAAGACTCTTTATGGTCTCAAACAATCCCCTAGAGCCTGGTTTGGGAGATTTACTGCCGTTATGAAGAAATTGGGTTTTCTGCAAAGCAACTCTGATCATACTCTCTTTATCAAACGAAGAGGGAACCTCCTGACGTGCCTTATCATCTATGTCGACGACATGATCTTGACCGGGAATGACACAGAAGAAATTGACAAGTTGAAAACAAACTTGTTCAAGGAATTTGAGATGAAGGATTTGGGAAGGTTGAAATATTTCCTTGGCATTGAGGTTCTCAGGTCAAAGCAAGGTATCTTTATCAGTCAGAAGAAATATACACTTGACCTTATTGTTGAAACTGGACTTCTAGATTGTAAAGCAGCCGCAACTCCAATGGTTGTCAACCATGGGCTCCGGATCAGAGAAGGGGCCGAATTGGTCGATCGTGGTCAATATCAGCGACTTGTGGGACGCCTCATCTATCTCTCGCACACCCGACCAGACATATCTTATGCTGTTGGAGTTGTAAGTCAGTTCATGCACCATCCTCAAACCGAACATATGGAGGCTGCCCTGAGAATAGTCAAATATCTAAAGGGTACCTTCGACTTTGGCGTACTCTTCAAAAGATCCGACGATCTTGAGATCCAGGCTTACACAGATGCGGACTGGGCAGGAAATCCGGTCGATAGGAGATCTACCGCTGGTTACTTTGCTCTTGTCGGAGGAAATCTCGTCTCATGGAGAAGTAAGAAACAAAAGGTGGTCGCACTATCTAGTGCAGAAGCTGAGTTTAGAGGAATTAAGAGTGGTGTAACTGAAGTCCTATGGTTAAGGAAACTGATGAAGGAACTTGGGCTATTCTCTGGAAAAACCTGTCGACTTCTTTGTGATAACAAGGCCGCTATTAGCATCTCCAACAACCCTGTCCAACATGATCGGACAAAACATGTGGAGGTTGATCGGCACTTTATAAAGGAAAAAATTGAGGATGGTACAATTGCTCTTCCGTATGTCTCCTCGAAAAATCAGTTGGCTGACATTCTGACCAAAGCAGTGGATTCTAAGAGCCTCTCGGATATTCTAGTCAAGTTAAATATCGGCAATCCCGATACTTAACTTGAGGGGGAGTGTTGGAAAGGATCAAATCACAAAATCAAAATGGTGGAAAGAATCAATCACAAGATTGGATCCTAATCAAATCCTTAACTTATTAGATTGATTTATTTCCTTATTTTGTATGTTTCATCTCTATAAAAGAGTACATTGTACAAGTGATTAAGACACACAATAAAAAGAGATTACCAAGAACTCTTTTCCTTCCCTACCATGTCGTTCTACTATGTTTAAACACTCTTGCACCATCCATTAGTAAATATCTGACATTAACATTGTCATCGATAAATAAAAACAAGTACTACAAGACTTTATAAGTTATTAATGAATTTGTAATAAATAGGTCACCTCAAGATGGTCATCTACATTAACCAGAATTGAATTCGGAGGATTATCGACCTTGAACCACTGGCCATCGCGCTCAACTTGCAGACCCGAAACGCCATTGTTTATGAGAAAGGTGAAGAGACCTGGCTTATTTAAACATACAAGAATTAATTAATTTGTAAAAGAAATTAAAATTCAAGAAATTAAAGTTCAAATGATCTGTAGAGAAATTAATTAACCTGAATCTGTATGCGATGGGATGCCAATAGCTTGATCAGGATGAGGACATGGTGGATAGTAATTAGCCGCAAGTACTTGGAAACTTGAATCCATCTTCAAGACTTCATCAACATTATATTGATCCAATTCAAGGGCTTCGCACAACGCTTCCATTAGCTTTTTAACCAGCTTTTGGGTTTTCTGGGTGTATTCCAACATTACTTCCCTACAATGTATATATTTATGTAAAATTAAAGTTTGAGCTACGTAGGAATGTATCTTAGACCTTTTATCGATAGCATAAACAACTGATTATAGGATACAATCCTACGATTTAAATTATATTTTCATATATCGTATATCAAATTATAGGTATTTAATTTAATTATCTTTTGAACAAAATCTCTATAGCATATGTTTTCATTAAAAAATTATCGTAAAATAAAAATATTAGTGATCATATACATAATTCTCGTAACAGTAGACGAATTATCATATAGTAAGTGAGATTGCACAATAAAATGCATAAAGTTATACGATACAATCCATAATATAATAGATAAAATGTAATATATATCTTTTTCTAGTGAGATCAACAAAAAAACTACAATTTATTATGTTTTCATGCTATAAAGAATACATATAGTTGTTCTATAAGTTTATCCATCATTTTAATTGATTAAGTAATTTTCTTATTATATTATAAAAATGTATATGTATATAAATATACTAAATGAGAGTAGTGTCATCTTATCATAATTTTAATAACTGTATTTTAAGATTATGAAATATTACATGATGTACAAAGAAAAAGGTTTGGAGTAAAACTAATACTTTTTCTGCATAAAATTACAGAGTCATGTGATAATTCAGTAATTATAGAATGAGTATATTACCTCAAGAGCAGGGGTTGGTTAGGGCAGTGAAACTCGGGATGCACGACACATTTAAGGTATTCCCTCCATTAAGTGGAGGTCTTTTTTGAAGTAATATCCATACACTTGAAATTTCCAGATTTGATGGGATCCGATGCATTCTTAGCCTCATACTGGAGAAAAATACCTATTTAACCATAAATTTATATATGTGGCCACCAAAATAGGTTGACTTTTTTTTGTGGACGCAAATGACCATTTCGGTAGTTTAACTACCGAATCAGTGTGATTTTACAGTGATTCGGTAGTTAAACTACCGAATCAATTTAATTTTTATATTTTAATTACAATTAATTATCATAATTAAAAATTAATTATTTGTAATGATGTTTTATATCATTTCGGTAGTTTAAAGACCGAATTAATTTATGTCCTTTAGTCAACTGCACCTCTGAATAAAGTAAAATACAGCGTACTGGACTGGCAGACCAATAATTAAAGATACAATTGATTCGGTAGTTTAAGTATCGAATTGACTGGTCAACTCCCGCCAATTGAAAACTCAAAATTTGAATTTTTTTCAAATTTCAAATTTTAAAAATTACATCAATTTTGATTCGGTAGTTTAACTACCGAATCAAAAAATATGTAAAAAATCGACATTGATTTAAATTAAATATATATAATTTAAGTAAAAAAATAAATTCGAAAAATAC
>JAPKLW010000855.1:100793-169461 GCA_026898455.1 Plectranthus barbatus
GATCAATAATACATTCATTATTGAGGCAAATATTATTGGTCTATCATGGTATCAGCCTAACTCAGATCCTGACCTATCTCTCTCTCCCCTCTCTCAAGCTGCGCCTCTCTTCCTCACGGCCGCGCCTCTCTCTTCCTCTCCCTTCCCCACCGTCGTGCAGCCCCTCCACCTGCCGACTCCCTCTCTCGCGCTCTCCCTCTCCCTCGCGAGCCTCACGCTCGTGCGGAATATCTTCTCCTCATTTTCCTCGTTCTCGTCGTGCAGGCCTCACGCCCGCCGGCCATCCCTCCTCCGAGTTCTCTCTCTCGCGCACATACTTCCCTTCGCGCGCCTCACGCTCGCGTAGCTTCATCCTCCCCCGTTTCGCCTTCCCTCTCCAAACCCTAGCCGTAAACCCACCTAAAAACCCTCACTCTAAATTCTCGCCGTCGCGCCAGCCTCACGCCGGCCGACCGTCTTGCCACCTCCTCTCTCACGCAATCTTCCCTTGCGTGTCTCCAACCGTGCTCAACTCAACAAACCCTACCCGTGAAACCCTAGCCGCTAAACCCTAACCCTAATTCTAAAACCCTAGCTGCTACTCCCTCATGGCCGATCCTCTCCCTCCCGTGGATCCTCTTCCGTTGTCAACCCTGGTGCACATGATCACCATCAAACTTACCTCTACTAATTATCTCTTATGGCGGGGTCAAATTGTTCCGCTGCTTACATGCCAAAACCTAATTGGCTACGTCGATGGTTCTACTTCTTCTCCACCCACGACGCTTACAAACGCTGCTGGTGTTTCCACTGTCAATCCGGCCTATACCTCCTGGCGGTTTCAAGATCAACGACTCCTCAGTCTTCTTCTATCAACTCTTTCCGAAGAAGCCATGGCCGAAACCCTAGGCTGTGCTTCTTCCCGCTCTGTATGGCTTGCGCTCGAGTCTTCTTTCAGCCACAAGTCAAAGACCAGGGAGATTCAGCTGAAAGACGAGCTTCAATTATTAAAGAAAGGTGATCGATCAGTCAAAGAATACGGTCGTGCTTTCAAGGGCATCTGTGATCAGCTTTCTGCTATTGGTCGCCCTGTCGACGACACTGACAAGGCTCATTGGTTTCTCCGCGGTCTTGGGCCATCGTTTGTCAACTTCTCCGCTGCACAGATGGCCCTACCTACCATTCCTACATTCGCTGATCTGCTTGCCAAAGCTGAAAGCTTTGCCCTGTTTCAGGCGTCCATTGATCCTCCGGCCCCTGCCTCTGTCGCTTTCTACAGCAAGCCTGCCTCCTCCTCTAGTCGCGGTATTCTTGGGCCACCTCCCACTGACTCTCGGCCTCAGTACTCTAAAAATCAGAAGAAGGGCAATGGACAAAAGAATCAGAAACGCCCGCCTCACTGCCAGATCTGCCGGACTAACGGTCACTACGCCTCTCACTACCCCCAAAGATACACTCCGCAGCCGTCTTCCAACCTAGCCGAAGCCTTCGCCACAGGCTGCTCGATTCCATCCTCTGACCACTCGGATTGGTATATCGACACTGGCGCTTCTGCTCATATGACATCCAATCCTGCAACTCTTGATCATGCCAAACCCTATTCTGGTAATCAAAAGGTGGTTGTAGGTAATGGTGCTCATCTTCCTATCACACACACTGGTACCCTATCTCTCAACTCTCATATTCATCTATCTGATGTCCTCGTTGTTCCTTCTATTACTAAAAATCTCTTATCAGTCAGCAAATTGATCAATGACTTACCTCTTAGTGTTACTTTCTTACACTCTTCCTTTCTTGTCCAGAACCGGAACACAAATCATGTTATTGCCACCGGACACCGTAGAGATGGCCTGTATGTTCTGGATGGAGATTGCACAGCTTTTCTTGCTACCGCAAGGCCCTTGCAAGCATCCATGGACGTCTGGCACGCTCGCCTAGGTCATCCTCCGCCTGAGTCTCTTCTACTTCTTAGCAAATTAGGTCATATTTCACTTTCTAGTCGTTCTCTGTCCCGTACTCTTTGTAATTCCTGTCAAATTGCAAAAAGTTCCAAACTTCCGTTTCATCTTAATAAAAAGCGTTCTTCGCATCTTCTTGATTTAATTCACTGTGATCTCTGGGGTCCTGCTCCCATTACCTCTGCTTCAAATTTTCGATATTATGTCATCTTCATTGATGATTTCTCCCGTTTTACATGGTTTTATCCTTTAGCACGAAAATCTGATTTTTTCAAACACCTACAAATATTTACTACCTTTGTTGAAAATCAGTTCTCCTGTTCCATCAAAACTTTCCAATCTGATGGGGGTACAGAATTCACTAACCATAATGTCCGTGATTTCTTTCTTTCCAAAGGCATTCATCATAGGTTTTCCTGTCCTTATACTCCAAGCCAAAACGGCCGGGCTGAACGGAAGCATCGCCACATTACTGAAACTGGTCTCACAGCCCTCTTTCACGCTAACTTACCTCAATCCTTTTGGGTAGATGCCTTTAGTACTGCGGTTTATACAATTAACCGTCTTCCTACTCCTCTCTTAGACGGCTGCTCCCCTTTTCAGCTAGTATATGGCTCAGTTCCGTCCTACTCCTCCTTCCATCCGTTTGGCTGTCGCGTTTATCCATGTTTAAGGGATTACGCCTCAACCAAATTTTCCCCTCGCAGTCTTCCCTGCATCTTTTTAGGATATTCATCTGTTCACAAGGGTTTTAAGTGCTTCGATCCTGCTACGACGCGTATCTATATCACTCGTCATGCAAGGTTCGATGAGAAACACTTTCCCTTTGTCTCTACTTCACTTCCGTCGCCCTTCCCCTCCATCCCAATCTCATCATTCATCGAACCATCCTTGGTTCCGTCCTCACCTCCTTCGACCCAAATGCCGCACCCATCATCCTCGAACCCTCACCCCCCTTCCACGTCTTCCCACTGTCCCATCTGCCCCTCCGATGCCCCTCCAGCTATTCCGGTTATAGAACCTAACCCTATTCCAAACCCTAATCCCGTCCCTACACCGCCCGTCCAACCTACTCATCCTATGGTCACTCGAGCCAAGGCCGGTATCTTTAGACCACGATATGTTGCTGATATTACTAACACTGCTCTTCATGTTGCTCTTTTGTCTAGCACAGAACCTCGTGGTTTCAAATCTGCAGCTAAGCACTCTCACTGGATGGCAGCAATGGAGGAAGAAATGTCCGCTCTACGCGAAAACAGCACTTGGACTCTGGTGCCCCGCCCTTCTGATGCCAACATCATTGGATCCAAGTGGGTGTTTCGAACAAAATTCCTTCCCGACGGCTCAGTTGATCGATACAAAGCAAGGCTCGTGGCTCAAGGATTCACCCAACTGCCTGGCCTTGATTTCTCTCACACATTCAGTCCGGTTGTTAAAGCTACCACCATCCGGGTCGTTATTTCTTTGGCTGTTCATTTCAGCTGGCCTCTCCATCAGCTTGACGTCAAGAATGCTTTTCTCAATGGTTGTCTTTCTTCTCCTGTATACATGGAGCAACCCCCTGGTTTCTCCGATGCTCAGTTTCCGAATCATGTCTGCAAGTTATCAAAAGCTCTCTACGGCCTAAAACAAGCTCCCCGTGCCTGGTTTCAGCGCCTCAGTGACTATCTGGTTCGCCTTGGTTTTCTCTGCAGCAAGTCGGATACTTCCTTGTTTATTCTCTCCAAAGGTACTGTGGTTCTATATCTTCTCGTGTATGTGGACGACATCATTGTGACTGGTAATGATCCCTCTTCTATTACGCGACTCATATCCGACATGAATCGTGAGTTCTCTATTAAGGACCTGGGCAGTCTTAACTATTTTCTTGGTCTGGAAGTTCATTACACGACAGATGGCTTGTTTCTATCGCAAGCAAAGTATGCACGTGATATTCTTCTTCGCTCAGACCTCTTGGAATCCAAGCCCGTCGCCACTCCGCTTGCCGCCGGTACGACACTCGAGTCAGCGGGCGAACTGTTCTCCGATGTGACACTTTATCGCTCCTTGGTAGGTGCTTTGCAGTACTTGACAATTACACGTCCAGACATCTCCTTTGCAGTTAACCAGGCAAGCCAGTTTCTTCACTCTCCGACGATCGACCACTTTCAGACGGTCAAGCGCATCCTTCGTTATGTTAAGGGCACCCTTAACCACGGTCTGGAGTTCACCCGCAGCGCCAATTTCAGTCTTGTCGCCTACTCAGATGCTGACTGGGCTCGCTGTCCGGACACTAGACGCTCTACATACGGTTATGCTATTTTTCTTGCAGGTAATCTAGTCTCTTGGAGTGCGAAGAAACAACCCACTGTCTCTCGATCCAGCTGTGAATCGGAATACAGGGCTATGGCTAATACTGCATCAGAAGTTATCTGGCTTACTAATCTGCTTCATGAACTTCATCTCAAGCCATCGAGTTCGCCAGCTTTATTTTGTGACAATAACAGTGCTATTTTCCTTTCCCAAAATCCGGTAGCACACAAGCGCGCTAAACACATCGATATCGACTATCATTTTGTACGCGAGCTTGTCCAAGCAAACAAGATTCGGACTGAATTTGTCTCTTCTTCTCAGCAAATCGCCGATGTCTTCACCAAAGGACTACCTCGTCCTCTTTTTGAATTCTTCCGTGGCAAGCTTCGAGTTGTTGGCTTCCCACAATCTCGCTTGAGGGGGGATATTAGACTAGATATGATTACAGATATGCATACTAAAGATATTTCCAATTCTCAATAGGATTAGGATATCTCATTCATATCTTGTATCTTTTATTCTTTTATTCATATCTTGTAAACTCTATAAATACATGATCAATAATACATTCATTATTGAGGCAAATATTATTGGTCTATCACAGATGATCAATGTGTGGGAATATTATCCTACCTGCCAATAGGGTAAGAAAAAAAGATATATAAAGTTATCATGTCAATACTAAAAAAATGAATGCTAGAATCGTGGAAATAAGAAATGTTATCGTTTGTATGAATGCATGGAAATTGTTGCAATTCAAATCTATAAATAGCGTCACTCAAGCCTTCACTATACCCACAAACATTTCGAATCAGCATTCTCTAGCTAGTTTTCTTCGGTATTTAATTTCGCTTTTTTCCTGTTTTTATCTGTCTGCATGCTGACATGTTTTAATTAGTTCTTGTATGTTTAGGTGTTACTAAACGTAAATATTGTCAAGCCTCGTATTAGTAGTAAGTAGTAACTAAAAGAAACCGATTGTTGATGTAGAGAAAGGAAAAAAATATGTGGAGACTGAAGATTGCCGAGGGCAACAGTCCCTATCCGTACAGCACCAACAACTTCGTCGGTCGGCAGATTTGGGAGTTCGATCACGACGCCGGAACGCCGGAGGAGAGAGAAGCGCAGCGGGAAGCTTTTCAGAAGGCTCGTGATGAGTGGAGTGAGGGAAGAAAGAAGGGTTTCCATTCTTGTGGCGATTTGTTGTTGAGGTTGCAGGTGAGTGATGTCGGCTTACAAATACAAATCCTCCTGCTTCAATTTCATTTATTTCTAAATTTATAAGAGAAAAAAAAAAGTAAATTAATTCTTTTTTTTCCCTCCAGCTTAAAGGGGAAAGTGGAATTGATTTTCTCGGAATTCCGCCGGTGAGAATCGGCGTGGAGGAAGAAATCAGCTACGAGAAAGCGGCGATTGCAGTGAAGAAGGCTGTTCGGTTGAACCGGGCGGTCCAAGCTAGTGACGGACACTGGCCGGCCGAAAACGCCAGCCCAATGTTCTTCACTCCTTCACTAGTAATTTTCCTTTTTTAGCTTTTCTTTTTTACTTATTTTTCATGAAAATAATATAAATTATTGATTATTTACGATAATTTTTCGAATTTTCTGCAGATAATTGCATTGCATATTAGTGGAACCATCAACACGATGCTGACATCGGAGCACATAAAGGAATTGATCTGCTACATGTACAATCATCAGGTAGTTAATTTAATTTAAAACTGATATTTATTAATGAATACTCCCTTCGTCCCATTTATTTGGTCCAGTTTTAACTTGCACGAATGTCAAAATTCATTTATGAATACATTAAATATTTGAACAAATCTACTAAATTACCTTTATTTAGCATTAACTATTAATAATAACTCTATTAATTATGTTCAATTTATAAGGGTAAATTTGTAAACACATGCAAAAAACAATACTAAATTTAGATAATGGACCATATAAATGGGACACCTCAAAAAGAAAACATGGACCAAATAATCGGGACGGGGGAGTATAAAATTAATGAACTAGCGTGCATGGATGGTATTGTACGTATTTGATAGAATGCCGATGGTGGATGGGGATTTTACATAGAAGGGCATAGCACGATGATCGGATTGGTGCTTAACTATGTCGCCCTACGTATACTGGGAGAGGGGCCGGATGCTCGCGACGGTGCCATGGCCAAAGCTAGGAAATGAATTCTTGATCACGGAGGAGCCACCGGGATTTCGTACGGTAATTTATACACATATCAATATTTATAACTGTGACAAAACTCTATATTCCATCCGTTCCATTTTAATAGTCTCATTTTCTTTTTTTCGTATGTCCCATTTATTTGTCTTATTACAAAGAATAGAAAATTAATCCATACGCTTTAATGAATTAGTAATTTCCTTAACCCTATGTTCTTAATTATTATGTCAAAAACGTCCTGGCTCGAGGTGTGATGATGAAAGCACATTGTCTAGGCCAAATTTCCACGATACATATTTGGGTGTTTGTCAAAAGCAAAGAGAGTTAATAGCAAGACACATAGGATTGTTTATTGTTTTATGTCCCACTCTTAAGCTTTCGTGTTCTCACACAACTCTCGAACCACAATAATGACTTGGATTTTAGTTTTTGAAGTGGCACTGATATACAATTATAAAATTACTTTTTGAAGTTACCGTACAACTACACTAAGGCTATCCCATTAATGACCGATCGTAACCCAACCATTTAATAAAATATTCATTCTTTTTTCACCCATCACATAACTTACAACTAAATATTTTTTACATCTCCATCAATGACCTCAATCCAACCTAACTTTTTAATTAAAATATAAATTTCTCTCTTCTAATATAATGTAACACTTAATATATGTATTATTATATACTTAAAATTCAAAATTTACTAAACCAATAAAAAATACTACAATTAATTAATACAAATAAAATAGAAATCGACAAAATACTATACACTAAAAGGTCATCACTATACACTAAACATTCATAATTTATTTGATAAATGAAAATTTTGATAATTGATGCAAAATAAAAGATAAATTATTTCATAGTGTGTGAAATTATAAAAACATTTCTCTATTTATAAAATATATTTTTAGGAGTTTTGGTAAATTTTCTTTAAATTATTAATTAAAGCATATAATTTAAGTCATATTTTTTTAAACTTAACTAACACCAATTATATGGTGCCAAGTGTTAGTTTGCAAATTGATTGGAGTGGCCAAGAAGTGGCTGTCTCCCGTCCACAGTCACCAAAATTTAGGGTTTTTTTTTAATTTATTATTTTATCGGTATTGATGACATTTTAAAACTGGTTACCAGTGTAGTGGTCTAAGACTATTCTCATCAGTGACCGGAATATGATCCAACCATCTAATAAAATATATATTTCTCTTTCATCCACATATACAACCTACAACTTAATATAACTTACATTCACATCAGTGACCAAACCCAACCTAACTTTCTAATTAAAATTTTTATTTTTATTTCTAAAGTAATACAATATAAAAATTAAAAAAAAAATATTTGAAATCTTATATTTTAAGTTCATAATTACAATGAATGCATTGTTCTGCACTAAAAACTTATAATTTTTTACAATTGAAAAGTACAACTATGAATAATAAATACTAGCCTTGATTTATAGAATATTGAAAATTTTTAAATAATTATATAAAAGATTAAAATTTATATTATTTTAAATATACATAATACAAATTATATTTAACAATAAAATGACACCAATAAAAAAGTGTCATGTGTACCATGTGTCTGTGGGCATAAAAGGTTGCTCGTGGGCTATGCAACCAAGGTTAAAAAATTGTGTTGCCTTTTTCTAGTTTCTTATTATTTTTTTTTATTTTTTTTTGTCTTATTAGAGTGACCAACCTTAAAAGGTTACCACTGTTGATAGCCTAAGAGAGTTTAATTTATACATTAACAATTTAAATTGCAAACATTTAGGTATATATAGTGATTGCTTTAACTCCAATACATTGGGATAAAAAGAACTGAAAAAATTAAAATTAAAAAAAATAAAACAAATGGGGTGTATCCGAGTCCTAGATAGAGTGTGAGACCCCCGCTTATTGCCTACACAAAGTAAGCTATTTTAGAGTGGAGTGGGTGTTACTATTAAGTTTTAGAGTGGTAAGAATGATGTTGAGTAAATTTCTTTGACATCTTCATAGAAAAAAAGTAGACATCAATTGTGGACTAGAAAATTGCATGTTAATCATAAGGAAATCGTAGAATGTTCTTTTATTCACTCAAGATCAGAATCACTTTATTCTCTTTGATGAACCCTTACAAAATCCCTTCAAATTAACAATACATTGATTGCTTCATAATATACAACAATAAACACTGGAAATTTAAGAAGAAAAAAACAGATTTGCTCTCTTTATTCCAGTTTTCTTGTATACATACGTATATTTACAGGCATTGTGACGACCATACTCGTTTACGATACTCTCCAAGCGCCCACAGAGGGAATACATTCCTGTATTGCGCGTAATGCAGCATGCAGTTCTTCATGTACACACCCGTTATGTCCTGCTCCATTCAAATTCTCTTGTTAAACAAAATTTGACTAAAGAAACAAAAAAAAGCTTTTGTTTTTTTTTACCTCTTGAGGGAAATCTCCATCGTCCATCTGTGCATTGATCAACAGTTTTGCTGCTCTGTGTAGAGGCTTTGGATCCCTCTCAGCCTATTTTCATCAAAACCAACATATCTTGAGCAACTCTTTTCTCTAAAAAAAAAACTAATTAAGTAGTTATATAATCGAAGAACTAACCTGCCCACCATACATAAGACCTAGCATTGCCCATGATGTCTGAACAAGATTTGTCCGATTTCCTTCCAATGGTATGTATTTCTGTTACAACATCAACACATTATTAGAGTTTCCCATCTCAAAAAGAGACTCATATTCTCTAATGAAGATCAAAAAATGTACCATGCTTGGGCAGGACTCGAGGCTCTCTCCCCATCCACCTTCTTCATTCTGTGTTGACAAGAAGAAGTTGACACCTTTTCGAACTGCTTCGCTGTTCTCATAAGTCTTCCCGGCTGCAGCCAATCCTCCGAGCACGAAGCAGGTGCCGTAGAGGAAGCAGATTCCCCAGTATCCATACCATGAGCCATCAGGCCATTGCTTTCCTTCCAGGAAACTGAGAGCCCTCGAGACAGAGTTGTCGATCTCTTTGGCGCGGTGGCCTGGATATAGACGCTTGAATGATATTAAAGCCTGGATTATAGCTGCAGTGTTTTCCACATGCCTAAACCACAAAAGAAACTGTTAGTTTATTTTATCAAATTGAAGTTTTTCTAGAGCTCAGAGAATCAAGAGTCTTACTCTTGCTCAACTACAATGTCTGCAAAGAGCTCTGAGGGGTTCAAAACCTGAAAGAAAATGGGAAGAATAAGTTCTATCTTATGAATTATTCAATGTGTACAAGATTTTTGCTTGTTTCATTCAAGAATTCTTACTTGAAGATATGGTTGTGGAATCGGGGGCTCCCAGATGGAAAATCCACCACTTAGAGGGCTCTGAAAACCAACACAAACCACAATAAATCCCACAATGTAGATTAAAAAAAGGAAAAGCAAACTAATCATCAAGAATGAGGGAGAATATATCATACTTGCAAATAAAGCAGCACATTCACGGCTTCGTATAGTCTCTCAACATCTGCCTTCTCCCCTGCTATTTCTTTCGGCATTTGTGACAGGATAAGCAGACACTGAAAGATAGTTTAATTGTCAATTTTACGAACCAAAAACAACAAAACATGTCGGGCTGAGATAGAGAAAATGCATACCTTGAGTGCTTCAGCAGTGCAGTCTGATACAACCCATCCCTGATCTTGATCTGAGAAAGTCCATGAACCTTTCGTGAAGTGACGATACATGGCCTTGAAATCTCCTTTCGGGTTTTCCTTCACCTAAATGAATCACACACACAACTCAAATCAAAATGAAACCATGCACGAGTTGAACAAGTTTTATTGCATTCATTTCATGATAAGGTACGTACCTGTGACTCTTTTATGTAGAAATGAGCCTTCTTCAGACAATCGCCGTATTCATCAACCATTCCGCTTGCAATAACTGCTTGAGTTGCAAGAGCGCTGTCCCACAGCTGACTCCCAAAACTCTGCATTTTCATGCCATCTTCAGCCAGCCACAAGTAATCCGGCACCCTCGCTAAGTGATGCTTGAATTCATCGCAGTTGGGGTCGTGCGCCCACCAACACATCATCTGAAGACTCTGTATGCATAATAAACATATATACAACAAATCATTATCTGATCTTGATGTAGTAGAAGAATACTCTCTTACAAGAAAAGCAGAAAACGACATGCCTTTTCGACACATCCGATGGTAATATACCGGCTCTCCTCAGCTCCGTAGCGCATGTATTTGATGGCCTTATCCATAGCTTTCTGCCGGATCTTGTTCAACGGCCAACGCCTCATCACCGGCTCCGTGCAGTAGTTGAGAGTGTCCCACAGTAAATCTTGAATTCTTGAGTGAGGATAGTAGAGATCTTCCTGGTTTCCAGCAATAGATTTCCAAAACCAAACGTTAATAGTCATTTCCATGGTCGTAAAATCGCTAGGCGTTATTTGGGCGCTCGGATAGAGCCTTGTAATCAGTAAATTATTTTTTTATATTTATATTTATAATATATATATATATTAATATAAAAGAAAAGAAATTATATTAATTTAATTATTTTTTAAAAAAAAGTCCGTCGACTAAACTAATTAGTCGGCGCCTAAGGATTAATTACTCGCCAAACTGCTTAAATGCGAAGATTTGAGGGTTTTCGGTTCGAAACTACCTTGCAACAATGGTGGCGCGCCTTGTTCCAATCAATCTGATCGTATGGCTTCAGGTGGATTTCATCACGAATAGATAAAACGACGTCGGTGAGGGGTCCGTGGAATTTTTTGGCGTATAGATATGACATTGGCATGTATGTTGTGCGGCAATAACACCACATCTTTGCTGCATTTATTTTTATTTTTTTATCATAAAATTTAATAATTGAAACGATAAATTTATAAATAAATTAGTTAAAAATGGTTGAAGATTTTTACCAGGATGATAAGGGAAAACTGAAGGGAAGAGCCAGAATTCTGGTGGAAGTGGGTTGCAACCATCCCATTCATACACTCCAAGAACCTGAAAAAATTAAATTTTAGTTATTACTCCCTCCATCCCGAAACAATTGTCTTATTTGAAAATGGCACAGTTACTAATACGTGTACAGATAGAGAAAATAAGTATTTTATTAGTGAGTGTATATTAACTTTCCATTTTAGGTAAAATGACAATTGTTTGGACAAACGAAAAAGGAAAACAAGACAATTGTTTCGGGACGAGAGTATTAAGAGTTATTGTTTCTTCATTATTTAAGATGATGGATCCTGCTCGAAGTATAGCGGTGAAACCAGTAAGTACAAGTTTAAGCTACCTGTAAATATCTAGGTATGTGAGCATAAATTAATAAAAAAAAAATAGAAAAGTGAAGATCGATTTATAATCTTTTGTGATTAATTAAAGTCGAACTACCATATGGGAAGGGACCTCATACTATTCAATTAACTCAAGAAATTTGGACCATAAATAAAAAGAAAAATCATGCTAGTGATTTATGATATATGATATTATCTACCACGAAATTTATGACTAGTGCATGGGCTGTGTCCCCCACAAGATAATTATTTATTTATTTATTATTTTATTTGTCATCATCATAAGCTATACCAAAATTATATATGTATAGAATTTTGTCACTGTCAAAAGTAATGATATTTTTTCATACAATAATGAAATATGAATTAATTACCGAAAGATACGTCTTTCCCCACGACGGAATCCCGGTAGCTCCTTCGTGATCAAGAATCCATTTCCTAGCTCTGGCCATGGCGCCGTTGCCGGCGTCCGGCCCCTCCCCGAGTATACGTAACGCGACGTAGCTAAGTGCCGATCCAATCATCGTGCTGTGCCCTTCTATGTAAAATCCCCATCCACCGTCCGCATTCTGTTCAAAACGTACAATATCATCAATGCATGCTCATTATTTTTATTAATCATTAATAATTATAATTAATTACCTGATGATTGTATATGTAGCGGATTAATTCCTTAATGTGTTCTGACATCAGCACTGTGTTGACAGTTCCACTAATATACAACGCAATAAGCTGCAGATTTTTTTAAAAAAAAATATCACGTGAGTAAATAATTAACCAGCAATTTTTATTATTTTTTTAAAAAATAAATGGAAATAATTATTTTTTTTTAATTTTTTACCAATGGAGGAGTGAAGAACATGGGACCGGCATTTTCGGCCGGCCAGTGTCCATCACTAGCTTGGACCGCCCGGTTCAACCGGACAGCCTTCTTCACTGCAATCGTCGCTTTCTCGTAGCTGATTTCTTCCTCCTCGCCGATTCTCACCGGCGGGATTCCGAGGAGATCGATTCCACTTTCCCCTTTAAGCTGGTGGGTAAAAAAAAAGAATTAATTTCTCTTTGTTTTTTCTTATAAATTTAGAAATAAAGAAATTCAAGTATTTGTAGGCCGAAATCACTCACCTGCAACCTCAAGAACAAATCGCCGCAAGAATGGAAACCCTTCTTTCTTCCCTCACTCCACTCATCGCGAGCCTTCTGAAAAGCTTCCCGCTGCGCTTCTCTCTCCTCCGGCGTTCCGGCGTCGTGATCGAACTCCCAAATCTGCCGGCCGACGAAGTTGTTGGTGCTGTACAGATAGGGGCTGTTGCCCTCGGCAATCTTCAGCCTCCACATATTTTTTTTTTTTTTTGCTCAACTGTATCAATCAGTTTTAGTTACTACGATGTTCGACAATATAAAACAAGGCAAGAACTAAAACGTATACGTTTTCAGTTTGGCACTCTGGTGTCAGAATTCAGACAGCTAAAAACAGAAAGAAGCTGAGGTTATTACCACAGTAGGAAGAGGTGGGAGATGTAAGAAAATTTGAAGAGGTGAATGAGTTTTACACGTAAAGATTGTAGATGTTTGTGGGGGAAAGTGTAGGTTTGGAGTGATGCAATTTATAGAGTAAATGAAGAGAGTTAAGTGTAAAAAATAAAAATAAAAATAAAAATAAAATAAAATGAAGAGAGAGGATGAGTTCAAGAATGGCGACTGCCCACCCATTATTGATTTCTTCACCTACAGTCGGTTGGTGACGTGGAAAATAGGCCGCCAGTGGAAAATGGGAGCCCTATTTTTTGCAATAGACGATTTAATAGATTTTTTCGTTAAATACATTTTATTTTGTTTTTTTATATATATAAAATATTTAGTTGAAGTATTAATTAAAGATCTATTCATACTCTTTTTATTTAAGAACTTGAAATGTCGTAAGTGGAATGAATTATTGTAACTAGAATGTTGTTAAATCTAATTGGAATGTAATAAGTTATAATTAGGATTAATAAAATGATTTAATAAACTTTGATTAGGATCAAATACGCCCAAAAGAATTTTAACGACAATAATATTGACATTAGTATAATACAAATTTTTACCAATTTTTAACATGTGTTTACGATCATCAAATGCATGTTGCTACTTAAAGGAGCATTGATAAATTTATAGTTTAACTTTTCACATTCAGTCATTTTTATAAAAATAATATATTATGTATAAAAATGCATTTTAATTCCTCAATGAGTAGTGGTCAAGATTTAGTAAATTGATGACCATTTTTTGACAGCTTAGCAGATGATGACTTGAATATTTTTATTCATTTTTTCTAAGTTTGATTCTTAACTTCTGTAAATTTACATCTTCATGCATAACATTTATCTATTGTTATAATTTAATCTCATTTGTTAGTTTGTTTTTGCAAAACCAACATATATATATATATATATATAAAGCAAACAATTATTGCCTTTTTCAGCAAAAAGAAAGTTTTTATTTTAAGACCGTGAGAATTGATGAAAAAACTTGACCGGCTTGATTATACAAGTGGACACAAATAAATAAACAAAATACTAGTATTTGATTTTATAAATTATATTTCCAATGATAAAAATGATATATTTACAAAAAATCAAATAACTATTTGTGCATTTATATCGGGATTAGTTACGAGATTCCATAAACCAAAAAACAAGATCTATTAAACAATATTAACAAATATTATCATTAAAATAGATCATGTAAAAAGTAATAGATGCGGCGATAAATAATGAATACGAATCGCATATGGAGACAAATCATAAATATGAACGCAATCTTCGGAAAATATGCATTTCATTAATACAATTGGGTACTCGCGTCAAACCCTGATTTATTATATTATATGTTTACATATAAAAAATAAATAAATAAATAAGAAATCAGAAGTTGAAATCAATTTTGGTCCATGGTTTTGACGGTTTAAACAGTTTAAGTTGAAATGTATTTTAATGTAATTAATAATTTTCATTTAAATTATATATACATTAAGTGCGTTTTTAAATAAACGTACAAACAAATAAAATTGATAATTTTTGTTTTTATTTAGAAATATGTATGATAACTAAAAAAAATAGTCTTAATTATTTAAAATAGTCAATTTTATAAAATATATAATGATTTTAGCCCTTTTATTTTGGCATATCAAATATGGCCAAAAGTACATATTTTTAATTGAGATTTGTTAAAATGTCCTAATCAAGCAATAATTTTTAGGTTGGTGATGAAATCGAAACATGAAAATATATATTTTAAGTATTTTTCTCAATATTTAGAACTTAAAAATAATATTTAAATCGCACCCGAGTCGCACTCGGTCCCTTTCGGATCGCACCCAGTCCCTCTCATGTTGAGCATAATTTTTTTAAATTTTTTTTTGACCTGTGTCGCACTCGGATCGCACCCAATCCCTCACATGTTAACCATAATTTTTTTAATATTTTTTTTACCTAGGTCGCACTCGGGGTCTCACCCGATAGCACCCGGGTCGCACTCACACTCTCTCACACACAGTACACACACTACGCAATATTTAATAAATATTGCTTTATTTTATTCTTTAAAATATCTAAATTTGATCTGAAAATGTCAGAAATATATATTTTTAGCTATTTTTGAGATGTATTCATAAGTGTAGCTAAAATCGTTAGATACAATAGTTAAATTGGTTATTTCATAATTTCTCTCAATAATATTTGAGAAAATTGCATTATTTTATTCAAACAAATTTATATAGAGAGAGAGGGGTGTGCGTTAAAACTTGGTTGACTATGAGTATTATGAATTATGAAATAGATACATGCATGTGCTAGTATATTATGGACCAAACTATTATTCTTAACTCAAACTTGCCATATAGTAATTTAATTGAAGATTCTCATTCAACACGTTCTCCTAAATAATTTTACTATCTCAATAATTTAATTTCGAGATATGCCAGCTGACTTCATGGATCCAATTTGTCATTTTCTAGGCTTGCTAACCTTTTTTTATTTAAATATTACTTTTGTTATTTTTTTTCGTAACTTCACTATTCTTTCCGATGGGTGAAGTCAAGAGAGGAGGGCGATAAAAAAAAATATTTACATATTAAAATAGTATATGTATAGTCAAAATTGAGTAAATTCTTGGGAAATGATTATTACAGCAAAAAGGGATTACGTAAATTCAAAATCCCATTTATTTAATTCTAATAGTCAGCAAATAGTGAAAAAGTATAAATAAGTACAAATCATAAATGTGTATAACCAACCTAATTAAAACATTAAACTCTAAAATATGTAAACAACTAATAGCTATGTATGCAAGTAACTAAACACAAAATGCATTAAAGATCTCAAGTGACAAAAGCTCTTGGCAATCGAGTTGAGTATTATCGTATTTAAATTTAATTAGTAAAATAAAGAGTTTTAGATTTTTAATATAATATACTCATTTAAATAGCTCATGAGTTGAATATTACTAAATTCAAGTCTAACTCTTTTAATCAATAAATTTCGGAATATGAATTTAGATGAAGTTTTATCGAGAAGAGATCTGGATATTTATGCTCTTAAATAGTGCTAGCCGTTTTAGACTTACAAATTGAACACAATGAATGTGAAAGCTAGCTAAACATGATTTTATGTGAAATCATATATGTATAATATTGGCCTAAATCTTTGAGGATTCCATTTCAATAATTGAAGCAACCGAATCAAATATTTATAGCGCCTCCCAATATGCTAACCTTTCAAAATCAACATTAAATAAAATTAAAAGAAACTAAAACCTAAACTATTGTCGTCTATTCAAATAAATATAAAGTTTTCAATCATAAAAACATGTGATTACAAATAATTAAAATAGAACAAACACGAATATTATGGGCAATGTTATCCCTTTCCACTAAAACTCACCAAACAATTAATGTCTCAAAAGTTGGTTAGCATATCTCGGATTATGAGTTCGATTGCACCACTATACATTATATGTATATTTCATTGAGTATAGCATCTAAGGATTACGAGTTTGATCCCATCACTAGGGGTGTTCATGGTTTGGTCGAAACCGGTCAAACCGATCAAACAGGAATTTGATCGGTTTGAAATTAAATTTTCAAACTGACGGTTTAAAATTTTTGAAACCGGTTAAACTTGGCTTGGTTACGGTTTGGAGACTCAAACCGGCCATATCGGCAAGACCGGCTGTATTTATATGTGTGTATATATATAGGTATATATATATATATACATATATTAAATATATAATTAATTATTATAATTTGTAGTTCATTTGTTAAGTTTCTATTTTTTCATACAATTAACTCATGTTTAAATTTCTTGGCCAACATACTGAGTTTTTAGTTTTAATTTTTTTTTTATCAAAAATCAACTAATAAGTATTAACATTAAATATAATTATTTTATATAATTTTTTAAAATAAATTAAGTATGAACATTATTATTATTATGATTTTACACTTCTCTTTCAATTTTACATTCAATTATAAATATAAGATTTTTAAAACTAAAATTACATTATTACAAGTAGTAATTAATAATAGAAATCAATTAATTTGTATTTAGACCCTAGTTTTCTACCAATTATAGTAAATTGTTGAAAGTTGAAACATATTTCATTTCAAATCGTCAAATCCGCCGGACCAAACCGTTTTTATACGGTTTGGCCGGTTTGGTTTCGAAAAATTATTTGGCCAGTTTGGTTTAAAAAAATTTCAAACAATATCTATTAGTTTGACCGAAATTTTTCTGCCAAACTGGACCACAAACACCCCTACGCACCACTATACATTATGTGAATATTTCATTGAGTATAGCATCTAAGTACGTACAATCTCGTAAAGAGCAACTTATAAAAAACATGAGGAAGATAGCATGCATACCTGATGAATAAGGCAGAAATTGAAGGGGGTGATTGAATTTGTTGGTGTATTTTTGTGTAGATTTAGTGTGTGAGGAAAATCATGCTTATATATAGGAAAGAATTGCAGGTGGTGAAATCCAATCTACCAATAGGAAAAAAGTCTTCTTTTCATTGCAGACTTTTGCTTTTTGTCAATGTAGGGGGGCTAACTTTTATAATTTTAGTATATTTAATAAGAATTTATTTATTTATCTTTGTGAAATTCTTCAGGTACACACACTTTCAATATGGTATTAATGTGTAATAATTAAGTAGATCTTTTTCATTAATTCGGACAGTGCATGGTGACAAATCAACGTAGAACTGTTCATGATTTTGTCTACTGAATTAAACCTAAAAATTTTATTGAGATTGAAAATGAATCAAATTTTTATTATAAGTATCCAATTTTTACTTAATAAATCCATTCAAACTTGATTGATAAAGTAATTTATGTGAAGAGTCAAGTTTAGATTTGCCACTACTTGAATCAGCTTGAGCTCGTGAATAAATTTATTCAACAAATTAATTTAAACATGTAAAATATGTGTTTTTATACTTCAATTATTACCTAGTTGATTAATTTAATTTGTTATCAAATAAGAATGATCTTAAAATATGTATAATGTTTTATAAGAATAAAATAATTGAATTTAATAAAAATTAATAATTAAATATAAGTTTAATCAATTAAGTAATCATTATACCTATGCCTTTTATTGAAAACGCTAAGGTAAGTCAATATTGAAAGAGCAAGTCTTTGTTTATGTTAATGGAGTAGTTAAAAAACTAGATTATACATAATATTCATTTGGATACAATTTAATTGTATACAAGATTATCAATCGATATGTGTATTAGTTTCCTTACAAACATATATATATATATATATATATATATTATAATTGAAAATGTTCGAATGCATAAATATCTATTTAACAAACTGAGCCACCAAACAATTTCGCAAATTAATTCCTTCTTAAAAAAGAAAAATAAACAAAGTTCGAGTTAAGAAAAATAAATATAGTTGGTGTTCCGCTACACAACATTTTTTCGCCAAACAGGCAACATTAATAATGGTGGGGCTTATTATATCATAACTATATTTATTATAAAGTCCTTAGCTGCCGATCAGATCAATAATAATATTATTATTATTATTATTATTATTATTATTATGAGAGAGAGAGAGAAGAGTTAACACACATAGGGTCATGATCCAAAATGTCTTTACCGTGAAAAATAAAATAAATTATCGCCATAGATTTTGTTGAATATACGCTCAAGATCTTTCAAAAAAATTTCAGTCATTATATCCCCCAAAACATGCATTATAGAGTAATTTCATCATTTATCTCATACTTTGTTAGGAAATTTGGTTGTTAAAAACTTCCTTATCCTTGTTTTTTGAATTGGTGGGTCAAAACCAGTCTAGACTCTAAATTAGCCCCATTTTTTTTATCATAAATGTAAAGTCCTGTAAAGTCTTTAATTGAGTTGTAATAGGAGTTGATCGAAGAACAAACTAAAGAATCAGTTTGTGGATGCGCTAAGGACTCAGACAATATGAAGATAAGTATGGAACTGATTAGTCTGAAACTGACAAATTTGGAAACTTAAGCTAGAAACTGATTCACCACTTTCAAATATCAAACTAGTCAGTTTGGGGATTAATGTTCAAACTAGTGACGTCAGACAGCATGAAGTTTCCAGACTGACGACATCAGCATGGAATCGCAAGTCTCAATCCCCGTGCATAGAGACAAAAAAGAATCATCTAAAGAATGATACTGACAAGTTCATACTTAAGGATTGAAGATTCCATAAAATCTAAAAACTCAGGACTTCAGTCTTGATTCCTCGGACTGATTAAAATAACCGTCCTGACACAAAGGTGAATAGTTAACATTTAAAGTCAGAAAAGCATGAGTTGGTGCAGGGTTCCCGGAAAATCACCTACCTACCACAGAAAACACTACAAAAAAACTGACAAATAGCAACGGAAAAATCCGTCGCGAAAGCATGTATTTCCGTCGTTAAACAAATTTTTGACGGATTATCAACGGAAAAATTTAGTAGTTATATACCTCGTCGCTAAGACAAAGGCTACCGAATCAAATTCCGTAGCGAGACTACCGACGACCTTAAAGACGGAATAATCCGTTGCTAATGTAAACTAGATTCCGTCGCTAATTAACTACGAATTTAGAGACGGTTTTTTGTGTCGCTGGATGAAATTTTGCAACGGAAATCTCCGTTGCAAATGGCAGCATACAACGGAATACCAACTATTATTTCCGTCGCTAGATGCAATTTTGCAACAAAAATATCCTTTGCTAATTGTAATTTACGATCGACTACTAACTAATTTTTCTTCACCACTAATTTTGTAAATTGAATGTTAAATTATGTAATTAATTATGTATGCATCATTTATTTCAATTACCATAGAATATATATATCATTGACAAATAAAAATATGATTTTTAAATGGTTTACAATAAATAAGAGTTGTCTAAAATACCAAACATTTCAAATACAATCTCATTTAGTTCTAAATGATCCTGTTTGAAACACATCTCTTTAAGGTTTTTCATTACATGAATTAGTTTGAGTCCATTCATAGTTTGTAATGAATCAAGGCATGTACTATGATAAGAGCCATGATTAGTGATTGATCCTCTCCCTCTTCCACAACCCTATTCCTTCAGCTGTTTGCCTGCAAATGAAATCCATTCATTACCCAAAAATTCATTTCATGTCATTCCAACACTACAACTAATTAAATTAATGAATTGTGTTGGATAAACACCTGCAGAACTAGTTGTGTCCAAGGTAACCACCCTCTGATCTGATTGATGAAAGATATGATATTGAGATGCTACCAAAAGAATACCCGCTGACGATCAGTTGTTCATCACTAAAGCATAAACTTGACATTGCACCAGGATGCATCCTGCAACAGTAAAATAACAGGAATGTAACTTGCCAGGTATCCTCAAATTTGAAGGGATTCGTGAACTGAATCACGAAGTCCGTTTGCCAAGGATCGTTAATTGGAATATCAAAAATAAATTGCTATGCCTATGAACAATCCTAGCATGCTCCTATATTATTATGCATAAGAAGGTTGTGCGGAATACCTGGATTGAAGAACGATGAAGAACGCGTGCGTAGAGATGCCCTTTGATCCTTCCCACGCACCAAGATTTAATTTCCTAACAGATTGAGGAAATTAATCTTAAGAAAATAATAAGATATTTTCGAAAATTAAGAGGAGAGAGAAGAAGAATCCTCCTGATCTGATCTTCTGATCTGTATCCCAACTCGATCTGAAAATCTGGTGAAGATTATTCTATCAGATCCCTTGCCCGGTTGAGAAGCAGAATTTCCTCCTCGTAAACTCAATCTCAATCGATCACTAGCAGCTCCCAAGGCTCTGGTTTGCTGTGTGTAATCTGTGATCTTATGAGAAGTAGGTGCAATTGAGTTATGAGGTACTGAGGCCTATTTATAGGAAATTCTTGGCTTCTATTGGGCTTGAGTTATCATGGGCCAGACCAGGGACCAGAATGCAAATAGCAAATAAGGCCTATCAATTAATTAATTCCCATATTCAACCCAGAATATAATTAATTAATTAATATTGATTCATGCCACCAGAGAATCAATACTGTCCTACCTATTTGCTACCACGTTTGAGGAACGGGTTGCATTAGACTCGGTTTATCCCCACATTTAAGGTTACAGACATTCGTTAATTAATTTAGGCTCTGACAAGCCATTTAATTAATTAACATCTTTAATTCCTGAATCAATCCACTCAAACCTTTTCACTTATGCTTGAACTTAATCAGCCTGCAGGACTTTAGCATAACGAACCTTTTGAGCTGTTCAGGGAATGTCACCATCCTATACTGGATGTGGTTACCTAGTTCAGATACCAGACAGTCATACACAAATTAATATCACCCAAGACTGCAGAAGTACAGGTTCAACTAGAACCTTTTCTGCAACTCAAAGTGATATACAATGTATGTATACTTCTGTATCCTCATATAGGTTTAAGATTCCATCGAGTCATAGAGATCTAGATTCTTTTAATGTCAGATAAAAGAATCGATCTCGACTTAGGTCCTCATCAATGTGTACCCCACACCAGCATACCAAGACATCCAAGATAAGATGCTTATCCGCATATGCTGCAGCCTATACCAACAGTTTATCCTGGAACTGTCTCAGCTGTGATGACTATTTATATCTCGCTAGGTCAAATGATCCATACGATCTTCCGTGATCTCCTACACACCGTATGATCTCCCTATCGACGAGATAAGAGGATAATTGTGTTTGCGACACATGTTTGTTAATTCAGACAGGAGATGAACATACAACAATTATGATTCCCAGTATATTAACCAATAAACCTTGTACATAATATACCAATCATAATGCTTTCAGTATATAAATCCATCAAAATTATAGTATGAAAATCCATATGAATCAATGCTTCTATTCATCGTAAATAAGCAGCGATTCCCATGACTGAAGAAATCAGAAGCAATGTTTGTCCAAAAATGGTAAAAGAAATGAATATTGATAAGCACAAGACATATGGAAAACAATGAAAGGGACAAATTGTGGACATAGGAAGAGAAAATGTTGAGAAAAGCCAACCTTTGAATAAATTCCAAAATATATTAGAAGATGATAGAGTGCAGAAAAGTAAAAGAAACACAAAGTAACAAACATTCTTGATTATTTGCGAAACCTTTCTACTATACATGTCAAAGACACGCACTTTCCCATCCTCACAACTGACCAGTGCCTGTGGATCTACATCGATGGATCTACCATTATCAATTCTATGCAGAAGCATCGAGCACCTGACTTGGCGGAAGACTTATTTCCCATCAATATGTTTTTTTCCTGACATACGAAGAAAAATATATTATCACAGGTCTCCCAGCTATACAGATGAGATGAGCAGAGTTGAGATGACTGACCTGATTGTGATCCAGAATCCAAGCTTGACATTGAACTGAACTGGCGTTTAGGCCGCATAATTTGATTGCTGCGATGTCATAGGCTTCTGCAGCTTCCTCTTCTGTGCCTGAAAACATGCATGGAAATTAGAAAAAAAAAACATAATTTTGTAGAAGTTGAGTTATGAGTGTAAGAAGTTGAGTTGTTACTGAAAGTGCCCAAGTAAAGGTCTTTGTTGCCAGCAACTCTTCCAATTCTTGCTTGCCATCTCCCATGCTGGTGGTAGTAGTGGTAGTTCCCCAGTATTTCAATGCAGCAAGATCATAAGCTCGAGCAGCTTTATCTTCCTTGTCATAACCTCCTGCAATATATATATTAGACACCACCATTAATTGAAATTTTCGATCCACAGCAACAAAATTTAAATATTGAAGATCAGAAAAATGGAATGGCTTGGTTGATAACATTACCTAAATAAACTGCAGAAGTAGCGCAGGATAATTGGGAGCCCAATAGAGAGACAAGGAGGAAACAAGAGTTATATATTCATAAAACTTGTAAATAATTGCAATAAATAAATAAATAATAATAATGGCAGACAGATTTCCTTCATACTTTGCCTCCCTTTCCTAGTTTTTGTGTCTAAAAATGCATAATGTGGGAAAGCAGAAGAACCTATGCACTTACAGGGTTGTCTTCATCCTCTTGAAGGGAGCGCTTCTGTTTTCCTGAAGCCTTCCAACTGCAAAGAATAACTCTGTAAGCAGTCTAAAGAAACACAAACTTCGTATTAGTAAGCTTCCATTACCCCAGGAACGATGAAAATGAAGCTAACTAGACTTCAAAAAGGCCCACGCAACTCTGCAATATATCTTCAAAGGAGTCTCAACAAAAGATGCTTTACCAAAAGCTATTTAACAATGCATAAAGAGTAATATTTTTAAGTATATCAAAAGCTATTCAAAATAGACAAATTACCAGCCAAAGAAAGACATTTACATCAGGAATGGCAAAAAAAAATACTTCTAAAAGGAAAGAGCTGGAACAAAAAACAAAAACAGACTCATGAAGGTCTGTAACCACTCATAAACTTTGCTAAGATAGACTCCATCTGCTCCTTCATCCTGGCCTCCATTTCAATCTTTTCCTCCTTCATCCTGGCCTCCATTTCAGCCTTTTCGCGATTAAATTCCTCCCTTTGCTCCTTCAATCAAGAATCTAGTTCCTCTTTCATTCGAGACTCCATTCTTTGTTCAATCTCTTCCACTTTTTTATCCAAAGCTTGTGAATAGAGTTGAGAGACTAAATTTCTACCTACAACAAATGCATTTGATCTACATCCTAGACCAAACACACGTTTCTTTTTGGAGACACCACCCAACACATCCATAAAAATGTCATTCATGTCAACAGCTACCGGCTCGGTTGTGCCTGGAAGAGGCTGACTCAATTCTTGAGCTTTCGCTCGAACTTCTCCCTACAGTATCAAGTAAGCACATCATTAAGTATAATAATAACTATGCATTGTATTATAAGATTCTAATATACTCACAGCTATACGAGTAGATTTGTTGTTAGAAAATTCTCCGTTTTTACAATGGAGTCTCAAAAACAATTCCCAACCGACTGATTGTATTGGGATCCCCTTCTCTTTAGCCTATGCAATTAAATAAGCAATATACACATCAAATCAAAATCAATGCTACCAATTTTATGCATATATATGTGTGTGTCCATGTAACACATACCAAATCTTTAGCATACTGATGGGCACATCTGGATCCTCCTCTGTGAATAACCTTATCGGTATTTTTCGTTCTATTTCTTATTGCAACCTCTGACTTATCTCGTGTTTTAGATGATTTCCAATACTCCTCCCAAGTTGCCCATGCCTCTTCACTGATGAATGTTGGTCTTTTTCGGCTCTTCTTCACCCTGCATACCATATCCTTATATCGCTCACTAGCTTTTGAGAGCCACGCAGCATGGACCAACTCATCAAGTTCGGGTTCCCAGTAAAAATATTTTTGTAACAAATAATTAATAAGAACACATGAAGTTACCTTATCAATCAGCCATATTTCCATTTTACAATATTTCTGTAACAACTTGGGCTACATTTTACATTTATATATATATATATATATATATATATATATATATATATATATATATATATATATAAGAAAAAGGGATTCAAAATAATATGAGAGGACTGAAAATGAAAAAGAGAAAGAAAAAAATAATCGTAAACAATTTGCATTTTTTTAATCTAAAATCAGTCTATTCTTGCTATGAAAATAAAAGAATCAGTTGATTTCTTTCATAAATCTATTTATTGGCATAAAATTGATCAATTATTTTTACGATATTTTTCTCCAAACAACCCGCAATCCATCAATTTATATGTTTTAGAATAATTTAATAAAAAAAGGAGGTAGAGTTGATTTTTACCAATTTATGTGAAGCATTTACAGTGATGTTTTTGAAATGAAAGCTTAATATTCACAACTCAACATTACAAATTCAACCAATTCTTATCAATCAGCCATTTTTCTTATATATATATATATATATATATATATATATACTTGGGTTGACAATATGATTAATCCAGAAAGGACTCAGATTTTCTTTCGAGCTTTTGAACCATCTCACTGGAGGTACTTTCCTTAATTTTGACTGATAATTTTCCATATTATACTCAGATATCCTGAATCTTTTGTGTTACTATCAGAGGGCATTCAACAATTGGTTTGTTTTGTTTATGGTGAAGTGGTTTTTAGCAGATAACTTTTAATGTTTGTGGTGTCTTCAGAAACTTAACTCTGCGACAATGTAATGTGACCAAGTTACCTCTTCCAGAAATAGAAATAGAATGGAAGGAATTGAAATATGCATGTAATTTTATTTTATGCAACTATACCTTCAATTCATCAAAATATTGACGCTTCCTTTCTTCCGGTACGAATTTCCAATTGTAGCCTTGATCAGCTATAGCTCGTTTAAAGATAGATGTTGTCTTTGCTGCAATTTTGTGTGAAGGCATCAATGTCCTACAAATGACATTTAATTAGTATTATGAATAACAAATATACATAAAATGAAATTCATCAACAACAACAACAATAATAATAATAGTACCCATCTTCAAGCGTTATCTCAAGTCGAAAATCGTTGAAAGCACTAGTAACTCCATCCATATCAATTGAAGGGCCCATGCTACTAGATGATGAAGATTGCCTAATAGTCGATGAAGACTGCCTAATAGTCGACGAAGACTGCCTAGTGATTGATGAAGATTGCCTGATAGTCTCTTCAGGAGGTGCAAAACGACTATGTGCACGTGAGTTACCTCCACCTCTACCCATGATCTGTAAATAAAACAAAGTGTTCACATTATACTTCATAAATAGATCTTTGAATCACATTAATGAAACAAAATGCATAAACTAAATTTAAATATTTATAAACATTGAAATATATTAACCTGAAGCTAATTATTATCCTCGTCGGATTCGTTATCATCACTCTTGGCTTCACTCTCAACCTCACTCTCAAATTCACTCTCACCCCTACTTAAATCATCACTATCACCATCGCTATTAGAATTCCCATCAATAATTTCTATCATACTACCAGTAGACATGGAAATTGGATCAGGATCAATGTCTACGATGGGAGATGTAAAAGCATTTAACTCATCCTCTTGAAATGGTGGATCAATTGTTGAGTTGGGTGCTTGACTAGGAAACTCTATGTTTGAACAAGCTTTGATTTTACAAACAGCCCACCAATCATCTTTTGCTTTATTGGAACTGGGATACGAGCAATAAAATACTTGAATGGCTTGTTTTGCTAAAACAAAAGGTTCATACTTCATGTACCTACGCTTATGGTTTACTGAAACTAATTTGTAATCGGGATGAACCATTGTTCCCAATCTTGATGTATCAAACCACTCACATTTGAACAAAACTGTCTTTTTTAATGGTAAACTAGGATATTCAAGCTCCAAGATCTCAACTAATTGTCCATAAAAATCATTCTCAACTGCACCATAACAACTTCCTTTTACACACACTCCAGCATTCATCGTAGCTTTACTTGAACCATGCTTAATGGTATGAAATTTGTAACCATTCACATAGTATCCATGAAAACTCCAAGCGCTGCGTAATGGCCCCTTTGAAAGATCAAGAATGTACTTGTTGACAATGTTATTAGTAGGGTCTTGTGCCTACAATGTAAAATATATTAATTCACAAATTATAAAATTAATTAATTAAAAATATGTCAAATATTAATAATGCTCACATATCTTGCGAACCATCTTGGAAATTCCTTATCCAATTTATGATCAATCTCGGATCTTGATAGATTTGGATGATCAATTTGCATCTGCTCACAAAACAAACTACAATTATGTAGTTTATAAGAATTTTTTAAAGCAATGATATACTTACTCAATATACGGTTCAACTTCAGGGCAGTTGAGCAAAACATAACTCGTAGCAGCATTGTACTCTTCGTCAGTCAAATATCTATGTGACGATTTGCCAAATGATTGTCCGAGACATTTGAATATTGATAGACAATCTGGATTGTCATCTCTAATGCAATATCGGCCATCATAATTTCGAGGCACACTTTTGTGCCTTGTATATACATGATCTTCAAAATAGTAGGAGCAAAATGATGAAGCTTCTTCCACCAAATAAGCATTGCATATTGATCCCTCAACTTGAGCTTTATTTCGTACATTATTTTTCAGCTTTCGCAAGTACTTAATTTATTAATCAAATGTAACTATATATATGAGAATTATAAAAAGTTATAAATTTAGTATAGTTTTATACCTCTCAAATGGGTACATCCATCTGTATTGTACTGGTCCAGCAATCCTTGCTTCATCTGCCAGGTGGACTGGTAGATGCTCCATTGAATCGAAGAAACTTGGTGGAAAGATACGCTCAAGTTTACATAAAATAACAGGGATGTTTTCATGCAAACGACACATCTCATCAATGTTAATGGTTCTGGAAGTCAAATCTCGGAAGAATAGACTCAATTCAGTTATTGCTTTCTAAACATTTAGTGGAAGGAGTTCACGGAATGCAATAGGCAGTATTCGTTGCATTAGCACATGACAGTCATGACTCTTCATGCCAAACATCTTCAACTTCTGCATATCAACACACCTACTCATATTAGATACATAGCCATCGGGAAATTTGAGTGCTTTTATCCAATCGCATAAAATCTTTTTCTCAGGCTTGTCAAGCATATAACAGGCTTTTGGATATGTTCCCGTCATTTCATCACGTTTAAGTTCTGGTCGAGAGCAGTAAAAATTCAACTCTTCTCTAGATTTGGTGGTATCCTTTGTCTTTCCAGGAATATTCATTATTGTATTGAACACATTATCAAACACATTCTTTTCTATATGCATCACATCAAGATTATGCCGAATCAACAAAGAGCTCCAGTATGGGAGATCCCAAAATATACTTCTCTTTTTCCATCCAAAACCAGCTTTTGAGATTCTCGAATTTATTTCATCACTGCCCAACTCAGTTACCTTTTTAAGACCCAACATCTCAATTTCATTCAATATATCAGCACCATTTCTCATTTGTGGAGGTTCCGAAGTAATTACCTTATTCTTGGTGAATGCCTTTTTATTCCTTCGAAATGAATGATTGAGAGGCAAGAACTTCCGATGATTGTCAAACCACGATTGCTTACCACTACATTGTAGTGTAAATGCATCTGAGTTAGTCATACAGTATGGACAAGCCAACCTTCCAGCTGTGCTCCATCCCGACAACATAGATTATGCGGGAAAATCACTAATAGTCCAAAGCAAAGCTGCATGCATTTGAAAATTTTGCTTTTGTGACACATCATATGTAGATACACCTGTTTCCCACAAGTTTCTCAACTCAAATATAAGTGGTTGTAGAAACACATCTAATTTATCTTTTGGATTTCTAGGCCCGGGCACTAATACTGTAAGAAACATGTATTGTTCTTTCATACACATCCAAGGTGGAAGATTATAGGGAGTTATCAGTGCTTGGTATATATTTAAGGTTAAATATTTAAATAACCTCCAAATGACGTATTTTTTTCAAATTAATAACCTTTTTAGTTAAACATTTTGTAATAAAATTTGAATAAGCGTAGTTTAGAATAATTTGCTATTTAATTGAAAAGATCAACATTTATAATTTAAAGTATATTTGAATATTTAATCTTATATTTAGTTAGTATGTATATACGCACACATGGTCTCCAAATCAAATGTGCAAAACATTGTAACACATAATTATAATGTCTCATCACTAATATACAAAAAGTTTCACATCTTTGTGTGACAATGAATATATTAAAGTAAACAATAATATTGAACAATTATTAATTAAATGAGAATGAGTGGAGTGAGTCCATGAAAAGTCAACATTTTATGGCTGAGAAAATATTTCAAAGTCCAGGTAGTAGTTGGTAAATTGGAAGGAGCATTAAGTCCAATTTTGTTGCAATATTTCCTCTTTTGTTTAAGTGTGATTGATTGAGTCAAGCATGATTTTACGAGAAAATGACTCGTTATTATTAAGTCTAATTTTAAACTTTGAATACATCAAAGACCAAGATTTAATTAAACCTTGATTAGTTGAACTTAGATTTGTATTTACAATATTTATTATATAGTAAAAGAATAAATTATTTTAGTTTAAACGATATATTCATATTCGAATTCAAATTTTCTTATAACTAAAAAAGCTCATCAAAAACTTATTATATTTATCATTCTAAATATATAAAAATCTTTATTCATGAAGTTAATAATTTTATATAAGTTTAACGTTAACTCATTTAATTAACAAAATTTATTAAACGAGTTTGAATGAACTTCTATCAAATTTATATAGTTCATGAGTTGTGTTATATTTAAGTTATTTGATTTTGATTATATATAAAATTCATTTACAAATTTGCTTTGAAGTTTCACAGCACTACTAACTCGTGAGCAACTTTATAAGTAAATTTACTTCTGCATATAAAATTATATATAAAAAAAAAAACTCTCATATCGCCATATTTTAATTAATAATAAATTTAACTTTCTGCTACCAATTAATTAGTATACTAAATTCACTTGCATCCAAACACAAGTGGTATATATATATATATATGAAAATTTGATTATATAATTACTCATATCCATATATAGAGTATTAAATATGGCTTATAAAACGATTAAACATAACTAGAATTATAATATATTTTTTAATCATTATTGCTTTTGATTTTAACTGTTGATATTATTCATTTAAGTGTTTGTAATCATTCATATTTAACACAAACTTTAATTTTATGATTTTATTATATTACTCTCTACATATATTTACATGTATTAATTAATATTTTTTGGGTGACATCAATCTTTGATAATGTGACAAACAAGATATTGTAGTACTATATTTAATACGATAGTATACGATCCATGTAAATATTTTAATTCCATTACAACACATATTGTGTGTCACATTAAAAAAAATAATATTAATGAGCAAATAATGTGCGTGACACCCAATTTATCTTTTTTTTTTCTTCTTTAAAATAGCTATACAATATACACAAATTAAGCTGCAATTTATTATTACTTGATTCCATAATTATATTTTTTTTTATTATTATTTGAATTGGATGAGGCATATACATACAAATATGATTGATTTGTGGACATGTCACACGCCACTAAATAAGTGAACCAAAAATATGGTAATTCATTAATGAAAATCATGTAAATTACACGTGGCATGAAAAAGCATGTGGGAAATTAATTGTCGGCTAATTAAGTGGTGGGCTATGTCGTTCAATTTAGATGTGCGATGTGCAATAAAAATTAGTTAATGCAGAAATATTTAAATAATCAATGTTTAGTTAATGTGAACTCTTTCAAAGGTCAGAGATGATAGCCTATTGACTTCATCCACCCACACTCTCTCCTTTTCACTTCACTATTTTAATCATTTATTTTATTAAAATATACAATTTTTTAGATGGATTCATGGAATGGTACAGTTACATCTTTAAATAAGATTTAAATGTGTAGGGGGCGGAATTTATGTATGCGAGGACACTTTGAACGATTGCGTTAGGTACGCCTAAATAGTTTAGGTGGGTTTTATTTATATTCAAATGGGTTCACCAATCTCATATAGGATTTATTAATTCTCAATTAGAAAATATTAAATGAGTTTGACTTTAGTTAATGGATAAAACCCGCCTAAACGGTTTAGGCGTGCCTAATCTAAGACCTTCCCTTTATCAATAAGTTGAAAAAAAAATTAAAAAGCACCAATAATCAGAAAAGGTGAGTATATTTTACTAAACTTTACAATTTTTTTTTCTCAGGACATAAAAGAGCACCTGTTAGAAATATTGTATAGTTTTGAAAATATGTCGAAGAGCATCTTGTTTCGAATAAAATTTTTGTATAAGTCCTAAAGAGTTGTAGTAAGTAAAACTGAAAAAATGAAAACTAATGAGAAAAGAGCGAGTTTGGAGATTTTCTGATGGAGCACAAATAGCAGTTATTTGAGAGTAAGATCCCAACCCATATTCTTAGTGATGAGATTTCTTCTTTTTATCTAATGTTTTTTTGTAGGTATGTTGAAAGAAGTTAAATTGAATTGTCAGGGAGTAGAGGAGAAAAGGAGGATGAATTAATTTGATGATCTAAAAAGCAGGTACATCATGTAAGCATTAACATCTCATTAATTTGATAAGACATCATAAGGAAAGATGAATGCGACTGGATGAAAGAGAGGACGAATAGATTGGAGATATCATATGTTGCTAGTTCACAACGAGTAGCTGTCGATTATAGGAATGGTAGGGGAAGAGTAAGAGGAAGATGAGAAAAAGTTTTAGGAAGTGAGTCTACAATATATAATATGAATTGTCACTTTTAAATTTTTTATTCCTCGTGAACCGATCCATGGATATCAAAATAAATCTCTAACTAAATTAATCAAGCTACTTATGCATGCTCCTATTAATGTAATTGCTTAGAATGGATTGAGTAATACCTAGAGTGTTGTTTCAATCTCTTGCGGAATCTTGATTGAATCTACGGTGTTCCTAGAGATTTGATCTGTATTTCATGCTCTCCAAAAAATCCAGTGAGGATCCTCTAGCTAATTACACAGATTGTAAGAACCGACCACCTTTTTCACAGTGTGAGCCTAGCTGTCGCTGCCTCTCTATGTTCTTTCGAATTGTATGTTTTATGCAGTTGAATAGTATGTAGTCGCATGTAGATCTGAGAGGCGGAGACTTTATATTGAATTAGGGTTTGTGGAAACCATAATTCTATTAGGCTCTGAGCAGTATGCGGGCCATACCATGATAAAATGAAATTAGCCTCCCATTAATTAATATCCTCTTGTTAAACCTATAAAACCATTAATATTAGAACATTAATTCATGCCACGAAAGTATTAATGATGACTTACCATTTTGTTACTATGTTATTAGGAACGAGGGTGCATAGACATGGTTAATCCCCATATTTAAGGTTTCAGACATTCATTAAATAATTTATCATATGACAATTACTACAATTAATTAATCACTTTATTCCCGAGTGGTACCACTTACCCCGTTTCACTAATGCTTGAATCATAGATTCAACTTACAAGGCTTTAACATAAACAATTTTGTGAGCTCCTCAGGAAATATCACCATTCTACAAATGAATATGGTTACCTATATTCGACATACGCAAGACACAATTCAAATTGTCATCACCCAAGATGCAACGGTTAGGATTTCTAATGTTCGTGGATGGATTTTGTCTTCCTCACCACCGACTCCCAAACGTGGTCGATGTCGATGACTTATTGGGATTGGCATCGAACTACTGCCTTAGACGCTTTTGAGTTCTCCAATTCTGAGTGAACTTGCAACTTTTAAGCTTATGGCAGTTTGGGCCGCGAAAACTGCATAATGGACTTGGACCTCTAGGGTCTACCCCCAACCGTCTTCATTTCTTTCTTTTAAATTATAAACAATAAGAAAAATTAAAACTAGAAGAAACAATGTAACCTAATTAATCCAAATAAGCTTTTCGTTAAAAAAATCCAAATAGGCCCAATATATTTTAATGTCATCAAATGATAGCCCAAACCCAAATCAACACTGAAAAAGAAGCCTAGAAACTTCTTCACATTGAGCATTCTAGCGTTTTCTACTCCCATCTCATCGACGATAAATATTCAAAATCTGAACTTTTCAGGAGAAATAAACTCGTTCATAACTACTATCTAGAAATTGCTGGACAAGGAAGAGTAACAATGGCTGGCAGTGATGATTTGGCGCTGGACATCGAAGAATTGAGGCAGCTCCACAGCATTGCGAAGCGCCCGCGCGTCGTCTCGCTTATTTCCTCAGAGATTCGCAACTTGGAGAAGGTACGCCTCTTTGTTCTGCTTTAAATAGTTTCTATTTGTTTGTTTGTTTGATTGTATTTTGTTTGTTTGTTTTTTTTATTTTATTTTATCGTCGTTTCTTTACTTGAAAGGTATCGGCAGTCACTATGCAAATGGTAAATTGTTTCCTGGATGTTGGGCTATGGTTTTTCGTAATTGGCAATTGTTTTGTAGTAGGATAGCTTAATGGTTACAATTTAGGCCTATTCTAGCTCGATGAATTTGTTCAAATGCCTATGTAATTGCAATGATTTCGGATTGAATACTTACTGTGCATTTGATACCGAAGTTTAATTTCTGGTTTTGATTGATTTTCGGTATGGAAAAAGCTTGCTAAAATTTGATGAAATCTATTGGTATTGTGTTGTAGTAAACAAAATATGTCACAAGTTCGTTCAGTTTGGTGTAGGCCGAGGTTTTTTTTTTTTTTGATGCTTTGCTGTAGATTTTTTTTGATGTAATTCTGTACTGTTTATCATCTTTTGTTCTCAATGTAGGAAGTTGAAGTGAAATCGATAAATTTTGTATGATGCTTTGCAAAAATCTGATGAATGCTTTCAAATTTATGAAATGGAGTACGTTGAAAACATGGACTAAGTTTATGTTTTTTGTTTTTGGATAACATGGGCTCTTTGAAAACTTTGTCTCTGTCTTTCTCTCACTACTAATACGATGGTTATGTAATAACTGTAATGTTTACTTGATCTAAATTTATTGTTCTCAATATTAATACCATTTTAATGTATTTTCAAGGACTTACATACTAGATTCTTCATATGTTAAAAATTAGAATGAAATTGCAAACGCTGTATGATGTCTAATCTATAGTATTTTTTTCAACCATAAATAATATTCTTTATTAAAATGACATTCATGTTGCTAATAAAATGTACGATAAAAATTGTTGAATATGTGTTGTTCAGATAAGTTTGTAGCTTACTGTTTGTATCTAAGTGTGGATCTTTAGGGTGAGCCTTATTAAGCTGGGGTTATTCAAGGCTGAAGCTTCTAATTGTCTATGTTTCCTTCATTGTCATTGAAGTGATCTGTTATGCTTATTGCAAAGTTTAAAGAGGACTTGCCCTGTTGCTTAATTTGTGATTCTTGTATCAGTTATCAAGTGCAGCACCGTCTCAACAAACATCAGCAGCAGTTCCGACAGTCAACACTCTGAATCCGGTATCAACTGCGCCCAAGGCTGTGTCCAGCTCATTGTTGAACTATGTTCCTCTCAGCTCCTTCAGCTGGGATCAGGATAATGATCTACTGAAAGTGAGTATATGCTAGTTTACAACGTTATGTAATTCAGTAATGCCATGCTTTTGAAAATTTAGAGCTTTATTTGCTGGAAATTGTTTAGTTTTTCTTATAATCTATGTATACAGTTCAATTAATCCCCGGAATTTCTTTAATTCATAGATGGCAGTGAAATCGATCATTCATGAACTGAACATCTTACTTCTGATGTGATCCTTTTTTGTTTGTGTCAGATTTATATCCCATTGGAGGGCGTTGATCAGGAGAAAGTTGAAGCTGATTTCAAGCCAATGTCTGTTGATATCAAATTGCATGATGTGCAAGGGAAGAATTACCGTTGTGCAGTGCCCAAGCTAAACAAAGAGGTGGTACCTGAGAAATGTAAATTTATTGTGAAGCCTAAGAGAGTGGTTGTCACGTTGGCCAAAGCTACCAAGGGGAATTGGTTGGATTTGCACTACAAAGAAGATAAGGTAATTCCTGAATTCACACAAGGGAACTGTTAAAAACTGTTACTGTTACATGAGTTTGAACTGAGGAACAATTTATGATGTCATAGCTGAAGCCTAATTTGGACAAAGAACGGGATCCAATGGCTGGAATAATGGACTTGATGAAGGTATGTCTAAAGCTCAAATTATTACTCGCTCTTAGAAGTGTTAATGGGTTAGCCATGCTGCAGCCATAGTGAAAATGGTTGGCTTTATTTAGACCTGTCAACTAGTGGGCCTCGGCTGGTTGAATCCAGGCATAGCGTGCAATATGGTGGGGCGTTTTTTTTTTAATCAAAATTTGAATATATTTTATTTGTCACTTGAAAATTCACAGGAAGAGAATAAAGAATTCTAGGGATTTTAGTCTTTCCATTGAACGTGTTATGTTTTTTCTTCTGTTACCGGACAATTAGAAATGTTGAAAAAAGAACAAAGTATATAAGTGAACTTTTTAGTGACAACCAAATAAGCATGCCTTAGTTTTTCTGAAAGTTCGCCAAATTTATGAATACCTTGTTACATTCTTGAAATCAGAACAAGTTCCATTATCATTTTGTTGCAGATGAGAATTGATGAAAATTAATAAATATATTCTGGTGATGAGATGAGAACTGAAAATATGGATGGTTTAACCTTTAATCTAAATATGGTAGATGACCCTCCCCTCCTTGCTAGGGGTGATTATGACTCAAATTGACTTACAAGCGATTTGTGATCAACTCGAACAAAATCTGAAGCTACTTTACATTAATTGTGACATTTCTTGAACTTTATGACTTGTAACTTGATTGGCTCGTGAACCTCATTGAGTTAGGCATGTGAGTCTTATCAAATTTAATACAAAATTGAGCTAGATTTGCTTGAGCTCAAGCTCGACTCCGCTCAATTTTTATTATTGATGTGGCTTGTGATAGACCCCTACTCTTTCTTTGGCTTGGACCTTAGCCTTCATGTTTCTATTATTAATGTCGTGTTTTTGAACATCCACGATGCAGAACATGTACGAGGAGGGCGATGAAGAAATGAAGAAAACAATCGCAAAAGCATGGACTGATGCAAGATCTGGCAAAGCAGCCGACCCGTTACAGAGTTATCGCTGAACTTCTTCATCATCATCATCATCATCATCATCACAGGTAATACTAGGTTTTATTATTAGGAGTGGAAAGAAGTTGAGTTATCTTCTTCTGCTATAAATCTAAACCATGGATGACTATTTTGCCCTCGTCAGCTTCTTTCGTAAATTTTGTCCTTGGGGGTCAAATATGTCTGCGCTTATGTAAGACTCTATATTATGCATTTTATCTACTGAAATTCATCCTTTAAATTTCCTATTCTTATACTAGATTCAAATCCTCTAACTTAAGATAAAACTTTTGTTGGAATTAATTATCTCGGTTTTCTTGTTGCCCATTTTTTTTTAAATTACGCATGTATCATAAAATTTAATAAATACTCAAAATTCAAAATAAGTTGGTGAATAAAATATGATTTGCTTCAGCCAAACCATTCAAAGGCCCAAGTTGATCTATTATATATTCTGTTTAGTGAAGCTGCAAATATAAGCAGCCAATTGCCATAGTTGGGTCATGATTTGGTGATGCAGAAAATATGGACAGTAGATGCATGAATAATAAGTGGCTAAATGAAAATTTAATAATCATATGGTGAAAGTTGGGAAAGAAAGAACTAAACTCTAAAGCCATTAAATAAAAATTAAGGGGGTGCTTGATTTATTTGTTAGAAATCATTTTGCCAATATGTGTTTAAAGTAATCTAGGTGTTTGGTTCATAAATTTGGTTTGAGAATCCTTTTAACCACATTGAATTTATGGGGTTAGAAATGTATTAAATTATGTAAAAAAAAAAACTTAAAAATATATATTATAGTCAATTATTATTTTATTTAACTATTAACTAAAAATAATTACAAATAATCCTGAATGAAAATTGTAATTATTAAAAACTAACATTAAAATAAAGCCTTAGAGATTATAAAATAATAATACATGAAGAATAATTCGTATAATATTATTATAAATGATTTATATTCTAGGTTGCAAAATAATAATATTAATATTTCAATTATGAGAATCATTATAAATATAATATTGTTAAAATGTATGAATAGTATTCTAATATATTAATATTTTATACACAAATTATTATTTTTTTATAATTCTTATGACATTTATAACAGTAATATATAATTATAAAAGAATTTGGTAATGAGATTTGAGAATGAAAATATAACTAACTATTTTAGAGGGTTTTGGTGATTTATAATTATTTGAGTATTATTTTCATGCTTTTTAACTAAACAATATGTTTTGAATTAACTCTCTAATTCAGAAATTCAGCAAGCAAATGATCCTTAAAAAATAAGGAAGTAGAATGACGATGTGTTTTAGGAGGGAGAGGGGGGAAGTAGGGAAAGAGAGATGGGAATTGGGAGTTTTGGGCAAGTGCGTTGTTTCAGTGTAGACTAGATTTACACCCGCACGATGCGCAAATTAAATTTATGATATTTCAATTATATTAAAATTTAATTTAAAAATTACATATTTATCATTTTTAGCAATTATTTTAAGATATATCTAATTTATATTCATAAATATTATATTTAATGCATTATAACACAATATTTTCAATATTATGCGTCAAATAAATTTTAAAAAAAGTATATAAAAGCTTATGAGGTTTGATTTAAAAATGATCACGTAAAAGATATTGTACATGTATATTTAAAAAATATTAAATATAAATTTGAAGAGATATAAAAATTTCAAGAAAAATAATAAAGATAATTTTGTAATTTTTTTTATTAGTGTTATCGGGAATAATAAAGATAACTTTCTAGCGGGAATAATTTTTTTAGACTACTATATATATTATTATTATTATTATTGTTTTCAATAGAATGTGTTACTTTAAATTTAGAGTGTTGTCAATTTAAAATTAAAAAATATTTTAATTATTAATTCAAGATCGAAAGATGAACTTTCAATCCATTACATCTTCTACCCCTTTTTATATGATTTTTTATTTTATAATATTGAGATATAATTAATAAAATTATATATTCTAACATTTTTAACAATTATTTTTAAACTAATCGTGTTTTTATTCATCAATATTATATATAATAAATTTATAAAGAAATTTATTGAACTCAAAATCTATGAGATTTGATTTAAAAATTATTTTATAAAAGATATTATATATGTATTAATTATAAAATAATAAATATAATAAATTGATAAGATGAAATTATTTAAATAAAAAATAAAAATATAATTTTGTTATATTTTATTAATGCTTATAGCATATATTTATGATATAATATAAAATAATTAATAAAATAATATAAAAAAAAGTTTTGGCGGGAGTAGTTATTTTAGACTACTCTCCTTTAGTATATATATAGATTCGCTATGTCCCCTAATTGCCTCGCCTAGCTAGTGGGCTGTGGTGGTGAGACACTAAAAACCAACATTACTTTTCTTTTATCATCGCATACCTTCAATGCAAACGCGATATATATATGGAGTGGATCACATACTAAAAATTAGTTTGTGCTAAATATGAATGAATTTACACCATTCATCTAAAAAAATCAATGGTTAAGATTAAAACATTTTCTCAAATTTTATGCTTTTTTTGCTTTATAAATCATGCTTAATTGAATTAAACACGATTTATAAAGCAATTAAGCATAAACGAAAATTATGCTTAATTTTTTAATTTTTATGCTTTAATCTCAACCATTGATGCTATCAATTCAATGGCTGAGATTCATTCTTATTTAGCACAAACTTTAATTTTAGCACTTGAGTGAATCTTTTCTCTCTCTCTCTCTCTCTCTATATATATATATATATATATATATTGAGTATTGATCATATGAGAATAGTTTTTAGAATAAGAAATGAGAATAAATCTCAGCCTTTGATTTTGTGATTTCAACGCTCATGATCTATTTCACTCCGTTTGCAGTTTTCCTCGATTATCCTGCAGTTTTGCAAAATTAAGGTTATTTTTGTAATTTTAGCTATTTTTAAATCGGAAATAGTATCTCATCAGATTTTTTATTCCTTTCTTCGCGCGATTTGATATCTTCTTCCTTCTTCGCTCGATTTGATTTATATTTCTTTTGTCGATCAGATTTTTTCTTTGTTTCTGGATTTCGGATTCGTGTTCGGTCTCGACTTTGTTAATTTTGCATGAATAAAGTTTAAAAAAATTTGTTTTATTCAGATCGACGTTCATTTTTACTATTATATTGTGCATCTTTAGTGTTAACTTTGTGCATTTTTGTATCTTACAGGTTCATTTATTCTAAAGTGTGTTGATGAAAATTTTTGTTTTATTCAGATCGACTTTCTTTTTTGCTATTATATTGTGCATCTTTAGTGTTAATTTTTTGCATTTTTGTATCTTACAGGTTCATTTATTCTAAAGTGTGTTGATGAGATGAAGCATATTAAGGGCAAAGTTTTTAGAACTGTTGATGTTGGTATTGAGTTTTATAGAGACTACGCTCATGTTGCTGCTTTGATGAAGAAAATGTTTAATTTTTAAAATTCGTATTTATGTAAAAATGAAGTAAATCGAGCTAAAAATGAAGTAAATCAGGCTTAAAGTGCAGGTTGCTGTTTGTGTTTGAGTATTTTTACAGTTTTGGCCTTTAAAGGTTAAAACTGCAGGATATTGGGGCAAAAATGCCGCGTTTTTCAATTTGCTGAGAATGAATCCTGTTCGTCGATTTGATGAGATGGACGCGCGAAATTTATTCTTATTTCTTATAGTAACTTCTATTCTCACCTGATCGCTACCTTATATATATATATATATATATATATATATATATATATCAGTATCTCTTTAGATTGGAGAAGAGAATGTATATAAGCCCTTTATTTCTAAATTGGGGTTATGATCAAATTTAAAAATTAAGATTCATATTTGATTACATGGGTATTTTAATTATTATTTTTTGATATATATTAGATTTGACGTACCTAATATTAGGGACCACATCTCATAATTATCTCTCTTCATAACACATTAATTATTTTCTCTTTATTCTCTCTCCTCTTAGATTATCCTCTTAGATTATTGTAAAATTTTAAATAATCATAATTCATTCCATTTAAATTACTTTTTCATGTATCATATATCAAATTAAAGATAATTTAATTATTGTTAAAACGAAATTCCTATTGAATTAGTGAATAAGATATCATAGTAAAAATAAAAATTAGTGAGTTTATTCATAAATCATGTAATAATGCACTGATAATGCAACAAAATATAAAGCATAGTGCAACAACTAAAGTTAAATAATGCAACATAAAACAATGGCTAACTGTAACATTTATAAGTTGAATTGAATAACACAACAAAATAAAAAGAATAATGCAATAATTAAAACTAAATAATGCAACAAAATAGAAATGATGAGCAATGATGTATCTTAAGTTAAATTGAATAATGCAACAGAATATAGAGGATCATGCGATAATTAAAACAAAATAATGCAATATAATATAAAGTTTAGACAATAACATAAGTAGAACAAAAACATTAATAAGTTAAATTGAATAGTGCAACAAAATATAAAGAATAATCCAATAACTATAAATATAACTAAATTGTTAGGATTTTTATTAGATTGTAAGTTATCTTAGTTAGTTTTTCCAGTTTCTAGAGTTCTAAACTGTAATTCTTGTATAGGATCGATCGAGTTGTAATAGAACTTAGGCTGAAGACTGAGCAAAGGAGAATGCTCGAGAACTGACTATCATCATGCCTAGCCTTGACCTGAAACTGTGTTGGAGCACTCAGTTTAAGGTCCATCCATACTGACCAGGAGAAGTCAGTACGAAGGCTTTCTCGAACTAACTATGGAGAAGTCAGTTTAAGGGTTTTCCATACTCTCCGGAGAAATCAGTATGAGGGCGTTTTCCATACTGACTGTAGACAGTCAATATGAGAGTTTACCATATTGACCTTGGGAAGTCAGTATGAGGGCTAAGGGCTAAGCTGTACTGACCTTGAAAAATCAGTATCTAAAGTTAATGAAATATTTTTTTGCTCTTCAAGGACGAAATCTCATTGTCTTATTTTATCTTCTGCATTTTATGTGATATGCTTGCCCTTCCCATTTTAATCGAGCAATATCTTCTTAATATATCAACTTGTTGGAGGGGAAGATTTACACTGTTTGGGGTTCAAGGGTTTAGGAGGAAGTTTGTTTCTGCCATTAACTAACAAATGTAACTCCCTATTCTTTGTTATCTGGTTTCAATAACACCAAAAAGGGAAAAATGTTAGGAATCAATGTTAGTTCTTTTTGTTCTTTTGGTGTGTAATAGAGTAGTTTCACATTTGTAATCTTATATAGATTGTTTGAGTTGTAACAGCTTAGGAATTAGTCCTTTTGGAAGCAAAAAATTGACTCAAGCAGTTATTTGAGAAGCAAACACATCAACAAAGAAATATACAAAGAGTAAGTTGTGAAGCTTTTAGCGAATGAACTTCACAACTGATAAAGAGAAGAGCTACTCTAAAAACTGACAGGAAAGATAACTAATGAAAGAATCATTCTTAGAAGACATACGCAGCACTGAAAAATGTCTGAACCATTGTAAACTTCATGTGGACAACGGCTAGAAAACGAGGCTCGCTCATGAAAGAATTAAATACGCCTATAAATAATCTTCAAGAGCATCAAACAAAGGGTGATGGTGACAAGGTTGAAATTATATTACGAGAATCTTAACAAAGACCAGCTTCTATAGTCAATTATTCTGTGTTTCAAAACACAAGATTCTTAGCTCTTTGTTAAGTGTTAATCTTCCGGAGTTTATACTCTATCTTAAGTTAAATTCGAGACAAGTTTCTAAACTCTTTTCAGAAATTGACACACATAACCATCTGATTTAACTACATTCTATGAAAAACTAAAACCGACACCCTTTCCATCGAATGAGGCCTAGCGATGCGTTCGTGGAAAAACCGACCAACTAAAAAGAGCAAACACGGCATTGTAGATGGGTGTGCATACAACCGGAGGACGTAGGAGCTTCCCGCAACTGCTATAGATCAACTACCTCACCTTGTATTCTTGTTCCAGTATTTTTCGGTCCATCTGGTGATCGAATAGTGATTGTAGGATCAGTTGACATCCGAATCATTATAAAAATGTCCTGTCTTATTTTTTGCATTCTACTCTTATCGTTTTGCTTGATGATTTTGAAATCGAACTATTCATGTAGTTGTTGGTGTACATTTTAAAAATTGGTTAAGCATATTTATGATCTAAAAAATGTTTTCCAGAGTATGAACTGACTTGAAAAAGAGTTGGTTGAACTACCACACAAGTAAAAGACTTCTGCAGTGTATTATTTTGATATTTTGGGACATGCATAACATACTATTGTATATACTATTTTTAAATGTATTATTATTATTTTTGTTTTTATGCAAGCATAATTTTTAAACAAAATATATGAATATAAAAGGAAAATTATGTCAATGTGATAAATCTTAATGCCCAATCTATATTAGACAGGAGTTGCCGACCGTCGGCAGACAAGCCTTTCATGCGGCGGCCCCTCCCTCCTTCACTCAAACAGGAAAAGCGTTATTTGTGTACAATTTACTGTTAAAAACAAATGCATAACTTTAACAAAAATCATGACTACCCGTAATTGCTAGACGTCATTCATCATTGTCCTTTTTCTTAAAAAATATCTTTATATAAATTGTAATATTAATATAGGAAATTAGATTATACATTTCCAACAATAGTATCATTTGGATGGGAATTTGCACTTAGATCACAAATACGGAAAAATAGTAAGAAGAAAAATGAAATAACTAGGTTGGCAAAAAAAAAAAAAAAAAATATTGTGAGCTATTAGTCTCAATTAGATAAAACCTTTTTTAAACTTATTCTTTTATGTTTTTGAGAAATCTACCTTGAAATTCAGTGCATAAATGTTAGTACAATCGTTCAAGCCTTGTACATCATTTAGAAGGAATTGATTGAGGAAGATAGGGTCGTGATTTAAACTCATGAAATAAGGAAGTCTTATTGCATGGTCGTGATTTTGAGTGTAGCCGGATCCTCGATCTCGTCCTTATTTTTCAATAGAATCCTCCACAGGTGTATGTGTCATATCATTATATTTGGACTCTTGAATTAAAGCACTCATCGATTCATATTCTAATGTCATCAATGTTCGTTCTACCAATGATTGAAGCTTTTCAAATGAGAAATAATTGTCTAACATATCTTTGTTATAAATCCTCTTTTTTTTGAACTGATTCTCAATTTTGATGGCCATGTGAACCATGTCCTCCAACTCCTCATAAGGTTGTAGCTCTAATCTTTCTTGGATCTCTCAATTCAATCCAGCAAAAAATCTTTCCATTGTTATTTCTTGATCCTCACTAATATTAGCTCGAATCATGGCTTCTTCCATCTCTTTGTAGTAGTCTTCCACACTTTTAGATCCTTGCCTCAAATTCCGCAACTTGTAATACAATTGTCGATTGTAATAATCAGGTATAAAATATTTCCTCATTACTAACTTTAAATCTTTCCACGTCTGGATTGGCGAATCGTGATACCTCATCTTTTCACCCATGAACCGATCCCACCAAGTAAGTGCATAATCAGTAAACCCCATCGTCGCCAAATCGACCTTTTTGAGTTAAAATAGTAATGATCTTTAAAGATAAGCTCAAGATTCCTCTCCCAATTAAGGCATAACTTGGGATCATTTCTTCCATGAGAAATAGGAATGCTCATCTTTTTGTCGCCCAAATAATTATCATCTTGAATCCTTCATCTTCCAATATTATGAGTATTACGACGATCCTCCAATGCATCAAGACGATGATGCAACATTTCCATTCTGATTTCCTCATTTTTCTTAAGTCATATTTGCATCAACATCATTATCCTCATACTCAGTTTCATCCATTCTTCAAATAACAAAGAGTAGGCCTCACCACCTCACAAGCACTCATGTATCACTCATAAAGATTGATCACTCAACGGTCGTGTATCACTCGAATTATGGCTTTCTTAATCCCTCAATTAGATAGGTATAAATTGATAAGCTCATATTTACACTCACTTATCCATATTTTTCTCCTTTGTTTTAGTGCAATTAGGTTAGGTTTTTAGTTATTTTCGTGCATGAGTGCATTGTAGAGGATGTTATGCTTGTTATGCTAAGTTTTGTAGGTTTTTGAGGCTAAAAGAGATCAAAAGGTGAAAAGAGCCGAGTATGACAAAGTTGCTGCTTCGATTGACACACGAGAAGTCGACTGATGAGGAAGACAAGCCAAAAAATCAAAGCACGACCTCTGTGTCGACTGACAGGGCGTATGTTGATCGACAAGAGCAGCTGCAGAAGAGAAAGCTCGACATAAGTGGTCCATGTCAATCGACACTCCCTGTGTCGATCGACACGTAGGTTGAACAAGGACCTACTGGCAAGGAAGCTCATAAGGGATTGACACATTGCACTTGTGTCGATCGGCAGGCTCCCTATCCATCGACACCGAGGCCGGAAGAGCAAGATTTGCCTAGTTTGAATATTTTTTATATTTTAGCCCAATACCTTGTTGAGATATATTCACTCCTCTATAAATACCACTCAGTTAGGGCTCCAAAATCTTATCTCTTTTATCATTATTCACACTTAGAATATTATTGCATTGGAGTTTTTCTAAGACTTTCAAGATTCCTATTGTCCTTGTAAGGTAATTTATGACTTTTAATAAAATGTTTGCTTTATTTCTATCCATGTTTAATGGCTAGAAACTTGAGCAGATTCTAAGATTTGATAATCTTTTCTGATGCATGTATGAATCATTCAACTCAATAAGCATGGTTTAATTTCCTGAATTTAACTAATCGAATCTAGATTTAAAGAAGGGTCGAGAGATGAATTTGAATCTAGGTTTGTAGTTGTCAATTGAAGGACCGGAAGGTGAAAATTGGTTATAGCAAGAGGAAATTAATTACAATTGTTTTATGTCTCACAAGGAAGAAATTTGTAGGATTAAATTAGATAATTATTGAGATTGATTGATGTTGTGTTCTTGAGACCAAGATGAGATAATCACACATTAGTAATCTAGGTTTAAATTGACAAACACGGAATTTAATCCATTCAAATCTAATTATTCCCCATTGTTGAGTTGATGAATTTTCCATGTTGAGGATTTGATTATCTGCCCTGGAATCTGTACCTTTAAATTCTATTTTAAAAACCCTTTATTTTTCTGCATTGTCATCTTTAAATTAAAAAAAAAAATCAAAACCCTATTTTGATTTACTCAAACAACTGTGGCTTGAAAACTATGGCTAATACATAGAATAGTCTTGTTATACAGTCTCTGTGGGTTCGACAACCTTTGGGTTTTATAAATTTATTTGCATCACTATTCTATAATTTTACAGTGATCATAGATGAAAGAGGATATGATAGATATGGAAAAAATATAGATGCGTTATATATATGGATAGATAAAGATAAATGATTGAGATATATGCTTATTTATGTTTAAAATAGAAATGGGTAGATATATGGATGAATATGGTATGGATAATTATGGATGAGATATGAGATATATATATATGGATAGATATGTATATCTAGATATGAATATATATGAGTGACATATATATGGATGAATATGATAAGATATGAATAAGATGTATATGAATAAATATTAATAGATATGGATAAATATATGAATTTGATAGATATAGATAAATATGAACGAGATAGATATGATATAGAGAAATATTGATGATATAGATATAGTAAGATGGAAAAACAAAAATATTAACTATAATAATAAAAAAATCTAAATAAAAATAAATAATAATTAAAAAAGGAAAATAAAAATTAAAAATAACAAAAACTGACACGAAAAAAATGAAGTGAACAAGACACGAACGGACAAAAGACGACGAATGATAAAGACTCAATTTTCTTAACACTCGAACAAGACAAGACGCGAAAATTAAAGGAAGAGAAAAGAAAGACACAACCTGGCTTTGATACCAAAATGATACGACCCTCGTGGATGAGTAACACAAGAGTTGACACGATGCGGAAACAACACAAAGAGAACTGGAAATGGAAACACCGAACCGATGGAGGTTTAACAACCTTAATTTGACCATTCAAATGACATATTCCAGACGAATCTCATATACATCCCAAGAAGTTGAAGAACTAATGATGCAGAATCGTAGAAGGCACCACAATCGGATGTGTAAGTCCGACTGATAAGTCAATTCGAATTTCAAGGAATCCACAAAAGTTCTTGAGCCTTCAGATAATTGGAGAATTAAAACTCACGGATATTATTAAACTCAAAACTGAATTACAATGAAAATATGGAGCCTATTTATAGGGAGAAAATCAAATATAATCCTAATCAAATCAAATCCTATAACAAATCTAGAAATCAAATAATGCTAAAAATCAAATCTAATAAATATCTAATCTTGTAAAGATATCTCAAGACAAATCAAATTTTCTCTTATCTTCAATGATATCATGATACATCTTTGTCTCTTATAAATCCCAACTTCAATAATTTAATTAAGTCCCGATGACTTAATTAAATTCTTCAATTTTGGACCCTTCAATAAGTTAATTAAGTCCAAATGACTTAATTGAATTCTTCAATTTCGAACCCTTCAATAATTTAATTAAGTCCAAATGACTTAATAGAATTCTTCAATTTCGGACCACCTTGATTCTCATGAGAGACAATTTGAAATCTTCCTGTTAGTCTCAGACTTCCAGCTGTTAGAGACAAAAATTGGGTCGTCTAATCACAACCATTCTTCCTGCTCTGCTGTCTAATTTTGCTTTTTGCAGTGTACTTTCTACCTGCTCTTGTCAGATTAAATATCAGTCCGAGGAATCTAAGTTTGAGTATCCTTGTACTGACTTTTGACTTTACTTTGAGATGACTAAAGTTTGACATCGAGTTTTTGTGTTTCACGTGCTTTTGGAATGTTGAAACTGAAAACTGACATTTCCTAAGTCAGTTTAAGTTTCCATCTTACTTTGGAAAACTCAGTTTCCAGAAACTAAGTTTCTGGCCTTACTAAGTTTCAAGCATGAACGCGTGTCTTCAGAACTTCATATTTCTTGGTTTCTTCTCTACAAGTATAGAAACTTGGTTCTTGACATATCGAGCTTTTGTCTTTTAATTTTTAACAATTTCCCTTTAGAGACATAGTCTTTCTTTGCTCGATCTTCAGCTCAGTTTCTAGTCTATTACAATTCGATTGATCCTATACTAGAATTATATTTAGGAACTCTAGAAACTTAATACTGAAGTAAGTTTTGACACATCAAAACATCAAATTAAGAGGTGAACTGAAACTCAGTTCCTAACAAAGTTAACCAATGAAAATATGAAAATCTTATGAAGATTTATTAGATTCCATATTTTATTTTGTGGTTATAGGTTTTTAATTCATAGTTTTGTCACCCAATTAAAAAAAAGGCAAAAACTTGCGTTAGACACGCCTAAACGGTTTAGGGGGTTTTATCCATACCCAAATGGGTTCACCCATCCAAATAGGGTTTAGTAATCCCCAATTAAGATATATTAGATGAGTTTGAGTTTAAGCTAATGGACAAAACCCGCCTAAATGATTAGGCCCGCCTAACCTAAGACCTTCCCTTAAAAAAATAGGATCGATATCCTAATTATATAATGGGATTACTTTAGTTTTAGTCTTTCTAAATTTGAGTTGTACGTTCTTTATTTTCATTAACATGTGAATAAAATTTCATTCTTAAATCGAGAAGTTGTTTCCTTGATCATAAAATCTGAACTTTTCGCATACTATATAAATGTGAGATTGAACTATCTTGAAGTATGTCAATAAAATTTAGACAAAAATTTGCGTTAGGCACGTCTAAATGGTTTAGACGAGTTTTATCCATACCCAAATGAATTCACTCATCTCAAATAGGGTTTATTAATTTCCAATTAGAGTATATTAAATAGGTTTGACTTAGATTAATGGATAAACCCGCCTAAACTGTTTAAGCGTGCCTAATTTGATACCTTTCCTAAAACTTATCATTATATTTGAAGTCACATTAATGTATGATTTGTCTAGTACATATTTAGGGCATAGAGTCAATTCTGAAGTCTAATCAATGAAATTTAAAGAATATTTTTGTGGAATTAATTATTAATCATCGACCTAAATCTGCATAGCCCATGTAGGGCACGAATATTTTCAAAAAGTGATTTGTTAAAGTTAATGAAAGATTCTTTTGTTAGTTCCAAAAGCAATTATTTTATAAGTTGAATATATATTATTATTTTTTTCCAAACAGGGGACATTAGAGTTTAATTATGAGCTAAACAACTCATACTTTTAAATTCCTTTCTTTTTTTTTTTTGTTGTTAAAAAAATCTTGAAGTTTCTAATTCGAAAATTTTTAAATATGTAAAATCTCTATCATTAGAATGTCTTTGAAACAGACATTCTGATTCAAATTCTATTCATGTTTTAGATGTTTAACTGCCAACAATATATTAATGAATAGAGATATCAGATGATTCTAAATTAACTTAGGATATTGAATTTCTAATTCAATTATCTTATGAGTTGTTTCTTTTATTAGCAACAATAAATGTGTAATTCCATGTATAAAATGTATATACTTTTTTATAGAGGCTTATAAATAAAGCATTAATTATTTATCAGGACCAATATTGCAATTTAATATGCATTAATACGTATAAGAATTTAATCTAATTCAAACATTGCTCGATTTTTCAGTAAAATTGTGGGATTTTATACTATATTTTTTTTATTTCTTATAATACACTCTTACATGATATATAATGAGCTATTTTAATTCGAATGATTGTTATATCCCTCTAAAATAACATGATTTATTGTTACATTTAATGCGATAATTTATTATTTTTGAGTTATATAACACACACACACACACATATATATATATATATATATATATATATATATTACATGAAAAATATAATAATTAATATAACTTTATGCATATTTAATTATTTTTATACATAAGAAAACAAATATTGTGGTATATAAGAAATATATAAATGGAAAACTTAATAAATTTGTCCATCTCACGAGCTAAGTCCATGTTCAAAGGATTAAGATAAGATTAAAAAGTTGTCAACCAAAAAAAAAAAAAAAAAAAAAAAAATATGATCAGAGCCATATAATTGATAACATAATAGAACTGACAAAAAATTATATGGATTAATCAAACGAACATTCATACTTATACTAATAAACATCAAAATATTCAATTTAATAATTAAACAATTGAACGAAATGATTAATTTATCCTGTAATTAATTATCAACTCCATCCAATTAAACTCAAGCTTCATGACAGCATTGCAAGAGCATGTGGTACGTTGCTACCTTCGAAATATTAATTTATAGACAAAAACTTGTGTTAGACTCGTCTAAATGGTTTAGGCGGGTTTTATCCATACTCAAATGGGTTCACCTACCCCAAATAAGGTTTATTAATCTCCAATTAGGATATATTAGATAGGTTTGACTTGAGTTCATAGATAAAACTCGCCTAAACCGTTTAAGCGTGCCTAACATGAGACCATCCTCAATTCATATAGTTCTTCTCCAATTCTTCATACCGGATGCTAATTAGTCCTTCTATTAATCAATTATGTTGAAATCTCGTAATTAATGAAATAATTAATGTGTTGCTTGTTCATTGAAGAGATTAATCTAAAAGTCAATAATTTGGTGGTTGAAAACAACAATTGGATATGTATGTTAGTGATAATTATTAATGATAATTTGACCAAGATTTGAGTGACAGATTAATCGTATGATGCACCAATTATTTGCAATTTTTGAGTAGTTAAATAATTGCAATTTGTATGATTTTTTGTGGGGCTCAAAGTCAATTCATCATTTTATTTCGTAGCCACAGTTAGGGTCTAAATCTAAGGGGAATTAAATCTTGTGGTTGAAGAAATTGAATAATTTATGAAAATGACATGCTCAATACGTGGGATGTTATAGAATTGACATATAATATATCAGTTAAGACGTATAACAAAATTTAAATTATTTCTTATTTTTCATACATGGAAATATATACCTTATTGCAAAATCTTCTTTCCAAACTATATAATTTATAAATCATAACAAGAAAGCTCAGGAGAGGGATCAAATTCATCAAAACCTCTTAAATGATAGAATAATTTATTTATATAGTCAATTTCTATCGTCCTTAGATTGTATTCGAGAATTCTATGTAATGGTGCATGATGAAAGGCCTTAATCTTTTTCTTATTGCTTTTATTTTCTTTTTCTTTATTCTTTTTGGAACATAGGTAAACACTTACATCCGTGTTGAATTATATTTAGGTTTGAATATATGTCGAAAACTGTTGGTCTCAAAATTAGAGTACGAATATAAGTAGCGGAAGTTAAAAGATATTGTACTTGTTTTGAAAATTGACTGGAACTCAGTTTTCAGTTTCAATAAAACTCAGTTTTTGTGCTTAGTATGTATAAAGTAAGTTTCAGATATACATTTCAATACTTAGCCAAGTATTGAAGGTTTCAAATAAGCAAGAAAACTAAATATACGGAAACTTAAGAAAACTGTAAATAACACAGGATATTATAGTGGTTCGGAATCAAAATCCTACGCCCACTCTTTCGAACTTAATCGAAAAATAACTAAGTCAAAAGTTTACAAGCCTTCTTATGATCTATGGTTAGCATGTCGGAAACCTCCGTCTTTCAGTCTGCTAACGTCACTCGCCCATAAACTCCTTGTAGTCTGCTTCTTCTTCAATCTGAAGTGACGACGCACCCCGCAACCTTCAATCTGGATGGTGGATGTTTTTTGTTCTTCCCAAAATTTTTGTAGGTTGGCTATGCCTGTGATAATAAGAATCCCAGAGTTGAAAACTATCTGCTGTGATTATTACTTGAGCAGTTTTAATCATCAAGTATGGTAGCTTAAGCTTAAAAGCTTTAACCTCATGCACTTAGAAAGATGCACGAAAGGAATAACTTAGGTTGACAGACCTAAGTCTCGTGTTCAGATAACACGGAAATTCGGTGAGCTTTTTAGTAGAAAGTTTGATAGAGTTTCGGCTTAGTTTTTCGCGTGATTCTTATCACTACAAAATTCGTAGATTATTGCAAATACTGTGGCAAATAAATTTATAAGATACCCAAAGGTAGTTGAACCCAGAGGAATTGTATAACTAAATTATCCTATATACTAATCATAGTTTTAAGATTTATTGTTTGAGTAAATCAGAAATAGAGTTTTTGGTTTTGGAAAATAAAGATAACAATGCGAAAATTTAAAGGGTTTGAAAAACAATATTAAAGAACACACATTCTAGGGCAAATAATCAGTCATAATACATGCTAAATCAATCAACTCGTAATGGTGGGAAATCGAATATAGTATTAAAATTATTTGGTTTGGCAATTTTAACTTAGGTTACTATCATGTGACTATTTATGCTTGGATGACCTCAAGAACACAATGTTAATCAACCTCAATAAAAACATCAGATTTAATTCCCTACAATTGAGTACTCTTTCTTTTAAGATAGAAAACCAATTATATTCAATTCCTCTTCCTGTTATTAATTTTCTCCTCTCGGTCTTTCAATCAACAACTATGAATATAGAATCAACTTCATCTCTCGATTCATCATCAATCATCCTATCAATTAAATCAAGAATTGAAACCATACAATTCGAGTTGATTAATCTAACATGCAAACATGATTAATTACACATAGCCCTAGAACCTGCTAGGGTTTCTAGCCACTCATGATGGACAGAAACACAAGAAACAATTTATTAAAGTGCATAATAAAAACTTACAATAAAAATAAAGGTTGTTCAAGTCTTCAATATCTAAAAACTTGAATAAAAACTAAACTGAGGACTGAATAATGACTGAATCCTCTCTAAACTCGAGCTACATGGGTATATATAGAGGTAGAAGTGTATATTTTGGGATCTAGGGCAAAAAATAAGATATAACCATAAAAATCACGAAATTTCTTATTCTGAGTCCGCGTTGGTCAATATGGATCTGCGACGATTGACGTGGACTTCGCGTTGGTCGAAACAGAGACCTCAACGTTTTGCCACTTTTCCAGACTTGGCCATTTTTCGCCCCTTTCAACCCTTCTGTGCAGTCTCACAGTTTTGGCCATAACGTTTGCTCCTGAACTCCGATGGAACAGATTCTAGTTGCATTGGAAATTTAATTCAAAGATCTTTCTATCGCCATGATCCATTAGCTCAAATTCCATGTGTAGAATAAGTTGTGACTGTTTATTTTAACATCAACTGCTTTCGGTACGGGTTTCCAATAAATTTGGCCTCAAACCTGTAAAAACACACCATGACAAGCATAATACCCTCTAAAATATACTCACGCTCATTTTATTATTAAAGATAAGCTAAAATTCATAAAAGAAATGAGAAATTAATGTGATAAGTGAGTAGAAATACGAGCTTATCAATTCTTGTGGTTGATTCTGTTGAAGTGTCAAGCTATTTATAGGCTGGGTTGGACGATAATTTGAATTCCTCCCATTGGACTTAGAGATCCAGCCATTAGAGACAAAAATTGGGTTATCCAATCATAGTCATTCTTCTGCTCTGCTATGCCATCTACTTTTCACTTTTGGCAGTGTACTTTCTACCTACTATTTTCAGACTAAGTCTCCTTGTTTTTCACGTGCTCTTTGAAATCTGAAACTAAAAACTGACATTTCCAAAGTCAGTTTAAGTTTCCTCTCTTCTTTAGGAAAAATTCAGTTTCCAGAAACTGATTTCCTATACAATCTATGTTTCAAGCACGGAACTAAGTCTTCATTACTTCAAGTTTCATGGAATCTTTGCTCTATGTCCCGAAACTTGATTCTTGACTTCTCGAGCTTGGATATCTCTGGTTTCTTCCTTAGATATTGAGTTTCCTGACTGCTAGAACTTCGTCTTGAGTTTCAAGTCTATTACAACTCAATAAATCCTATACAAGGATTACATTAAGGACCATACTAGAAACTTAAAACTAAAGAAAATTTTGATACATCAAAATATCAAGGTAGATGGATAAACTGAAACTCAGTTTCTTACAAGTAGGCATCCATCTCATCGAAGGTTTGTTTTCTGTAGACTCGAATGATCAACGGACGATTCATGACTCCCCCCTCAGTCATTTGCCTCGATCTTTTTGGGCACTCCATTCATTCGCCCACACTTCCTCAGACCTCCAGAAGGTCAGACCGAGCCTAGCTTGCATTAGGGGTGTACGCGGTCCGATTTGGCCGGTTTGAGGGTCGAAGTTTTGACCAAACCAAATAATACGGTTTGAAATTTTTTCAAACCAAAACGGCCAAATAAAATTTTCAAACCAAACCAAACCAAACCAAACCAAATAAACCAGTTTGGTCCGGCCGGTTTGACGGTTTACAAAGATCAATATCGAAAAATCTTAAATCTTCTATTTTGCATTAATTTATTTGAAAAAAAAACCAACAATTTTATTTTGCATTCATCTTAAATTTTCTATTTTGCATTAATTTATTTTGTTATATAGATATATATAATAACAAGAAGTTTCTTCACTATAATTCTTCACTTATAGCATCCACTCTTGTTTTAATATAGATAGATTAAATCAAAATTTTATAATCCCTTTCTTTTTTATTGCACTTTAATTTCACATTGTCGCCTTAAATTCTCTAATTTAAAAATAATTTACTATCCAATTTTATAAATTTAAATATATCCAAAGATTTAATTTTATTATATAATTTGATGTATTTTAAATTTATATAATTTGATTAATAGAAATATGAAAAAAGTGTAACCGATATGACAATTATTAAGGTGTAATTGAAATGATAAGATAAAAGTTATTGTTAGGGTTTAAAAATCAAAATATTTGAAGTAATAAAAAAAAATAAAAATTTCATGAAACAAAGCCAAGAATAGGATTCGAACTTGTATCAGCTGGAATGTGTACCCTCAACTCAGCCACTAAACTAAGCCGCATGTTAATGTATATGTGAACTTTAAATATTATAAATATATACGGTTCGGTCCGGCTAACATGGCCGGTTTCCCAAGAAAACCGTCAGCCGAACCGTATTCCACGGTTTGAAATTTCCAAACCGGCTGACCATTTTTTGGAACACTCAAACTGGCCAAACAGGCCAAATTACTTCGGTTTGGCCGGTTTGACCGGTTTCGGCCAAACCATGTACACCCCTAGCCTGCATAATGGGATGATCTTCTTCATTAAGCTCGTGCCTCACTGATCACTGTAAAATTACAGATAAATTATAGTGTAGTGATGCAAATAAATTTATAAACCCTAAGGTTGTCGAACCCACAGAGACTGTATAACGAGACTATTCTATATACTAGCCATAGTTCCCAAATCATAATTGTTTGAGTATATCACATTAGGGTTTTTGGTTTTGGAATTTTAAGATAATAATGCAGAATTTAAAGGGTTTTGAAAACAGAATTTAAAGATACAGATTCCAAGACAGATAATCAAATCATCAACATGCAAAATTCATCAACTTAGCAATGAGGAATAATTAGATTTCAATGGATTAAATTCTATGTTTGGCAATTTAAACCTAGATTAATAATGTGTGACTATCTCGTCTTGGTCTGAAGAACATCACATTAATCAATCTGGATAATTATCTAAGTTATCCTACAAACGGATTCTTCCTTTTGAGACAGAAAACAATTGCATTCAATTCTCTCTTCCTATTACTAATTTTCACCTTTCGCTCCTTCATTTAATAACTACAAACCTGGATTAATTTAATCTCTCGATCCTTCATTAATTCGAGATTTGATTGAATAAAAACCAAGAATTGAACCATGTTATTGAGTTGAATCATTCATACATGCATCAGAAAAGATTAACAAACCCTAGAATATGCTAGGGTTTCTAGTCACTAAACATGAATATAAATAAAGCAACCATTCTATTAAAATTCATAGATTACCTTACAAGGAAAATAGGAACCTTGAAAGTCTTGGAGAAACTCCATTGTTATAATATTCCAAGTAATATCAAGTGTAATTTTTGAGCCCTAAATGAGTGGTATTTATAGAGGAGTGAAAACATCTAAACAAGGTATTGGGATAAAATATAAAAAATATCCAAACTAGGTGATATTTCCTTCTCCGGCCTCGGTGTCGATCGACATGCAGAGTGTCAATCGACACGAGTGCAATATGTCGATCCCTTCCTTTTCTCCCATCTCGATATACCTTGTTCTGCCTTCATGTCGATCGACACAAACCCTTGTGTCGAGCCTTCTCTTCTGTAGCTGCTCCCGATCGACATCCAACCTCTGTGTCGGTCGACATGCTCCCTATCGGTCGACACATATGTCGTGCTTCAGATTTTTGGCTTGTCTTCCACATCGGTCGACTTCCCGTGTGTCAATCGAAGCAGCAACTTTGTCATACTCGGCTCTTTTCACCTTTTGATATCTTTTAGCCTAAAAAACCTATAAAACTTAGCATAACAAGCATGACAACCTCTATAATGCACTCATGCACGAAAATAACTAAAAACCTAACGTAATTGCACTAAAATAAAGGAAAAAAAACATGGATAAGTGAGTGTAAATATGAGCTTATCAGTCACCAAGTCAAATCTCCTCCATCTCCTGAACTCCTCCTTCAGGACTTCTACAATCTCATTCTCCTCCACAACCAAGATATCAGGGTAGAGGAACCTTATTTCTTCAGTTATCCTCTTCTCCACCCTTTCAGATATTTCTGCGACCAAGGGGATCAACTTTGCATTCCCAACATCAGCCAAACCAATCGGTGGACACCAACTATGCAATATTTCAGGATACGGTAGCCCACTAAGAGGTACTTTGTAAGCAACAAACTGACTGTTGTCTCTTGAGTCCCATGAATGGTATCGCCACACACCATGTCTGTCGCGTGAGAAATCATATTCGTCATGGGTGATGGGCTCCTCCTGATGTATCTCTATATCAGAGGGTGTTAGGGAGTAATCAGAAGGTAAGTCAATATCAGCATTACCTCCCTATCAACCTTGAGAGGGCTCAACATGCCCTGACTCAGTTTGGAGCTGAGATTTCTCAGTTTCAGTTTTGGAGGATGCTTACCCTTGCGCAGCCTCCCTTACCTTCTAGGTTCCTATTGTCCTTACAAGGTAATTTATGATTTTTACTAGAATGTGTTATTTGTTTTTAAGCATGTTTAGTGGCTAGAAACTCTAGCAGGTTCTAGGGCTTTGATAATCTTTTCTGATGCATGTTTAAATGATTCAACTCAATAGCATGGTTCAATTCTTGGTTTTTATTCAAACCGAATCTAGAATTAATGAAGGATCGAGAGATGAAATTAATCTAGGTTTGAAAGTTAATAATTGAAGGACCGAGAGGTAAAAATTAGTAATAGGAAGAGAAAATTGAATGCAATTGTTTTCTTTCTCAAAAAGAAGAATCAATTTGTAGGATTTAATTAGATAATTATTAAGATTGACTAATATTGTGTTCTTGAGACCGAGAGGAGATAATCACAATTTAGTAATCTAGGGTTTAATTGCCTAACCAAGGAATTTAATCCATCTGAATCTAATTTATTCCCCATTGTTGAGTTAATGAATTTTGCATGTTGATGATTGGATTATCTGCCCTGGAATCTGTATCTTTAATTATTATTTTAAAACCCTTTATATTCTATTTTGTCATCTTTAAATTTAAAACCAAAACCCCTATTTCAATTTGCGCAAACAACTGTGGTTTAAGAACTATGGCTAGTACATAGGATAGTGTCGTCATACAGTCTCTGTGGGTTCGACCACCATAGGGTGTTATAAATTTATTTGTTTGCTATACTATAATTAATCTAGTTATTTTACCGATGATCAAATTGGCGCCGTTGTCGGGGGCTGTTAGATTCTATTTTATTATTAGTTTGTTTTTAAATCTCTTGGATTGAGTTTTTTTATTTTTGTGTTTAAATTCGTGTTTGTGTGCGCGTGTTTTTTTTCTTCTGAAATTCGTCCTCTGTTCCAGTCGACACACTGCATGTCGGTCGACACTATAGTGACATCCGTGTCGATCGATAGAGCCCTTGTCGATTGACACAGAGGCTAATTTTGCAGTCTTCTTTTCTCATGTTGCATGAACACAAGGGCTCGGGGCAAACCACTCGAAGTTTTCGACCCAGAAATCAAGGCCACTATCTGGAGGAGGAAAAGCAAGGAAAAAAGCACAAACACCAACATGGAGCAGCCACACAACCCAAATGAAGAAGACGATCCAAACATGCCACCCTTGGAGGATTCCGACACCCAAATCATAACGTAAGGGAATGCCCTACTTCTAGTCCAAGAAGTCAACCACATGAAAGAGAACGAGAAAGAGAAGAGCGTCGCCAAGAGGACTCCGATGAAGGATTCAAATGCCATGGCAAGGAGGTACAAACCACAACCCGACAATGAGGGATTTTTTTATTGGTTTCACTGCCAATAACTATTGGTATATTTTGTATTAGTTAAGTTGTAAGGGCTTTTTGGGAACTATGTACAAAAGCCCTCTCTTTATGTATTAGACGTAAATCTTTCAATAGGAGATGTTTTCCCCAATTTCTATCTTCATGGTATAAGAGCCATGTTATTCACGTTCACATCATCGTCTGAACCTTAATCTCGCCAGCCCAGCTTCCGCCGTCACCGCCCGCACACCGTTACAACTGTCGCGCCTGCCAGCACGCCTTACGCGGTCTCTCGCCCCTGCCTACACCTTGCGCGGTCTGCTGCGCCTGCCTGCTTGCCCAGCACAGCCTCTCGCGCTCGTCAGTGCAGTCAATGCGGCCCAGCACCACCGGTGAGCGCTGCAATTATCGTCGTCCATCTCTGCCACCTGTGCACCGGCCGATAATCAACTACAAATGTATCAACTCGGTTCTTTTGGTGGGGGTGTAGTGCTCATCTTTTTTTTTTTCCTTTTTCTCGCTTGCCTTAAACTCAGCCCTTGTGTGGGAGTGCTGCTCGTATGCTTAGAGGAATGGGCTGAGATGAATTAAATTGTAGATGTTGCAGTGGTAGAAGTTTGAGATTGAGTATTTGAAAAAAGGGGACATTGACATAATCTATATTTATGTGGTTGGTGTTAAGAGCTTGAATATATACTGATGGAAGAAGAACGAGGAAATCCTATGGTGGAGATAGTAAAGAAGTTGGATCCTTCCGATCTTGCAACATTAACGCAATTTATGAGGATGTCTATAGTGGGGGATAACTCTGCGAGATCACAGTCTGTTGTTAAGGTGGAACTTCCACCTATTGATCTGAAGCTTGATGGTCCAACCACATATTTAAGTTGGTCACGAAGGGTGAGATGTACTTTGGCTGAGAGGAATTTGGAAGGATACTTGACAGGCGAGAAAATAGAGCCAAATGAGGGTACAACATGGAGAGATGAGTGGAAATCTACCCACATGTTGGTGTACAAACTCGATGGGTCCCTCTATTGTTTCCACGGTGGATGGCATTGAAAGGATAAAAGATGTTTGGGAAAATTTGAAAAAGACTTATGATGGAGTGGGAAACAATCTGAGGGTATTTCAAATTAGGAGAGAGATCTATGCTACAGTTCAGGGAGAAAAGACAGTGCAAGAATATGCCATAGAGTTGGAGTGCTTGTGGCTAGATCATGATCACTTCTCCCCACGTGCAAGTTGTAAAGACCTTGAGTGCAAGGAAAGAGAGGCCTTGATTCAGGAGAGGACCATGTTATTTCTTCAGGGGTTAACCCCAGCTTTTGAGAAAAGGGTAGCAATGCTGCTAGCTCAGATGAAATTTCCCTCGCTTGAGGATGCAGTATCGGTCATGATATATGAAGAGAGTCGAATTAGGCTACAGACTGGGACAAGTGGAGTTCCAAGAGTGAAATCGGTGTTAGTGGTGTCAAACTCAAGTAATACAGGATTTAAGGGTGAGACTAGGCAGTGCTTTAATTGTGGTGAAGTTGGTCATCTAAGACAGGCTTGTCCAAAGCCATCCAAGGAAAGAGATTTGGGAGGACGATGAAGAGGAAGAAAATGTTGTCATCTTCATTGATGAAGATCAAACATTATTAGATGTGCTGAGAAGAAAACAGAGAGTAGCAGGTAATGCAGACTCGAAGGGTGTGACTGAAGACACATCAATACCCAAAGGTAATATTGTCACTTATGCTCACTCTCTCAGAGCAGCAGGTAGTTCACATGATCTTGCCTCCATCTCTACTACTTGACCACCTGAATCGATTGTTGACTCTGGTGCATCTCAACATGTGACCGGTAATGCTAGCGAGTTCTCATCATATACTCACTTAGCGAAACAGGAAAGCATTTGTATTACAGATGGGACATCACAACCTGTGGTTGGTAAGGGCAGAGTGAAGTGTGTGGGTTCTATAACTTTGTCCAATGTCCTACATGCTACTTCATTTCCAGTTAATCTTCTTCCATTAGTGTCATTATACTTCAACTAAAATGTGTGGTTCATTTTGATATTCCTAAGGTGGCATTCGAGGAGAAGGGGACTGGCCGGAGACTTGGGACTGGCACGTTGCGTAATGGACTGTGGTACGTGGATCGTGAGGGGATGGACTCAGCTCTGACTTCCATGGTAGAAAAAGCAAAAGTGGGGGGATCTAACAGGAGTGCTGAAGACATTTTGATGCTTCATCAGCAGCGTATGGGACACTTATATTTTGGTGTGTTAAGTCGGTTGTATCCAGACTTGTTTGAAAATGCTAATAAACAAAAACTTGAGTGTGATGCTTGTGAGCTTGGTAAGCTTACTAGAAGCTCCTATGTTAGTTCTGGTTGTAGGAGTTCTTTTGTGTTTGAACTGATACACTCTGATGTTTGGGGACCTTGTTCAACGAATTCTATAAATGGTTATAGATATTTTATGACTTTCATTGATTGTTTTTTTCGTGTTACCTGGTTATATCTGATGAATAGTAAAGGTGATGTATTATAGTTTTTCAAGGATTTTCACAAATCTATTCAGACTCAATATACATCAGTAGTGAAGGTATTGAGGTCTGATAATGGAACAGAGTATACTAATAGAGCATTTGGTGAATATTTGTCAGCATAAGGAATACAACATCAAACCACTTGTTCGTACACACCAGCTCAAAATGGGGTAGCCGAAAGGAAAAACAGACATCTTCTCGAAGTAGCTAGAAGTATGATGATTTCTATGAATATTCCAAAGCAGTTATGGGGACAAGCAGTGTTAACTGCAGCTTAATTAATAAACAGAATTTCTTCAAGAGTGTTGGGATGGAAATCTCCATATGAGATGTTGCAGGGAAGTAATAGTGGAATTCCACCATTGAAGGTGTTTGGTTGTGTATGCTTTGTGAAAGACAATAGACTATCTGTGGGGAAGCTTGACCCTAGAGCTATCAAGTGTGTGTTTGTGGGATCCTCAACTACTCATAAGGGATATGTTTGTTGGAGCCCCGTAGAAAAGAGATTGTTTGTTAGTATGGATGTGCATTTTCGAGAGTGAACCATACTATATTGTGGTGGTGACTTCCCTTTTTGGTGACGTATCTAATACTGGAAGTATAAGGCTAGGTGGGAAGAGTAATGAGAGGTTGCTGAATGTGGGATTGATTCCTTTATCTATCCCTCAACCTAATGAGACTGAAGGATCAGTTGAAGAAGAGGAGCAAGATGAAGGATCTGTTGGAGGAGAGGAGCAGAATGAAGGAGAAGAAGAGGAAGAGGAATCTGATAGTATAGAGACTCGTACTCAGGGGGAGTTGAGAGTGTATACTAGGAGGAGGCAGAGGAATGAGGCACCAATTCCGGAGTCTGAAGCCCCACATGTGCCATCTAGTCCCTTGTCTCCATGTCCCTTACTCCCAACCTCAGGTGACACAATGATTTCTTCTCTCACCCCTATGACCTTAAGGAGGACCTCTCGTAGCAATGCAGGAGTTCCTCCTCAACGTTATGGAGATTCATCTCTTATTTCTCATGACATAGCTCAGTATGTTTCATACTCCAACATATCACCCTCATATGGAGAATTCATTGCATGATTGGATTCTGTTACGTTACTTAAGAGTTGGCAGGTTGCTAAAGAGGATCCAAAGTGGAAAGAAGCTATGCAGGAAGAACTTGGGGCGCTTGATAAGAACAAAACTTGGGATATTGTCTCACTACCACCAGGCAAGAGGGCAGTTGGATGCAAGTGGGTGTTTGCAGTGAAACAGACCCCAAAAGGGAAAATTGACTGGTACAAGGCACGGTTAGTGGTGAAATGGTATAGTAAAACATATGGTATTGACTATGATGAGACATTTGCACCTGTGGAAAAGATGAGTATTGTTCGAACACTTGTCTCCATTGCAGCAAACAAAGGTTGGAACCTACACTAACTAGATGTAAAAAATGCAATTCTTCACGGAGATCTCTTAGAGGAAGTGTATATGGAGATACCCTCTGGCTTCGGTACAAAGCAAACAGTGAACAAAGTATGCAAACTGAGAAAATCATTGTACGGACTGAAACAGTCTCCTAGAGCTTGGCTTGACAGATTCAGGAGAGCGATAATGGGTATGGGTTACCAATAGATCAATGCTGATCATACAGTGTTCTTCAGGAGACATAAGGGGCATTTTACTGTACTTGCAGTATATGTAGATGATATGATTATCATTGGTGATGATGAGTGTGAAATTGCTCAGCTGAAAACAGAATTAGGCAAAGAATTCGAAGTTAAAGACCTGAGACAACTTAGATACTTTCTAGGAATTGAGGTTGATCGTGGAGCAGAAGGGATTGTTCTATCCCAGAGAAAGTATGCACTGGACTTTCTCTCAGAGACAGGAATGCTAGGTTGCAAACCTGCAGTTTCACCAGTTGATAAAAAATTCAAGTTTAGTGCTAAAACAGGAGAACCTGTTGATCGTGAGCGATCTCAGAGGTTAGTTGGACGTCTCATCTATCTTACTCATACTCTTCCAGACATATCATTTGCAGTAAGAGTGGTGAGTCGCTACATGCATGATCCAAGAAAGGGACACATAGATGTTGTATATAGGATTTTGAGGTACGTGAAGAGTGCACCAGGAAAATGATTAATTTTTAGGAAAAATGGACATCTAAATAATTAAGGTTACTATGATTCAGACTAGGCAAGTTGTGCTGATGATAGGAAATCCAAAACTGAATATTGCATGTTTGTTGGAGGCAATTTAGTCTCGTGGAAGACTAAAAATCAGCTAGTGGTTGCAAGGTATACGAGGCAGAGTGCAGGGCAATGGCCCTTAGAGTTGCAGAGATGGTGTGGTTGAATGCACTAATGGTTGATCTTAAGATAAAACAAGAATTCAAAATGAAATTGTGGTGTGACAGTAAGTCTGCAATCAGTATTGCCAATAACCTGGTGCAACATGATAGAACCAAACATGTAGAGATTGACAAATTCTTTATTAAAGAGAAGCTCGAGAGTGGATTACTGGAGTCGGGGCATGTAGCTACCAAGGAGCAAGCTGCTGATTGTCTCACTAAGGGTCTTAGTTCATTATATAACTCTAGATTATGTAACAAGATGGGCTTGATAGATATCTTTTGCCCATCTTGAGGGGGAGTGTTGGTATATTTTGTATTAGTTAAGTTTTAAGGGCTTTTTGGGAATTATGTACAAAAGCCCTCTCTTTAAGTATTAGACGTAAATCTTTCAATAAAAGAAGTTTTCCCTAATTTCTATCTTCAATAACTTTGAACTCAAAATCGGTTTGTTTCAGATGGTTCAACAGAATCAATTTGGTGGCCGAGCGGTGGAGGATCCATACACTCACCTACTCATGTTTGTGGAGGTGTGTGATACCATCAAGCAGAATGGAGTCAGCTAGGATGTGATCCGTCTGTGCTTATTTCCCTTCTCACTACGGGATCAAGCTCGGACGTGGTTTACAGCCCTGGATTGCAGCAATATCCGCACTTGGGCAGATCTCCGAGCAGAGTTTCTCGCAGCTTTCTTTCCACCTTCTGTGATCTTTTAGAAGAAGATGGAGATCTTGCAGTTCCACCAAAATATGGATGAGTCCTTGTTCGAGGCACGGAGCAGGTTCAATGGGCTATTGAGGAGTTGTCCAGGCCATGGAGTGGACACCGAGGAGCAGGCCCACATCTTCTACCGAGGGATGAATGAAAGAGCTCAATAGTCGGTGGACAATGCAGCTGGAGGTTCTTTGATGAGCAAGTGACCTTAAAAATCCTCATTTTGTTCAAGAAGATGGCCTTGCACACTCAACAATGGGCCAATCCAAGGAGATCTCAAGTTCGAGCAGTAGAGAGGAAGGAGGATGACTCCATCAATTAGGAGATCGAAAAGCTCGAGGGGGAGATGGAGAAACTGACATCTAGTGCTTGTGTTTCTGTTGCACAGGTTGATCCCGTAGCCGACGTGAACTACATGAATCGAGGACGTTATCAAAATCAGTATAGGCGAGGGGGATTGATAAGTTCATTATTTCACTCACTTATCTATATTATTTTCTACTATTTTATGTAGTTTTCTTAAGTTTATATATATGATTCATGCATGAGTCTATTATATGTCGTGTAATCCTTGTCATGGTGTGTTTTTGCAGGATTAAGGCTAAATTCACTAGAAAATCGTTCCGAAAGCAGTGACGTGTAAGAGTAGCAGTGAAGAGTTTCTAGACAAAAGGAATTCGGGCTATTGGTGCATGGAAATAGATAGAGCTTCGAGTTAGCTTTCCAACACAACTAGAACCGGGTCAATCGAAGTTCGGGAGTGAAAGTTATTGCCAAAATCGTGAGACCGTGCAGACAGGGCAGAGCTCGACTTCGACCGATGCTCATCCACCTCGGTCGAAGTGCAGTATATCTAGTGGATTTTTGAGTTAAATCTGAATCAAATCATATCTTTAGCCCTACACTTGATAGGATACACATCCCCCACTATAAATAGTCCCCAAATTCGAGATTTAATCACCTTTTACCATTGTTCATATTTTGCATCCTTTAGCATTGGGCACTCTTTAATTTCCAGCACGAACCTTTATTTTCTTGTAAGTCTTTAATTATATGCTTTTTAATAATATGTTTTTGTTTGGATTTCTATCTACGATTCGTGGCTAGAAACCTGATAAGCTCATAATTATACTCACTTATCTATATTTTTCTCCATTGTTTCAAGTGCATTTTGTTATGTTTTTACTTATTTATGTGCATGAGTCTACTTTAGAGGGTATTATGCTTGTCATGGTAAGATTTTGCAGGTTTTAGGCCAAATTCATTGGAAACCCATACCGAAAGCAGCATATGTTCAAAGAAACAGTCACTTCTTCTTCCAAATATGGAATCTGAGCTAATGGAGCATTTCATTTGAAAGATCTTTGAATTATCTTTCCAACGCAACTAGAATCGGGTCAATCGGAGTTCGGGTGTGAAAGTTATGGCCAAACCCGTGAGACTGCGCAGAAGGGTCAAAAGTGGCGAAAATGGTCTCTGTTTCGACCGAGTTGAAGGCCATATCGACCGGGGCAGCTCCATCTCGACCGTGGCAAGGGTCATCTCGACCGAGGCGAAATATTTTGGTGAAATTCTTGAATTTTTTCACATATTTTGGGCGAGAATTGCTTGGGATTCAAGTTACACATCAATTTGGAAGCAATGAAGACCCCAAAAGGGAAGTTTCATCCAAGAAAATCATTCCTTTTGAAGTTTTGAGCAAAGAAGGAAAATATCAAATACCATCAACTCAAGAAGGAAATGCCCAATTTCATCAATTCCTACCATCCAAGGCCCCAACCCTACTCCTATATAAACTCATGTCTAGTTCATTATTGATCATTCGAGTCCAATTTTAAATTTTAGTTTATAGTTTAGATTTCTTTAGTTTTTAGGGTTGGAATCAAAACATTTATTTTCTTGTATCTTTATTTTTCTGCACCTTTATTTTAATGCAATCTTTAATTTTTGTTTCAATCTTTTTCTTTAATATGCTAGGCTAGATTCTTTATCAGATTCTAGGGTTTCTCCATTTGTGATACATGTTTTGATTTGAATTCTTCAAACCCTTTAATTGGTTTAAACTTTTTGGTTTTATTTCAAATTTATTTTCATTTGAAGGATCGAGAGATGAAGATTGGAATAGGTTTTTGTTATTAATTGAAGGACCGAGAGGTAAAAATTGATAATAGGAAGTGAGAGTTTAATACATTTGATTTTCTGTCCGACCAAGAAGAATTCAATTGTAGGATTAATCTGATTTTTATTGAGATTGATTAACTTGTGTTTTTGAGACCGAGAGGAGATAATCACTAGTTAATAATCTAGGTTTTGACTGCCCAACAAAGGAGTTGATTCCACTTTACCAAATTTTCCACCAAAAGTATCTTTTATGAGTTTGAATTATTTGTTTCTTGCATGTTGATCAGATTGGTAGATTTCCCTAGGATCTATGCTTTCTTTTATTTGAATTTCTTTAAAAGTTGTTTTCATAAAACCCAAAAAACTCTCAAATTTGGTTTTGCCAAACAAAAGATTGAAAAACTACATTCATTATATGAATTACTTTCATTGCACTATCTCTGTGGGTTCGACGTACCTTCGGGTTATTTATAAATTTATTTGCCCTTTGCTATAATCCGTGTGCAGATTTTGCATCGATCAAAACCCTAGCGGGTTCTAGGGCAATGAATATCAATCAAATGCATGTTTAATTAATTAACATCAATTTCTTGGTTTTGAATTCCTATTTGAATTGTTAGAATTTAGAATTAATCAGATCGAGAGATAGAATTTATTCTTGGTTTACAGTTATTAATTGAAGGACTGAGAAGTAAAAATTGATAACAGGAAAAGGAATTCGAATACAGTTAGAATATCTGTCCTAGGCGAAGATAATAATTGTAGGGTTAATCTAAGAAATTATAAAAGATTAATTAGTATTGTGTTATTGAGGCCGACAAAGCATATACATTCACATACTAGTAATCTTGGCTATAATTGTCCGACCAAGAAGTTACAGTACATTAATATTTCCTACCAAAGCAGGTTAATTAATTAATATGTATTTTGATTGATAGATCGCCCTAAGATCTGTGTCCCTTTTATTGCATTTAAAACTCTTTAAATTCCCATACTGTTTTCTTTAAATTCTAAAACTCAAAACCCCTGATTTCTGATAACTCAAACAATAGATTTTAGGATCATGGCTAGTACATGAAGTAATTTCATTACACAATTCCCTTGGATTCGATAACCTTAAGGTTCTTTATAAATTTATTTGCAGTTGTATCTGCAATTAGTCTGTAGAATTTTTACAGCGATCAAATTGGCGCCGTTGTTGGGGAGTTGTTAGATATTACTTTATTATTAGTTTATTCTTGGATTAATTGGATTGATTTTGTATTTTTATTTTTGTGTGCGTACATTGTGTGCTTTTTGACCTCAACTTTGATCAACGCCAAGCCGCGTCGATCGACGTCGAGATCTTCCGAGCGTCGATTGACACCCACCTGTGTCGGTCGATGCCGAGCTGATTTTTGCCCTGTTTCTCTTTCAGGTGGTGCATGAACACTATGTCGCGGGGGAAGTCACTTGAAGCCTTCAACCCGGAGATTGAAGGCTCCTATAGGAAGAAGAAACAAAAGAAAAAGATGGGTCCTCTGGATAATCGGAACCCACAAGAAGTTGACCCGACTATGCCCCCGTTGGAGGACACTGCTGATGGACAGCTTACAATGGGGGATACTCTGACTCTCATTCGGGAGATGCACCAGATGCGTGAGACTGTCCGATAGCTGACTGCGGAAAGGGTAATTGAAAGAGAGAATGAACGAAGAAGGCAACTGGAGCAAGAGAGGCAGCGTCTGGAGGATTTGGATGATGAAGATCCGAATGCTATGGGAAAGAAGTACAAGCCGCAGCCCGGCAAAGTGGGATTTATTATTGGCATCAACGCTAATAATTTTGAACTCAAAATTGGGCTGATTCAGATGGTTCAGCAGAACCAATTTGAAGGTAGAGCCACGGAGGACCCATACACCCATTTGCGCATATTTGTGGAGGTCTGTGACACCATCAAGCTGAATGGTGTCGAACAGGATGTCATCAGACTGAGGCAGTTCCCATTTTCACTGCGGGATCAGGCCAGAGCTTGGTTGACCGGATTGGACTGCAGCCAAATCCGGACTTGGGAGGAACTGCGAGCTGAGTTCCTCTCAAATTTCTTCCCACCCTCTGTCATCATTTAGAGGAAGATGGACATTCTACAGTTCCGTCAGAGGGTGGACAAATCTCTTTTTGAAGCCTGAAGCAGATTCAATGAACTGTTTAGGAGCTGTCCCAACCATAAGGTTGATAATGAAGAACATGCCCACATTTTCTACCGGGGCATGACTAAGAGGACTCAAGAGTCCATGGACAACGTAGCTGGGGGTTCCATTATGAGCAAGTCCACTGAGAAGACTCTGAAGTTTTTTAAGAAAATGGTGCAGGACACCAGAAGTGGGTGAACCCGAGGAGGCCTCTAATTAAGGTTGTGGATAAGATCGAGACTGAAGATCCTCTCAAGACCGAGGTCAAGAAGCTGAGAGAGGAGATGAATAAGTTGTCTGCGGGAGCTTCTACTGCTGTGGTTGCACAGGTGCAACCCCAAGCCTCTGCGGAGGTGAATTATATGAACAGGGGAGGATACCCCAACCAGAACCAACAAAGGAATGGGGGATATCAATATCCGCCGAGGAACCACCATGGTTTCTCTTACTCTCACCCTGAGGCAGCCGAGCTACCACCACAAGGATTTGAAGTTCAGAACGAAGAAGTGGTGGAGAAAAGGAAGGATAGCTTGGATGATCTATTGACCAAATTCATCAGGGCCTCATACCAACGGTTTGGAAAGCTAGAACAGGAGGTGGCTGGAATACACACTAAGGTTGACCGAATGGGAAAACACCTACAGATGGTCGAGACGCAGGTCAGCCAGGTAGCCAACACAATTGGTGCACACCACAAGCAAGGGCAGCTGCCGAGCACAACCGAGGGGAACCTAAGGGTTAAAAAAGAATGCAAAGCTGTCACGCTGAGATCTGGGATGAGTTACAAGGGAACCGAACTGATTCGGGACAAGTTTGAAGCTGAAGAGGCACAAAAATGCGCCATTGGAGCCCCGACTTTGATCGACGCCAATCCTGCATCGATAGAACTCAAGGAGGATGGAGAAAATTAGAGCAATGAAGAAGGCTTGGGATCGATCGACGCAGCTGGCGTCGATCAATGTGCATGGAATTTAACATCGATCGACGCCCCTATGCATCGATCAAAGTCAAGGCCCACCTCGGGTAAAATTCCTGCGAAATCTGATGATCCAATCCCGCTTATGCCATTACCACAGAGGTTCGCAAAGGAAAAGGAGGACTCCAAGTTCTCCAGATTTGTGGAGAATTTGAGAAAGGTCAGTATAAATATTCCACTGATCGAGGCGTTGAAGGAGATCCCGGGGTACATGAAGTACCTTGATGCAGTATTTTTTTATCAAGTAAAAAATTATCGAACACGAAGGCTCAATTCGCCCGTTATTCAAGTAAAAGTGTGATTTTGAAACCTAAT
>JAPKLW010000855.1:174461-226731 GCA_026898455.1 Plectranthus barbatus
GAATCCTTCCTTCACCTTCAACTTCCAGCTTTGGGAAGTGAAAAACGTTGCCAACTCGTGCCTTAGTCTCTCTAGGGTTTTCAAAAGTCTCCTCTTACTTTGTAAAATCCTTTGGCCTTTTATAGTTGTGAAACCCGCAGCTTCAGGCCTTATGATCCCGAGCGGGATCCTCCTTTGTAAAGTTCCATCCCGAGAGGGATGAAAGGAACTGCTCAGCCAAAATTCCCGACCGATCCCGAGCGGGACGACGTGGTCCCGAGCGGGATCTGCTACGACTTCTCACTCTCCTCTCGAATTCACGCCTAAATGACGTATCCCGAATGCACTGGAGCCTCCCGAGCAAGGGTCCCGAGCGGGACCAAGTCGTCCCGAACGGGACCGGCTTCGACTTTTCGGCAATTTCCTGCTTTTCTTGTCCCGAGCGGGAGGTGTGTGTCCCTAACGGGATTTGCTTCGCCCTTGGCCTCATTTTAGCTCCAAAAATCGCATTTTTTCACCTTTTTCACATCCTGCACACACAAAACAACTCCAAAACACCAAGTGAAGGAAAATCAAGAAAAGAAGAGATATGTGTGTGATTTGTCTACCAAATTCTCACCAATTCATTCAATTCACATCCCAAAAATCATGCAAATTACACACATATCATACCTCAGGAAGCTGATGAGTGGAAAGAAGCAGTTCGTGAAAAACGAAATTGTGAAAATCCACAAGCAGTGTAGCCTGCTACTACAAAAGCAGGTGCCCGTCAAGAGAAGCGACGCTGGATGCTTCTCTATTCTGGTGGAGATAGGAGGCCGTACCTTTCAGCGAGTACTGTGCGATACTGGGGCCAATATCAATCTGATGCCGTACTTGATTTAGAAGTGTCTCAACATCGGACAGATGAGGCACACTACTATTACTCTGCAGATGGCAGACCGGACTGTCTCCCATCCGAAGGGAATTCTGGAAGATGTGCTCATTCGAGTGGGCTATCTGATCTTCCCAACAGATTTCGTGGTGCACGAAATGGAAGAAGACGAGAACATGCCCATGATACAGGGGCGTGAGTTTCTTGACACTAGTGCCGCTCTCATTGACCGTCGAGGCGGCGAGATCACACTCTATGCCAACGACGAGAAGATCACCTTCATGATCGATAAAAACAAGAGAAGGGTGGAGTGCAACCAGATCACCACCACTGAAGAAGAGGATGAGTCCGAGGAAGAAGAGGTTACGACCATTGAGTGGGAGAGCGACAACAAGGGGGTGAAATCGTCAACTAAGCCTCCTCAACTCGAGCTCACCACCATCATCAAGGACCGCAAAGTCTACATGGTGGATGCCAAAGGTTGGCGAGTTTGGACCCGACCTCCTTGGTTCTGATCTCAGATATCGTCGAGCTACGACATTAAACAAGCACTTGTTGGGAGGTAACCCAACTGTTTTCGTATTTTATTTTAATTCTTGTTTTTCAATTTATTTTATTTTCGAATTTGGTATGCACTAACTTTGTTTTGCAGCATAAAAAATGCAAAGATTGCTCGACTTCGATCGACGTAGCCTGGCGTCGATCGAAGTCGAGATCGGCAACGTGTTATACTTTGACCCATGGAAAGAGTTGACAAGAAGGCTACCGTCGACCGAAGCAAGCATGCGACGGTCGATGCAAAGTGCTAGCCGCCCAAAATTCACGCTGCGTGGTTCCGAAGCCTCCAGGGATAAAAAAGTTGATGTCTGAGATCAACTGCCAGGTATATTCCTTCCCTTTATCTGATTCTCAAACTTTTTCCCACTCTAGAGTTGGAAATAAGTTTGGGGGGATGTGGACAAAGGAGGAATATTTTATTTTTTTTATTATTTGCTTTCAGTATTTCAATTTTTGCATGCATAAATTTTAAATTCTTATTCTATTTTTGTGAGGAAAAATTTTGAATTTTAAGATAACCTGAACGAGAACTAAGATTAGAATTGATTGAGGGTTGAGTTTGAATTGATAGGGATTGTGATTAGATGCCTATGAATGTAGAATATCGCATGATAGGGTTTATTTGAAACTGATACTTGCATGCTGATTGAGTTGAATTGAAATTAAATGTGGAAGAAATTTTTAAACCCTTGTGTGAGAAATTGAGCCTTAAGTCGTTTGATGTGAGATTCTCATGTGTGTTTTAATTTCTCTAGAACTTGCTTATTGTCTTTGTCGAATGCATTAGTGTGTCCAAGTTTAGGAAATGATTTTAGGCCATCTTTGATAGCCCAATTCCCTAAACACTGTCCATTCACATTAAATTTTCCCTAGGTAGCCACTTTTGAGCCTGTACAATTTTTTTTTCCATGTCTATGAGATTAAGAAAAAGTATTGATTTCTCTCATGTCTTGAGTTGTGGTATATGGTGTGGATTGGTTCTGAGTTGGAAATAAGAAATATAAATTAGTGGTGAAAAGATGTGTGAAAAAGAAGCTCAATGAAATAATTAGAATTGTCATAAGCTCTCTGAAAAGAAAAGAGTACCATTATAAAAAGAGCATAAGAGATTCAAATGAGCTAGAAAGAAAAAAAAGTGATGATAAGTTTGTTGATATATCTGAGGAGAAGAGTGAATGAAGTGAGATGGTGGTTTAGTATGATTGAGGTGCGCACTCAATTTAATTTAGTCACTTGGCTAAATATTCGTACCCTTCTCAAATGCCTACATTACAACTCTTATAAAAGTCCTTTTTGATTCTAGACTTATGTGCACATTTTAGCAGTGGAGATAGTAAAAAATTTGCAAGCCTATGGTAGAAATTCATTCATACATGTGTTGAGTGCTTTCATGTTTACCCTATACACTTGTGGGTTGACCGAAACACTTCCTGTGAGTTCTTCCACTATTAATAGATCTTCTGTGTCTTTCAAGGTCCTTGTAGATAGTGGATTTTTGACCCATGACTGTGATGAATGTTGTGAGGCCTTGCACTCTAATTACATGACTTTTTGATTTTTTCTTGCCTATTGATTGAGGACAATCAAACGTTCAAGTTTGGGGGGTTTGATAAGTTCATTATTTCGCTCACTTATCTATATTATTTTCTACTATTTTATATAGTTTTCTTAATTATATATATATAATTCATGCATGAGTCTATTATATGTGGTGTTTTCTTGTCATGGTGCATTTTTGCAGGATTAAGGTTAAATTCACTAGAAAACCGTTCCAAAAGTAGTGACGTGTAAGAGTAGCAGTGAAGAGTTTTTCCACACAAGTAATTCAGGCTATTGGCACATAGAAATGGATAGAGCTTCGAGTTAGATTTCCAACGCAACTGGAATCGGGTCAATCGAAGTTCGAGAGTGAAAGTTATGGCCAAAATTGTGAGACCGTGCAGACGGGGCAGAGCTCGACTTCGACCGACGGAGATTCAACCTTGACTGAGGTCAGAGCTCGACTTCGACCGATGCTCATCCACCTTGCCAAGGTCGAAGTGCGGTAAATCCCTTGATAGGATACACATCCTCCACTATAAATAGTCCCCAAATTCGAGATTTAATCACCTTTTACCATTATTCATATTTTGCATCCTTTAGCATTGAGCACTCTTTAATTTCCAGTACGAACCTTTATTTTCTAGTAAGTCTTTAATTTTATGCTTTTTAATAATATGTTTTTGTTTGGATTTCTATCTGCGATGCGTGGCTAGAAACCCTAGCGGGTTCTAGGGCAATGAATATCAATCAAATACATGTTTAATTAATTAACATTAACTGCTTGGTTTTGAATTCCTATTTGAATTGTTAGGATTTAGAATTAATCAGATCGAGAGATATAATTAATTTTAGGTTTACAGTTATTAATTGAAGGATTTAGAAGTGAAAATTGATAACAGGAAAAGGAATTTGAATACAGTTAGAATATCTGTCCTAGGGGAAGATAATAATTGTAGGGTTAATCTGAGGAATTATAAAAGATTAATTAGTATTGTGTTATTGAGACCGACAAAGCATATACATTCACATACTAGTAATCTAGGCTATAATTGTTCGACCAAGAAGTTATAGTACATTAAGATTTTCCACCAAAGCAAGTTAACTAATTAATATGTATTTTGATTGATAGATCACTCTGTGTCCCTTTTATTGCATTTAAAACTCTTTAAATTCCCGTACTGTTTTCTTTAAATTCCAAAACTCAAAACCCCTGATTTCTGATAACTCAAACAATAGATTTTAGGATCATGGCTAGTACATAAAGTAATTTCGTTACACAATTCCCCTGAATTCGATAACCTTAGGGTTCTTTATAAATTTATTTGCTGCTCTATCTGCAATTAGTCTGTAGAATTTTACAGCGATCAGGGATAACAGCACTACCCAACGAGAGCTCATCCCGGATTTGAAGGAATTTTGTGAATTGAATCACTTAATCCATTTGCCCAGATTGTTAATTGGAATATCAAAAATTAATTACTATGCCTATGATTAATCCTAGCATGTTCCTATTGATTATGCATAAGGGTGTTTTACGGAATGCCTTGATTGCAGATCCAAAAGAACGTAGTGCGCAGAGATTTGATCTTCGATCCTCTTTCTTGCGCACCAAGATTTATTCCTATCAGATTAAGGAATTAAATCTTTGAAATTAAATAGATTAATTTCGAAAACAAAGAGGGAGAGAAGAAAGAAAACGATCCTCCTGATATGATCTTCTGATCTGTATCCCAACTCCAATCCGAATATCTGATGAAGATTCCCTTCGGATTCCTTGCCGATTGAGAAGCAGAATTTCCTCATTTTCTCAGATATAGTGGATCACACATATCTACCAAATACTGGTTTGCTTGTGTTGCAACTTATGATCTTGTGGTGTGTTGTGATCTGAGAAACTGAAGTCTATTTATAGGAAATTCTGGACATCTATTGGGCCTGAGTTTAATGGGCCAGACCAGGGACCAAAATGTAAATAGAAAATAATGTCTATCAATTAATTAATTCTCATATTCAACCCAGAATATAATGTTTCGAAACCTCAATTTAAATTCGATAATAAAATTAACTTTCGAATTTCTGATAAATATATATTTAAATTTAATGAGGGGCTTTAATATATATATATAGAGGAGGGATCATGTAAAAAAAAATCCTCAAGTGAGAAAAAAAGAATGAATCATATCCATCAGATCTAAAAAAATCAATGGTTGATATTGAATCAAGCAACAACTAAAATGCAATCAAGCAACAAAATAATCAAGCAACAACTAAAGCACAATCAAGCAACATTGCAATCAAGCAACGACCTGAATACAATCAAGCAATGCCATGAATGCAATCAAGCATCTTTCTCACTTTCTCACGTTAAGATATATAGGGAGCGGATCCAGTGAGAAAACTCTTAACGTGAGAAAGTGAGAAAGATGCTTGATTGCATTCACGGCATTGCTTGATTGTATTCAGGTCGTTGCTTGATTGCAATGTTGCTTGATTGTGCTTTAGTTGTTGCTTGATTATTTTGTTGCTTGATTGCATTTTAGTTGTTGCTTGATTCAATATCAACCATTGATTTCTTTAGATCTGATGGACATGATTCATTCTTTTTTCTCACATGGAATTTTTTTTTACATGATCCATCCTCTCTATATATATATATATATGTGCGCGCGCGCTACAACACTATTGTTAAATATGAAAGATGTAATTTGTATATAGTATATTCCTTGTAGAAGGGCAAAGCCAACATATATACTATAGGTGGAGGGAGAGAGGGAGGATGTCCTTTTCATTGAAAGTGAACCTTATAATTGCAATAAAAAGGGGAAATCTAAAAGAATATTTCAATTGAGGAAGAAGAATACCTTGAAATAGACATTCATAAATAAGATATTTAATAGAAATGCGAGGGCCATAGTCCTCCTTTTCCAACTTCAAAACTTTGAAGAAACTTCGATATATTTCTTGTTTATTTCTCTAGTAAAGAATAAGAAAAGAAACAATCCCTTTTTTTTTTATTATTAGTAAGTATATTAAAGAAAGGTGGTGATCAAGTGGAATTCATTTTGTATACTTTTTAGGGATTAATCAGCAAAATCAAATTTATTACAATTCTTGTACATATCATTTCAACAGTTTGAGAGTTTTATAAAAATCTAGCATTTACCATTAATCATTTTATTTTATTGCTAACTTTTTCCGAAATTCTCATCATACGTTTGGACACTTGGAAATTTTCAAACGCCATTTTTTTGAGTTCAGACACTGCACAAAAAGTCTTAATAATATATTATTCTTCCATTCCATATTACTTGAAATTTAATCGATACCGAATCTAACCAAGTCAACACATGTACAAAGACTTTGAAAAATTAAAATTATAGGCAACTTTTTAGATATATATTCTACTTGTCCGTCGTTCTAGAAACTAATTAGTTAGCACAAATATTTTAAGTTGATTTCGAGCCGGCCTTGTAATTTCGGATATGTGCGAAGATGATAAATTAATAGTGCCCTTATCTTAATATTATAATTATAAATAAAAATATTTCGAAATTTAATATAAATATAAAATACATCTTGAAATCATTTTTAGTATTAAAGACTTATTTCAAAGAGTTTTGAAGCAAAAAAAAACTTGTATTCTTTTACTTCGAACCGTGACAGCATTGAGTGCATTTTATCGTGAAAATATATTAAATAAAATAAATAACTTAATATCATCTAAACCAAAATGCACAACTGTCATTTCTCTTGCTATTTCATTTTATTTGAAGAAAAGATTTCTACAACCAAAATTTATATTGAAATAAATTAATAACATATTACTACTAATATATATCATTAAAAATGGTGTTCTATATTTTTCTGAGCCTGGTACGGCGCACCACTCGTACGGCCTCAGTGTCGGCCCTAATTAGTTCAGTTCCAACAAACCAATTATCATGTGTATAAAAAAAAATTTAAAAAGGCGGAGAATCCGGCATTCCCAAGTCCTAGAGTGATGTCGCTCCGTAAATTATTGAAGAGTATCATGAATGTAAGGACTAAAATAGTAAGTTTATTGTAAGTTTTCTACATTGTTTAGAAGATATTGTAATTAGGGTTTTCTTATCTTATTATAACTAAGATTTAATCTCCCTTGTTTGTTTTTTGTTTATTGAATGATAAAATGTATACAAAAATTACAGTACAGTCAAAGGGACGTATATAAGGAAAATACATCAATTATGCCTAATAGATATTCTAAAATATTATGAACCACGCATACATTTTCTAACAATTTAGTTTTAATTTTATGCATCTAGTTTCCTTTTCCAGAATAGATGCATATTAATATAATAATAAATTAAAATTATAGTTAGGGAACTAAAAGACAAGAAATAAAACAATATTAATTTCAATATAATCTCATTCGGAAGTTGTTTAATTTCTTTGTTTTATTTAGTAGTATTGTCTTTTTATGAAATTATTGACTAAAGGGATTCAATTTTTGTATATATTCTAAATATTATAGATTAGTATTGATAGAATATGAAAGATTGTTTGAAAAAGAACTTGGATCACAATCAAATTATTGTTCATATAGTTATTTGGTGTATTGAGCTTGAATTTTCGCACATGAATTAAAGCTAGTGAAAATAGCCTATAAATATTTTATCACAAACTACCATGCATGTCATATTTGACAAATTGACTACATATATATTATTGTGAAACTCAGTAAAATCTAAATTTATAAGATTTTATTGAAAACTTGTGACGAAATTTTCCATATGGTAATATAGGCAATGCTATAGAAATTGACTTAAGCGACCCCTAGCTTAACCGAAAGCCACAAAATTAATACCTTAGACAAAATCAATACCTTAGACAAAATCAATACCTTAGAAGAACTGGTGATTAATCGGCAATTAAACCATGTCAAGGCAGTCTAGACACCGATTAAGCGGCTAATTTTTAATACTCCCTCGGTTCTGATTATTTGGTTCGGGTTACTATTTTAGGTTGTTTCAATTATATAGTTTAATATTTATATTTGGTATTCCCTCCGTCCCACGAAATTAGTCTCATTTGCCTTTTTGGTCCGTCCAATCTATTAGTCCAATTTCCTAAAATGACAAACTTTTTTACTCTCATTAATAAAATATTAATTTCACTACACTTACTAACATTGGTTATCGTGCCAAAAACAAATGTGACTAATTAAATGGGACGAAGGGAGTATTATTTTTCTCTGAAAATTTACCATTATACCCCTAAAATTTTTTGAAAAATGTAACACCTACCCCTTGGGTCCAATGTCAGGGCCTGCAGTCCGATGCACCCCAACCACTCTCCAGTTGGACAACCCCTTCTCCCAACTGGCTGGTTGTTGGTAGCGGGGATCGAACCCACGACCTGCCCTTTAACACCCTGGTTAACATAACCCTTTGGGTTTGGTGTTAAAGGGCAGGTCTTATGTTCGATCCCCGCTGCCAACAACCAGCCTGTTGGGAGAAGGGGTTGTCCGGCCAACTGGAGAGTGGTTGGGGTGCATCGGACTGCAGACCCTGACATCGGACCCGAGGGGTAGGTGTTACAAAAAATAAGAACATTAATTGTAATATTATGAAAATGAAAGGTTAATTAACGGTTTATATAAGGGTAATGTTGAAAGTTTATTTAAATATTAATTATTTTTTACAAGCATGCAAGATCATAACTAGACTATATAATCAGAACGGAGGGAGTATTATTTATTTCGATGAGTCTGATTTCTTGAGTGATCCCTAAAAACTCGAGGAACCCCTCTTCAAGGATCCTTAGAAACTCGAGGGACCCCTATCGATATATATCTTCTAGAGGCATCTGGAAGATTGATCTATGGTTCGAGATTCTGAATCCATAACAAAAATTAACCTCGCCACAGAAGTAAGATCACAGAGTCTAGCTCTAAAAGATTAATTGATCATAAACTAGTGAGTTTGAGTGAAAAATAGATTATTGGTTGAATTTGAAAAACTAGGTTTGCCACAAAGTAAATCTCACATACCACAAAATTATTTTTTTGTGGAGATAATGAGGGTGTGGGTCATACGGTCGAATATTTAGCCATTATTGTGTTGAGAGAGATAACGGCCACATTTAAGGCGTTAGGTCCATAAATTGCTCTTAGTTATATATTCAAATTCAACCATGGATGACATGTACACAACAACATTTTCCCATTTAATACTAAAGTGGTAGTTGTTACAATTTAACACAAAACGAGAAGTTAGGTGATGAAACAAAACATATACTCCATATTAAATCAAATAAAGTAATATAAGCTCAAAATCCCAAAAAACTCAACACAAAATATATATATATATATATATATATATATATATATCCTACTTAATTAATTACCACCTTCAAACTAGTCAACCAGCCTCTTATCTCACTTGGGATTCCAAAGCTTTGACCACATCACATACATATATATATCTATATACTACTACTACTACAACTACAATATACTACATACCATCTTTAAAAAAAAAAAAAAAAACATTCTAGAGAGAGAGTGAAGACTTTTTCTCAAAAAGGCTCAACCTATCATCTCCCAACCTTGTCTTGTAAGCTGAATTCTTGTATTCACACCATGTGAATTCCTTATACAAACTGTCTTCTCCCTCCTCCATCACTGACGCTAACGGCGTTATCTTCTCGCTCAACGCCGCCCCTCCGAAATATATCATCGACACCCGCGACTTCAAGCTGTCTGCCACAACCCTATGCTTCACGCTCCGGAACCTCCCATTAGTCATCACCTAAATAATTCCAAATAAATATCATATTTAGATAAAAACTCCAACTCATGATCTATTTTTTTATTTTATTTTTATATAATTTGTGGTGAATGAAAATCTACCTGCAGTGAGTCACCAACGTTGAAGAAAAAGGTGGTGGGATCAGACGGGACTGATAGCCACGTACCATCTCTGCTGCAGATTTGCAGACCCGATGCGTTGTTGGATCTCAAAACGGATATTATTTGCGGGTCGGTGTGCTCCCCGAACCCGATTAGGGCCCGCCCGCTTAGCGCTTGGAGCTCCGGCCGGGGCGGGTAGTGGTTTAGCCGGAAGCAGGAATCGCTTCTCTCATCTCTAATCATCCGGCTCAGAATGTCCCTCGCCCCCATCTCCATTTCCTCGGCGATCATTTCCAGCACTAAACTCGCCATGTCCCTCACCGCCGTTACGTATTCCATCACCATTTCCCTGCATATTCAGTCACTTTTTCACCATGCACGAATTCTTTACATATACATATCCATAATTCCATATACACAATGGCGGGAGCTACCTCCCAATTGTATAGATGAAAAAATGGATGAAAATAGAAAAACATGATATCATGAAAGAACTAAAGTTAATGTAGAGATAAAAATAATAATAATAATAATAATACACCCATATCTATAATTTTTTTTTTAAAAAAAAATCTCACCATTGAGTTAAATTTAAAAAAATATATTGAGAAAGTGAGGAATTTTTTTTTTTTTTTTTTGGGGCATATTGAGATTTTAGGAAGAAGGGTTAAACTCAAACTGCAGTAAGTTTTGGTAATTTTGCTATGAAAGAAGGACTTACCGTAAGGCATCCGGTACGACGGCGTTGGGGTTGTGGGAGAAGAGTTGGGGATTGGTGGAGAAGAGGAGGTACTCAACCCAGCCGACGTCGCCGTTGCGGCCGATGATCTTGCTGCCGTAGCCGAAGGGGTTGGGGGGGCCGGATTTCTCCTTCTCCAGCTGCGGGAGCTTGAAGAACTCGACGGCTTGGGCTTCTAATTTGTTCAGGAAATCCATGGAGATGCCATGATTGATGACTTTGAAGAAGCCCAAGCTTTTGCAGGCGTCGACGATGAGGGTTTTGGCGTGGGGTTGTGATAAATCAACGATTGGGATTGTGAGAGTGTTGGAAGCAGGCTTGCATGTTTTGATGCTGCCTAGATTGCTGTCGAGAATTGGCTGAGAGAAAACCACCATGATCGCAATGGAACAAGGTTCTTGGGAAAGAGAGAGAGGGAGATGTGAGGGAGAGAGGGAGGGGGAGGGGGGGGCTTATAAAGGGGCGAAAATGTGATGCATGGAGGAGGGGCAGCAAGGCGTTGGAAACAATAGAGAGACATCTGTCTGAGTCTGTGAGCTTGGCCAATTTTTATTCTATCGAGAATGCATTTGTCTGAAAAAGTTTTATTATTTATTTATTTGGTATGACAAAGTTAAAAGAGGGAAGAAACAACAAAAATATAATAAAATTAAAAGTGGGACTCACAATTTCACATTAACATGTGAATAGTGGGGAAGGGGAAGGTTCACTCGAATATAAATATGTAGAAAAAAAATTGTATGAGACTGTTTTGTAATTGTTTTTTTAAAAAATTAAATTTAAATTAATTCAATATTAATTCAAATTTTTTATATATAAAATAAATAATTTTATTGATTAAGTATTGTTATGATTGGCCACATTCAACAGCCAATATGAGTAAATAGAACTTCAAGACATCTGATAAAAAAGATGCACAGCTACAATGAGATGCTCTAGTGATGTTTTTATAAGTATGAACAATACCGAGGGTTGTCAGCTCCAATTCGTTCTTGGAGTCATCGGGGGTGAAGAAAAGACGAGAGGTTGAAGGAGGGTTATGGAGGAGCTGCTCAGCCAGGGGAATCATGAATATGATAGCGATCTCGATCCTTGATTCGTAGCAATTAATCTTTGGGTACTTGGGCCAAACCTACGCCTTTAATCAAATGAGTTTTTTGGACTCGTCGGAATGGAGTTATTAATTGGATCGAACGAGTCAACATGTTGCACACGTGGTGTGTGACTTTGTTGATGAGTCAGTACATGCATTTGAATTTTAGGAACTATTTCATCTCTTGTTGAAACAACACCACAAACACAATCGTGTCTTCACTTTTAACTGTCGTGGCAGGTGGCAATGCCGATATATAGGCATAACTAGATCGATGCCATGGTTACCGCGCAAACTGCACTTTTGTCAAAACATTGCATTATCTTCTTCATTTCATTAGCTGCCTTAGATTTCACTCCGTTTAGTTCACCGAAGCTTCTGCGATTGTAGTATTGCCTCATAGAAGACAAAGCTATTTTACCTTTAGGAACGAGCGCTGTTCAAACGAGTAGTACATTAGCATTTTTGTATTGCGGGAAGAGGACTCTTCGACTTGGCTATGTTTTCTATTTTTTTTTAGAATTTTTTAGTTATATTATCTTATATATTTATGTTGCATTAAGCAGTTGTACATTGTTGCATTATGTTCTCAGACTACATTTACCACAATCGTAAGATGAAAAATAAACAGATCTAAGACATGGCAGAGAACACCATCAACACGAGCATTCCTGCTGGTGGAAACAACAACGTTGTTGTAGGTGGATCTGTGGCTGGTGATCACTGCATTCGCACATTAATTGCAAATACAGTGGTAAATAAATTTACAAAGTACCCAAAGGTAGTCGAACCCAGAAGAATTGTGCAACGAAATTATCTCATGTACTAACTATAGTTCTAAGATTTATTGTTTGAGTAGACATAAATTGGATTTTTGGTTTTTTTGAAGATAAATATGACAATGCAGAAATTTAAAGGGTTTGAAAAGCAATATTAAAGAACACAGATTTTAGGGCATAAAATTAATCATGCTCAATCAATCAACTCTACAATGGTGGGAAATCATATTAATGTATTATAATTTATTGGTTGGACAATTATAACCTAGGTTTATATTATGTGACTGTATATGCTTGGTTGGCCTCAAGAACACAATAATAATCAACCTCAATAAACACAGATTTAACTCCCTACAATTAATTATCTTCCTTTTGAGATAGAAAACCAATTATATTTAATTCCATTTCCTGTTATTAATTTTCTCATACCGGTCTTTCAATTAACAACTATGAATATACAATCAATTTCATCTCTCGATCCATCATCAGTCCTAAATTCTATCAATTAAATCATGAATTGAAACCATTCAATTTGAGTTGATTAATCTAACATTCAAATATGATTAATTATACATAGCCCTAGAACCTGCTAGGGTTTCTAGCCACTCATGATGGAAAGAAACACAAGAAACATATTATTAAATTGCATAATAAAAACTTACAGTAAAAATAAAGGTTGTTCAAGTCTTCAATATCCAAAAACTTGAATAAAAACTAAACTAAGGGCTAAATAATGACTGAATCCCCCTCTAAACTCGAGCTATATGGGTATTTATAGAGGTAGATATGTATAATTTGGGATCTAGGGCCAAAAATATGAGTTAACCATAAAAATCACGAAACTTCCTTTTTTGGGTCCGCGTTGGTCGATATGGACCTTGTGTCGGTCGACGCGGATCACCTTGCATAGGTCGACGTGACCTTCACGTCAATCGAAAAAGAGACCTTTTTTCGCCCCTTTCGATCCTCTGCATAGTCTCACAGTTTTGACCATAACTTTTGCTCCCGAACTTTGATTGACCCGATTCCAGTTGCATTGGAAAGATAACTCAAAGATCATTCCATTTCCATGCTCCATTAGCTTAGATTACATGCGTGGAAGAGGTCATGACTGTTTCTTTGAATATCAAATGCTTTCGGTACGAGTTTCCAATGAATTTGGCCTAAAACCTTTAAAAACACACCATGACAAGCATAATACCCACTAAAATATACTCATGCTCAAAGTATGTAAATAAACTCAATAAAACTAAATAAAACACTAGAAAATAACATAGATAAGTGAGTTAAATTACGAGCTTATCAGTTGGCTATGATCTGAATGCGCCAATGTCGAATCAACCCCTTCCCTTAAATGCTCAAGCTAAAATAACCTTCAAGTTTGGTGGGGTTGATCTCAAGACGTAGTGGTAGAAGATGCACTTCTATTTGACTATGTTGTGGCTGGAGTTAGGGGTGTACACGGTTCAGTTTGGCCGGTTTGAGGGTTGAAGTATGGACCAAACCAAATAATACGGTTTGAAAAATTCTCAAACCAAACCGGCCAAATTAATATTTCAAACCAAACCAAACCAAACCAAACCAAATAAAACGGTTTGGTTCGGCCGGTTTAACGGTATGAAATACGACGTTAACGGGCAAAGTCAAAACGTAGAAAAATCTCATATTTTTAGCTACAATTTATTTGAAAAATTAAAAAAAAAACTAATAGTGGCTCTCATCGGCAATGTACGAGACAATCTTAATAAAAACAAACAATTAATGACATAAAAAAATAATAGTTCATATCACATTCTAAAAAATAATAGTATGGTGAAATTAATAAGATACGATAACGATGAAGCTTGCCCAGAGAATAGAGAAGACAATAAGGGTAAAGAGAGACATTTGAATAAAATTGTGAGATTGGAATATTGGATAATTTAAGATTTATTTTATATTTCAGAAAATAAATAAAATTTAGAAAAAGAATTAAAATGAGATAGAAATATTTGATAGTTTAGGTTTTATTTTAGATTTTAAAAAATAAATAAAAATGTATGAGAAAAATAAAAATTATATTATGTTGCATAGAGAATTTGATCTCATACCTCTTAAAAACTAAAATCTAGATAGAACCACTATACTAAATGTACTATATTTATGCTTTTAGTATAAAATATAATTTAAATATTTATTATTAATATAAACGGTCCGGTCCGGTCCAAACGGCCGGTTTCTCTACTCAAACCGTGGACCAAACCAATTAATACGGTTTGAAACTTACGGTCCGGCCGGCCGATTTTCGCACTTGTCAAACCGGCCAAACCGGCCAAATCATTTCGGTTTGGCCGGTTTGGACCAAACCATGTACACCCCTAGCTGGAGTGATCTTTAAAGGATGACCAGCCCACTATTGCCGATGATCAGCCCAAAAACAACAGAAAGATTGCTTTCACAATGATTTTTATCTCATATTTTATTTTGAATGCTTTGGCGGATTAATTGTATAGGGTCTATTATAATGTAACTACTGCTAAAGAATTTTGGCATTTGTTAGGAAATAAGTTTAAAACTGAGGATGCGGGTAATATATGCCATGGCCAAGTACTAGTCATACCAAATGGTAGATAATCGATTTGTGGTAGAAAAAGTGCAAGAATTTCAACTTATATTGCACAACGTTAATGCTGGGGGATGTTACTTCCATATGCTTTCAATATGACTGCGATCATTGAAAAGCTATCTCGTTCATGGAAGTACTTCAAGAGCTACATTAAGCATAAGTAAAAGGCTATATCTCTTAAAGAAGTTATTGTCAAGCTTCGAATTGAACATGATAATTGAAAGGTAGATCTAAAGCCAACGATTATAGATGTTAAGGCCAATTTATTGAAGCATGGTCCATTAAATAAAAGAAAAGGCCTACCTAATTGAACAAAGGCATTATGATCAAAGAGCCTAAGTTCAAGGGTGATTGTTAAAATTGTGACAAACCTGGTCACATGGATAGCTAATGCAAAAAGTCAAAGCTAAAGCTAAAGGCAAAGGCAAGGTTGTTGCCTAAAATTTTGTAGACAACGAAGATAAGTTTTATAATGCAGACTTATGTGCTTAGTATTTTAGCTTTTGTTTTTCTTGTAACAAAGTTGTTACTTTATCAAGTAAAATAAAAAACGTGGTTCAAAGAACATCTATGATGCAAATCGTTGTGTCAATTATTTTCTAAAATGAATTAAAAATGCTCATAAATGTGAACTGTATGTTTGACCAATTACTTAAGAAATTAGGAGCATTGTGAAATACCCATTCAATTTCATATTATTTTAGTTAAAGAGTTAAATGTCATGTTGAGCATACTTCTTCAACTATAATTACATGATCATGCCACTTTGATTGATTTTCTCTTATTTCTTTTGTGTAGAGGTGTATAGAAACACCCTATGAACGATGATGGGGCTTCAAGCTCTAGGTTGATTATTTCAATGTATTGTACGTGGGGTATATAACTGTGATGATGCCAAAATAAAAGAGGGTTTGTGGTATCTGTAAGCTATTTATTATCATGTGAATGTGTGAATGGTCTACTTTTAAGACATAATAATCTCTTAAGCATATAGTTAAGACATCATTTATGAGCTAAGGAGTGTATTTCTTTTGCTATTAGATGATCAACTAATGTAAGTTGAGATGTATGATGATGTTGTGTCATGACATGACAAATAACATGGTAGTTCAATATTACGATGTTATGTCATAACATCATATGTCTTGATCTCAATGAGGTTATAACAATTTGCTTGGCTAAGTTAAAAGGAAACATAACCTACGTTGCCGTTATACTAAGTTAAATTAATATAAAGTTGAGTATTAAACAAAGATGTTTGCACCAACGAGAGGTTTAAAGAATGGGATGAAGTTGCAAGAGGTAATACATTAAAATCCTCAGTTTAATCATTATAGTTGTAACTTGATCACTGATATTTCTACCAGATAAATTGTAAATATAGTGGTTGATCACTATTTTTTTAATGATACTTTACAGAGTAGTGACAAGTTTAAATTATTGATCCCATGGAGATTGTAAAAGCGAACATCTCATGTACTAAACCATTTTTTTCGGTTTGTTGCCTAAGTAAATAAAACTTTGAAAGGGGTTTTTGAAATTTAAAACTAATTTTGCAAGAAAATTAAATTAAAGCAGATAATTAAAATTGGGTTTTAAAATACTAGAGAAAAGAACAGATTCCAGGGCAAGTTCATGTCAAGGATAGTATGCAAGGAAATTTCATCGATCAATTTAAAATAAAGATTTAGGTGGAACATCAGGAAAATATTACAAATTTCAGGGTTTGGCAATTCATAAAGTAGATTGTCAATTTCCTATATCCTTTCGGTCTCTAGGTTAATTAACAACTCCTAAAAACATCAGATTTATTCCTATGGATTAAATTCCTCTTTTCAGACATAATTAAAATCCATATTATCAATTCTTAAATCCATTAATCAATTTTCACTTTTCAGTCTCAAATTAATTAATTATGAAAACCTAATCGAATGGCCAATTTAATCAGATTAAGAAAAAACACAAGAATTGATAAACCAATTAAAAATGATGGATTTAATAACCTAAACATGCACCCAAGACAATCACATAAGCCCTATAATCTGAATAAGGGATTACCTACACATATTCATGTTAAACAAAAATATAGAAAGATAAAACCTGTAACAAAACTTCATAGAGAAAACAAGCCTTGTAATTGCATCCAATCTTCAAAGGTTCGATCACAATCCTCACCACAATTCGAAAGCAATTCAAGAGCAAGAAAAACTCTAGGGTTTAAGTCTCAAAAGTGGCATAATCCCTAAAAATCGCCTAAACAAAACAATATATACTAGGTTTAATTGTCCCAACATGGAAATAACTTAAACACATTAAATTTCGCCAGCTTGACCCGAATTTCGATCGACACAATTTTTGTCGATCGAAATGGGTTCTCAAAATCGAACACCCTAATGCTCTGTCGACTGCCTGCCTCTGATTTCCCTGTCGATCGACACAATTTCTGTTCGATCGACAGGATCTCCGTTTCTGTCGATCAGCTTGAATTTTCAACGGGCTCTTCAAAAACAACCTTCCTCTGTTTCGATCGACACAATTTCTGTCGATCGAAACAGAGCACACCACCAAACGACTCTTTTTCATACTTGGTCAGTTTTCACTCCAAAAACCTGTATTTTTCAGCATAACAAACAACTTAGACATAAAACTCATGCAATGCTCAGAATTTAAAGTAAACACACCATAATTATATCAAAACAACCTAAAAATCCATAGATAAGTGAACGAAATAGCGCACTTATCAACTCCCCCAAATTGAACTATTGATCGTCCTCGATCAAAACACCAAAAGAAACTCAAGTTCATGCAAACAGAGATGTGCAAGGCCTCACAAGATTCATCACAATCTAAGTACACCCTCATCCAAAAGACAATGCAATCAAAATCCAATCCAAATCATCAACCGTTTCGGGAAGAACCTCACAAATAGACAAAATTTTATCAATCACTCATCACTCAAGTGTTCAGGACATGTGTTTCACTCAATTCAAAGTAATACAACTTAACCATAAGTTTGGCAAATTCCTCATCTCTCCACTGCTTAGAAAGTAAAATAACTCGGTGAATCAAGAAGGTCTTTTATTTGGTTGTAATGAGGCTTTCCTAGAAGGTAGATCGTTTTAGGCTGAGTGACTAGCACACTTATAATTTTTACAACTTCCCAACTGTCAACCCACATCACATCAATTTCTCAACTCCTGTTTTTTATACTTGTATTATTTTTTATTTTTTTCTATAAGTTCACATTGCAAACAAGTTTACCAACAATTTTTTTTTCAACACTTTTCTTCATCTTTTCTTTCTTCTTCTTTTTTTTCTATAGGATTAGATTTGATGCATATCTATATCTCCATGTCCTACAATGAGTATATCTTCAATCTTGAGTGTTCAGGGCTTCTAGTATGATATATCTCTTCAATTTTGACCAAATCTTACCCAAGATTCGTGAAAACCTTCCAGAATCTAGCCAAAATCGTCCCCGTCGATCGACGCGCATCCATATCGACCGTTGGGACTACTGCGTCGATCGATTCTGCGCGCTCTCACGGTTTTGGCCATAACTTTTGCTCCCGAACTCCGATTGACCCGATTCCAGTTGCGTTGGAAAGCTAAATCAAAGCTCTATCCTATTCCATGCTACACTAGCACGAATTCCGTGTGTGGAGAAATTCTTCACTGCTACTCTTGCACGTCACTGCTTTCGGAAGGAATGTTCTGTGAATTCAACCTCAAACCTACAAAAATACACAACTACAAGCGCAATACCTCCTAGAGTGATTCATGCAATAAAAATAACTAAAACAAATTAAAATGCAACGAAAAACAAAGATAAATCAAACCAATAATGAGTGATAATATGAACTCATCATAACTCAACCTTGATGAATGGAAATCCTAAGAACTAGGTTTAATAGAAAAACTAAGTTGTATGACTTCTAGTAACAACACTTCGAAGATGATGTTTTCCACCATTCCCTAAAGAGCAAGTGAAGTGTTGAGATCTACACGTGGTTGATAGCGTATTTTGCAACACGCTATTCTGCAAGTGTACAGACCACTGTAGAGGGCAAGTAATAATTTATCGAACACGAAAATTGCAGGCTCGAAATACACTCAAGCACTAAAATACAGTTATTTTATTACTATTTAGACGATCCGAATAAAGAGTTTGGTTTATTTAAAACTAGGCAATAATTAAAATAAACAAGTGAATTATTAGAGTTGAGAAAATAAGAGAAACTAGGATTCCAGGGTAATCCACTTTGAAGAACTATCAAACAATCATTTATATAATCTGATTCCAATTAATTTCAAAAAACATGAGTTAATCTCATAAATATTATCAGGCGACCCTCTCGGACTCTAAACCATAACATGGAAATAAAAGACTTAGGGACTCCTCTCGGATGCGCAAAAGGACTTTTACTCTTGATAAAACCTTAGATTTTTAAAACCCTTCAACAGTTCAAATTCTTCTCTGACAATTGACCTATCAAATCTAATTATTCTGCATCTTAATCAATAACCTAGACCTCTCGGTTGAAAAATTACCATTTTGAATTACAATCAATGGCCAGTATCTCGTAATTAAAGAAAACCTCAGATATAATTAAAACATCAATGGAAAGGGAAAATCAAATCATATAAACGATCGAATGACTATTCAACAAGTTTCAAAACCCTAGAATCCACAAAGGGATTTAGCCAATCATGCTAAATTCCATGAAAACAATCAAGTAAAGAGTCAACAATACAGAAAACATGAAAACCTAAAACCCGTAGTCTTCGATCTTCAATCTTCAATCTTGCTCTTCAAGTCTTGTGTTGTTTTTTCTCTCTCTGGCCCTTAGAATTTGAAAATATAGTGAAAGGAACGTTTTTGAGTCTTGGGATCTTCTATTTATACTTATCCTCTTTTAATCTGAAAAGATATGAGATTTGGGCCAAAAATTCGTCAAATTAACCCGTTCGGCGACCCAGAAAATGCGATCGACAATCGCCGAGTTTGTAGTTGGGTCGCCGACGATGTGCCGTAGCAACATGGCTGAAAATGCAAAATTGGCGACCCAGGAACAATTTCGGCGATCGCCGATGTTGTAATTGGGTCGCCGATTTCTTCACGAACAGAAATTCATCTTTTTCTTCAATCTTTTCACATTTCTTCCTTTTCCCGATGCAAGTTAGCATCGATTGGCCCCATGATACTTAGTCAAATCTTGTAAACGACTCAGTTGTGCGTGCAATCTGCATAAACAACCAAAAACCAACCCAAACGTAATAATTCTTTAACGAATATGAATAATGTATGAAATCATCACATAATGGTTCAGTCTAAAGTCAAACGTGATTAGATTCACATCAGTAAAATGCACAAAATGAGTGTTTATCAGTGGTATATTTTAAGTCCAATGACTCTTGATGACACCTGAAAACCTTATAGTGGTTAAGTAAGGTATGATACTCTAAATAGAACGTCATCTATATGTTGGGTTTTGTATACATAAAGCATTTATTACAATGAGTATACGTTCAACTATATTTCCTATCTGTTAACAAACTTACATGCGAGTAACAACGGTATCCTCTTATATCACTGATAGGGACGATCATACGGCGTGTTATCAGAACCAATATCGGCAAGGGGGATATCAGTATTACCACCCGAGAGCTCATCCCAGATTTTCCTATGCTCAGCCAGAAGGTGCCGAACATCCTCCAACAGACTTTGATGTGCAGAATAGTGAGATGATGGAGAAGAAAGAGGAGAGCCTCGACGAGGTGCTTCAGAAGTTCATAAAGGCTTCCAACTACCGGGTTGGAAAGATTGAACAAGAGATGAAAGGGGTTAACAACAAGGTGGAGCTGCTCGGGAAGCATGTGCAAATCATCGAGACCCAAGTGAGTCAAATTTCTACCTCAATCGGGGCACACCATGTTGGGTTTTGTATACAGAAAGCATTTATGACGATGAGTATACATTCAACGGTATTTCCTATATGTTAACAAACTTACATGAGAGTAACAACGGTATCCAATTATCTCACCAATAGGGACGATCATACTGTGTGTTGTAGATTGCAGAAGACAATATGCTCACTTGACCTAGTGAGATACAAATATTATCACAGCCGAGACAGCGTACGAGGATAAGTCTGTCGGTATAGGCTGCAGCATAGTCAGAAAGTAGTAATCTGTCTTGATTACTTTATATGCTGATACGTGCGTTTGCGTATTGATTGGACCACAGTGAGATGTATTCTGCTGTCTGACATCAGAGAATACAAGATCTCAATCTTGATTGAGTCCAAACCCTAACAAAGGTTCAGGGGTATGCACGGGTTGACTGTTACTTTGAATTGCCATGGTGGAGAGCATGAGTAACGTGCTCGTATACCCGCATCTTGGGTAGAAGCAGTTCGTGTAGAACATCGCCTGAGATTGGATTTAGGCAACCATATCCGAGTAATAGGATGGGGACATTCCCTGAGGAGCTCAATAATGTTCATCGTGCTAAAGTCCTGCAGGCTTATTAAGTTCAAGCACGAGTGATAAGGTTTGAGTGATACTGCTTAGGAAATATAAGATATTAATTAATTGTAGATAGAGCTTGTCAGAAGCTCCGATTAATTAATGAATGTCCGGTAACCTTAAATATGGGGATTCTCAAGTAAATGCAGTCCGTTCTCATAACGTGGTAATAAAGGGGTAGGTCAGTATTAATTCTGTGGTAAAAAGAATTAATATTAATTAATTAATTGTGTCCTAGGTTGTGGACATGAGAATTAATTAATTCATAGGCCCACTTTATTATTTGCATTAGGTCCCAGGTCTGGCCCAAATTAAATATGTTGAAAAGAGGCCCAACAGCCCATTAGGGTTAAAACCCTATGTCTATAAATAGACAGATTTCTCTCTGAAACCCTAGTCACCTTAGAACATTCAAATCAGTTCGAAACCCTAGGGAGAGAGAGATAGTGGGCAGCAACTTCTGGTGTGTTTGGGAGTCAATTTTTTGACTCTGGCCTACATATTCACAGTCCTATGGAATCCTCACCAATAGCAGGATTGACCAGCATCAAGATACAGATCTGAAGGCCTAATCTGGAGAACAGATTATACTTCCCTTTCCTTTTGTTTGATTAATTCTTGAAATTAGATCTGGTTCTAATTTCTGTTTCCGCAGTGTTAATCAAATTGCATGGTTGAATCGAGATTGGATTTCAAACGCAAAAGATCGGATATGAGACAACAGAGTTAACGTAAACTCGTATAACCACTGCATTAAATTCATAGGAGCATGCTAGGACTATTGTATGTTTATTGCTCTCAACATCCATGAAACGATTCAGTTTATTTGGATTTGGTGATTCGGTTCACTGACAAATCCCTACACTATATAAGTGAGAAGTGAGGGCTGCTTCAGACGAACAATTATGAATCAAAAAAGTTTTTCCATGGCCTGTAATGTAAACACACGTGAGAATGGATGAATTTGAAACAATTTTTGTTTTAATTTTGTTCACTATGTACTCACTTAGGAGGAATAGTTCGATCCATTCTTACCACTAAGCCGCTAGTTTACTCGATGACATTGAAGATGAAAGGTTCAAAATCATAGACTACCTCTTCTTATGCATTAACATTTCTTGGGGATTGAGTTAGTTGTGCAATCTTGCATTGGGCATTTTCGTTCATGGGGGGATTGTTGGAGATTTAGGTTACTTGAGTAAATTCCAATGATAAATATTTAATTTCATCATAATTAAAAATTATGTTATTCATCAACGCTACGAGTAAATTGTCATGGTATATGTGTTTTCTCAAATTCAAATTTTGATGAGTGAGAGATTGTGAAGCTGAAGGGGTATTTATAGAAGAACTATGAATCCTATTGGGCTTTGACCTTTTCATGGACCAGACCCAGGACCAAGATGTAAATAACAAATAAGGCCTCTAAATTAATTAGTTCTAATATTCAACCTAGAATACAATTAACTAATTAATAATGATTCATGCCACCAGAGAATTAATATTCACCTACCCCTTTGTTACCACGTTATGAGGAATGGGTTGCATGGGCTCTGTATATCCCATATTTAAGGTCACAGACATTCATTAATTAGTTTAAGCTCTGACAAGCTAATAAATTAATTAATATCTTTTATTCCTAAGTTATACCACTCAACCTTTTTATTTATGCTTGAAATTAATCAGCCTTCAGGACAATAGCATTATGAACCTTATAACCTACTTAGGGAATGTCACTATCGTATACTGAATATGGTTACCTAATTACAAATCTAGAAGTCATACACAAATTTCTATTACCTAAGATACTGATATACAAGTACATGTATGACTCTCCATTATAGCATATCAAAATGACACACAAGCTTGTGGATACTTTTAGATCTTTTATTAGGCTTTAGATATCATCAAGCCATCAAGTGTTAGATAAAAGAATCGATCTTAGTGAGGTCTTATCAATACGTACCAAATGTATTAGTACATGTGGTTACCAAGAAAAGCTAATAAATACTGATTGTGCTGCATCATAAACCAACAGTCAATCTGGATCTGTCATAGTTGTGATTACCATTTATATCTCGCTAGGTCAAGCTATACATACGATCTTCGGTGATTTACAACACATTTTATGATCTCCCTATCGATAAGATAAAAGGATAATGTCATTTTCTATATATGTTTGTTAATAATGACAACATATATAAAATTTTTGAAGAATAATGATTACGGCCTGTATATTTGACTAAACCGTTCTAATATATCAATCACAATGCTTTTAGTATACGATTCCATAAGTCGTGTCATGTGGAGGTGCACTCACATGCATCTTACCGCTGCCACCTGCCGCGTTGTTGAAGCCGTAGGACGAGCACCAAGTGCCCACACCCGTGTCCCTACCCCTGCCCTAGCCTCGGTCCACAATTCTCGGCTCTTAGCAATTAGTCTTTGGATAATTTTGGGCCCTTGGACCTTGGGCTTGTGCTTGGCCTGTCTGCATCGTATCTTTTTGGGCTAATGAAATGAGCCTGTTAGGCTTGTCCAACTAGGCTTATTGATTGGATCAGTCTAGTAAACATATTGCACTCTTGGTATGTAATCATGTGACCGATGAGTCAGTGCACATATTTGAATATTAGAGACCATTTCATCTCCCCTTTAAACATCACCACTGCACCATCATGTATTTGTTTGTAACCTCCGTGCCATGAAATCTACGCGGTAACTTCCGTTTAATAATTTTGGATCTGTAACCGATAATCATGTCATAAATTGGCCGACACCTTCCCCAGGTGGCAATGCCTATATATAGGCATATCTAGGTTCATGCCATGGTTACCAAAAATAGCTATGCATATTGTATATTTGTCAAAACATTGCATTATCTTTTTCATTTCATTAGGTTCCTTAGTCTTCATTATGTTCAGTATGACGAAGTTTTTGCGATTGCGGTGCTACTTCATAAAAGACAAATCCGTTTTTATCTTGTGGGAAAAGAACTCCTCGACTCGGTTATATTTTCAGTTTTACGTTGCTTTTTTAATTCTTCTATTTTATTGTACTATCTTCTATATTTGTGTTGCTTTAAGCAGTTTTCTATTGTTGCATTACCTCTGTTTTCATATTGTATTACTACAAAACCCACTCTAATAAATATGCTATCACTATTGCATTTTGGTTTTATTTAAATTTTAAATTAACAACTGAGATTTTTTAATTTGTAAATATTTCATTTCTTTGGAATGCATGTACGTGAGTATTTTTTTTTACAGGTTTAATAATTTTGGTTACTAATTTAGTTTTGCGGGACAATAGGCCCAATTTATGTTTAATCGCCATGAAAGGAAAGGAGATCAAATAATATAATTATCTTTGATTCATAATAAATGTGTGAATAATATACTAAGCCAAACAATTTCTATAGAGTTAATGATTCGTTCATAATTCAACCATCATTGTATATATTATTAATCAATCAATCAATTAGGAAATTCCGATATGCATATAACAACATAGAAATATCTCATACAAACTTTAAATAGCTTATAGTTTGCTTCATTTGCTTTTCTAAGTATACAACATACATTTAAGTAATAACCCTTCTTTTAATTTCTTTCAGAATAGAAGTCATATATGACTAAACCATCATGAGCCTCCTCTTAGAGTTCTTGAACTCAAAAGAATAAAGATCCAAATTGCAACTAATTATAGTAGAAATATCAAATCTTATCTCACAGCAATGGTAAAAAATATTTAATATGAGTAAAAGATTATCCCAATGATTTGGAAGATCATGTGCGAAAAAAATAGTGCCCCTATTTTTTTATATAATTATCAATAAAAATATTAATAAATTTAATGTAAATATAAAATACATCTCGAAATTATTTATGTTATTTAAATTAATTTTTTGGGTCTAAATCGATAAAACTCATATTGAAAATTATATAGTTCATTTTAAAACTTCTTTATCACAAAAAACGAGAGTCTTTGAACACTTTGATATCATTTGACAACGAAACTCACTCAATTCTTAAATAAACTAGGAACAAAATATACTTAAACCCTAAATAAAATCACGAATTCCAAATAAATTCATATAAATCATAATAAAATCATGAAAATTAATAACTTCTAGCAAATGGTTAGTTGTTTTGTCTGTTAGAAATTGGTCATTATTTTGAGTAACATTGAAATGTCATCTTCTCTCTACTTAAATTGGGTAATTAAATATTATTTTTTATAAATTGTTCAATAGATATTAAAGAAAGTTTATTGAAACTTGTGACATAATTGATCGCATTTTAATAACTTTAATTTTGAAAAACCTTTCTTAAGCGATGAAACATTAACAATTATCATCAATAGAATTATATAAACAATATATGCATCAGGCCAACTATTCAACATGTTCAAGAAAGTTAACATATCTAAAATAATATTGTTTTTTGTTTTGATAAAAGATATCGTAAGGATGTTTAGCTCTTAGAAACAACCTTTGACTATAAAAACACTATATTTTGTAAGATTTAATTTTGGATTAAATCTTTTATTTGGACAAATATATATATAATATCTAATGTATATTGCTATTATAATTAATGTATTATTTAAAGATATATTTATGATTTGGTGAGGGGTCAAATCGTAAATATCAGATAATTGATTCATTAAATCAATTATAAATTCAGTCTAATCCCCAAGAAACGGAACGTACTTCAGTTTTCTTTTCCCCGTCAAAGAAGAAATTCAAGAGGTATTCCGTATTCTTGGAAGATCAACTGTAATTCAACTGCGATTCAAGATCTTCAATTATGGCTTCTGCAAAATCTTCAATTATGGCTTCAGGTTAGTGCTTCCGCGTTAATGAATTCTAAGTTTATTATCATAGAGTTTTAATTAGGGCATTAATCTGGATTGATTTAAACCCTAATTATTTGAGGATTTAAAATTTCTAACAAGTGGTATCAGAGCTATTGATGATTCTCTGAGATCTGATTATTTATTTGGTTGAATCTTTGAATTCGATTTTTTAATTTTTGATTCATGGCCTCTGCCATTGATTTTGGGATTGAAAAATTATGGCAACTCATATGTGTGATTCGCGACTTATTTCCTAAAATTGGCCTTAATTTAGAACTTTGTTTCACGCTGAGCAATACAATTTCAGAAATTATGTTTTTAAGCTTTTAGGTTCAACGCATGTATATTTGATAAATTAATAAGGATCCTGTATTTACATTTATTGGCCTCTGCGTGAATACTACTATTGAAGTTGTGGTTTTGATTTTGTGATTCCATCAAGATCTATGACACATATATGCGTGCATAACTTTGAGTTGTAAAACTTAAGTTTTTTTTTTTTTTGGTTTTTATTATGATTTAAGGCTTCAACATAATTATTATTTTCGTCAATTTGGAATTGCTGGGCATGATAATAATTTGTGGTATATTATTATCTTTATGAGTTAATTGAGTTTCATGATAATTTTGGATTAGGTATCATGATTATATTTCTGAAATTTGATCATGGAAATTCAAGACTTATGGAATTAAGGTGTGATGATCTCGTCGTTATCACTTTTGGTATAGTTAAATTATTTTAAGATATTTATTTTATTTCAATTGGTTCAGTTATTTGATTTTGTTATTGGAAAAGATTTTGTTGAGATATTATTATCTCTATTTGGATATTTATGATTTCCAATAATAATATTTTGGGATATTGGATTTTATAATCCTTATCAATTCGGTCTTTGGATTTACATGTTATATAACATGACTAAGGTATTTAAGTTTATTTGAGTAAATTAATCGAAACAAATATGTCACCAAAGTGACCTCTATTGTGTAGGTTAATTTATTCGAATATATAAGGATAATTGTGTGTTTGTAATTCCATGCGTTTATTAATTGACCCAAAGGTAAATTAATATTTGGCCATATTACATACATACCCGTGGTGATAAATCTGTGACAATTATGAGGAATCACTAATGTGAGCAGGATATCTGTCCAAAGATGGATTACTGTTTGACATAACTTATTGGCAAGATTTGATTGCTACGGACAAGAGTACCGCTTACAATTAATACTGCTATCCAAAGATATAATATTAATGTTGTGCTTGGTATCTTGAGATGGGATTATGGATTTGATGTGATTTATTTTTGTTCTATTTTCAGTTAATTCTTCTTCTGCTGCTACAATATCTGCTAAAATCAATTCTGTACCCATGCTTAATGGGACAAATTTCAAGGAATGGAAAAGACATTTAATGATTGTGCTGGGCTGTATGGAATTAGACCTTGCATTAAGGGAACAACAACCTGCACCTCTCACTGCGGATAGCACCCCTGATTCCAAAAGGCAATTTGAGAGGTGGGATCGTTCTAATCGCGTGAGTCTAATGATTATGAAGCACATCATTCCGGATGCCTTTAGAGGTCTTGATTATGAGGAAATCACTAAGGCTAAAGGTTTTCTTGACGAAATTGAGAAGCGTTTTGCTAAAAACGATAAGGTTGTAATGACTTCACTTTTTGACATCTTTGATGTCTATGAAGTATAAGGGTCAAGGAAACATAAGGGAGTACATTATGGAGATATTTCATATTGCTTCAAAACTTAAAGCACTTAAGATTGAGCTTTCTGAGGAATTGCTCGTTCTTATGGTTTTGGTTTCGCTTCCTGCACAGTTTAACCAATTTAAAATTAGTTATAACTGTCAAAAGGAGAAATGGTCTCTTAATGAGCTCATTTCTCATTGTGTTCAAGAGGAAGAAAGGTTGAAGCAAGATAAAACAGAAAGTGCTCATTATGTTGGTACCTCTAAAGATAAGGGCAAGAAAAGAAAGAATGAGAATGAAGCTGCTGAAGGTCCAGTTCAAAAGAAACAACAACAAACTCTTCCGGGTTGTTTCTTTTGTGGTAAGCCTGGACATTTGAAGAAGGATTGTACTAAATACCACGCTTGGCGTGTAAAGAAAGGTACTATTCTTAATTTGGTTTGTTCTAGGGTTAATTTAACTTAAGTACCTAGAAACACTTGGTGGATAGATTTTGGTGTCTCTACTCACTTACGTGTTTCTATGCAGGGTTGCCTGAGCTACCGAAAGCCAACTGATGATGAAAGAAGCATCCTTATGGGCGATGGAAAATCGGTAGATTTGGAAGCAATTGGGCATTTTTAGGTTGTCATTAGGGACTATTTTTATTTGAATTTGAAAGACATTTTGGTGTACTGTCTTTTTGACAGAATTTGGTTTATGTTTCTTTATTGAACAATTTTGATTATTTTTGTTCATTTGGAAACAATCAGTTCAGTTTGTCTTTGAATTCAAATATTATTGAGTCGGTTATTTAATTTTGTGACAGCCTTTATTTGCTAAAACAATTGCAATTTATAATGAAATCTTGCAAACTAAATTATGTGGTACTAAGTGAAAATTAAATACGGGAAATTCAGCGTCATTATGGCAGTAACGATTAGGTCCTATATTAAAAGCTATAGTTTGTCGTTTTGTGTCTATGACATTCTAGAGTCTCTCTAGGGAGATGCACTAAAGATAGCAGCATACATTCTCAATAGAGTACCAATTAAAGCAGCTGCCAAATATTTGTATATTTGGGGATGTCCAAATTAGTTTAGGCCTTCAGGGCCACAAGAAAATAAATCGGACTCCAAAATAGTGAGCAGCTATTCAGTTGGTTACTCAGAGCGATCTAGGGGTTACAAAGTTTTATGATCCCACATTAAGGAATATTATGAGGGGAGAACTACGGCGTTCTTTGAGGATATTGAGTTTGGGGGGAAAATAAATTCATATATATTGTCTCAACAAAACAATATTTAACAAACTCAATAACCTCAAGAACAAGTGTCAGTAAGGATAATCATGACACTTATTGCATGTTTTGATCTTGAGTTACATAGATAGATGTTAAGGATGTGTTTCTCAATGGAAACATTGACGAAATAATTATGGTGCAACCAGAAAACTTTGAATCAGGAGACTCAAAGAATATGTTTTGCAATCTAAAGAAATCCATCTACAGACTCAAGCAAGCTTCTCGTCAGTTGTACCACAAATCTCATTAAGCTATTGTCTCATTTGGTTTTTAGATGAATATTGTGGATGATTGTGTGTATCAAAAGGTCTGTGGGAGTAAGATTTTGTTCAAACTAAATGGCACCCCTTGTTGCTAAAGGTGACAAATTCGATATTAAGCAAATGCCCGAAAAGTATTCTTGTAATTAAGGAAATACAAAAGATTCTCTATTCTTCTACTGTTGGGAATCTGATGTATGCTCAAGTATGTATGCATCTGGATATTGTGTACATTGTTGGGATGTTAGGCAGACACTTAAGCAACTCTTATATGGATCATTTAATAGCAGCCAAAGGGTTATAAGGTATGTTCAGAGAACAAAAGACTACATGTTCACTTATGAGAAATCAGATACTTTTGGAGGTCATAAGGTATTCGAATTTTGATTTTGTTTGGTGTCAAAATAGCATAAAGTCTACTTCATAATATATCTATCAGGTTAGCTGGAAGAGCTATATTATGGAAAAGTGTTGTACAAACACTTGTAGTTTCTTCCACTATGGCAGCAGAATTTGTAGGTTGCTATGAGACACAAATCAGGGAATATAGTTGCGAAATTGTCACTGGGCTGCGTATTCAGGAAATTTGGAAAGACCACTCAAGTAATTTTGTGACAATAAATTAGTAGTACTATATTCAAAGAACAACAAGAGTCAATGAATATTGACATAAGGTTACTTGTTGTGTGCATTAGGACAAACTCCAAAATAACGGATCCGTTTACTAAATTTTTACCACCCATGGTCTTTCATGAGTATGTTTCTTATGTGGGTGTTATTGTTGTTGATGATATTAAGGTTTAGTGGGAGTTTGTTAATGCTTTATGTTTTTGTTCAGACCCTTCAGTATTTGGATTTTCTGATCAGAATAAAGTATTCAGTTTATGACTCTGCCTCTGACCACATTAAGTTTAAGGAGGACCAGTTGGTATTATGCACGTCTGGTTTAATGTTGCATATGATTACCAATACAGTTGATCTATATCATTTGGCTATGTTTGTATTTGTGACTACTGATGAGTCTAGTCATAAATAGTTTGATGAAAGCTTCTATGATCCCATACGAGCATAGTTGATGGACGAGATTGTTACAGAAATACATACAGTATAATAGCAAGTTTGGAGCTCATAAAGTTATACATTTATCAGGATATATATATTGTCCAAGTGGGAGATTGTAAGATTTAATTTTGGATTAAATCTTTTATTTGGACAAATATATATATAATATTTAATGTATATTGCTATTATAATTAATGTATTATTTAAAGATATATTTATGATTTGGTGAGGGGTCAAATCGTAAATATCAGATAATTGATTCATTAAATCAATTATAAATTCAGTCTGGTCCCCAAGAAATGGAACGTACTTCAATTTTCTTTTCCCCATCAAAGAAGAAATTCAAGAGGTATTCCGTATTCTTGGAAGATCAACTGTAATTCAACTGCGATTCAAGATCTTCAATTATGGCTTCAGGTTAGTGCTTCTGCGTTAATGAATTCTTAGTTTATTATCATAGAGTTTTAATTAGGGCATTAATCTGGATTGATTTAAACCCTAACTATTTGAGGATTTAAAATTTCTAACATATTTTCTTTACTATATATAGAATATTTTATTGTTTTTAAAAATAAAAATGCAATGTTTTTTACCTAGGAAGCGAAGAAAGAGGTGTTCGTTTAAAAGATGAGAGATTTTTCTCTTTAAAGAAGAATGAAAATTTTGTATTCAGTTATGTAAACGTAGTTGTAAATATTTCGTTTAAATTAGGATTAAATATCAACATATGAAATATAGCTGAACAAATAATTCTTAGTGTTGGGGCTAGACCCACAGGGCCCAAGCCCAACAAGATGAATCGGCCCACGCGAACAACCCAATCCAGGACGCTTGCCCACGAAGACCAACGGAACGATCAAACCCATGAGGCCCAAGCCCAACAAGCGCGTCAACCCAAATGATGATTCGGCCTAAGTAACAAGCCCACCAGGAGCGGCAGAGGGGTGGAAAAAGACCAAGTCAAGAGGTCAACACCGAGGCGCCCCGCTCCTCGATACCGAGTAGTCGAATGGCTCGATGTCGAGGCGTTTCAAAGAGAGTAGCCCCAACGGCCCGGCGGCACACGACTGTTGTAACCCTAACTCACCCCGAGAAACCCGAAACTGCCCCGAAAATTGCGGCGAACTGTTAGCCGTCGGCACCTAGGGTTAGACCATACTCCCCCACCCCTGTCCTGTCTATAAATAGCGACGAGGAGCTTATTTTTTGCATCAATTTTTCTCTGAATAAAAACTACGCTGTTACGCTGCTATTTTCGCCACATATTTTATAATACGCACATATTTCCACTTCGTTTCTACGCTTAATTACGGTTTCTTATTTACTTATTTCTGGTTTTTTGTTATTATCTGTTATTATTCGATAAAGTTTCAAGGGCTTCTATTTCTCTGAAATTCGAACCTCAACATTTGGCGCCCACTGTGGGGCCCTTGAGACTATTCTCTCTTACTCTGATTCAATGGCAAACACTAACGAGAAATCCGGGAATCAAGGTAAGAAGCCAACCGGAGCTCCTCCAGCGGGACCTACTGGGTCAGGGGACCTCGTTCCCGTATACGAGTTAGTTCGGCAGACCTTGCGAACCAGTGGTGCGCAAGCCGTGCCTCCCGACATGCTGAACTCTATCCCCACGCGGCTAGCCGAGGAATTTGCAGAAAACCAGAAGCGTGCAAAGGAGATGGACTCCAGGATTATGGAGTTGCACGCCACGAATCACGCCCTGCGAAGAGAAAACGATCAGCTCCACAAGGAGAGCACGCGCAAAAATCAGCCGATCATCAAAGAACCGACCACCGATGAAAAGGCCACCGATCCTCGCAAGAATTCGGCCCACGGTCTGGATGAAGCTGTTGACTTGGGCACGCCTGCGGGGTTAGAATTTGGGTGTGGACATTCTGGAGCGACGGCCTATAAGCCAATTGAGCGCCTCGCCACCGAGAATCCACGAAGTGAGTACGAGAAATGCCTCGAAGCTCGGATGGCGAACTTTGAAAAGCTGATCTCCCGGATCCCGGGAGTGATCCCATCGGACACTTTGATACCCCGCGACAGCTACGCTGACTCGCCTTTCACACCCGACATCACCAACACAGATGTCCCAGCGAGATTCATGCCGCCATCGTTCCAACTGTACGACAGGACAACCGACCAGGAGGATCATATTGCTTTCTACCAACAGAAGATGCTAACAACCTCGATCCCAGGCGAACTCCGCGAGGTGTGCATGTGCAAGAGCTTCGGGTCCAGCCTGACTGGACCGGCTCTCCAATGGTTCGTCAACCTACCGAGGTGCTCCTTCTCGACGTTCTCTGAACTCCACATGGCCTTCACGAAGCAATACTCCAACTGAAGACGTGTGGCGAAGCACCCCGACGCGCTTAACATCATATGCATAAAAAAGGGAGAATCATTGAGACCGTACATTGGGCACTTTAATCGAGAGCTCGCCTCGATACCGAACTATCTGCCTCTAACGGAGGTCTTCGCTTTCAAGAATGGCCTAGACGTATCCTCGAAGCTTTACCGTAACCTAACGAGCCACCCCTGCTATGACATGGACTCGGTACTCTCGCAGGCCTGGGCTGAGATTAACTGGGAGGAGGACGAGCCGAACCGTATCGCGCGGCTAAACGAACAAAAAGCTTACGAGCTAGCTAGTCAGTATCGAGGGGATTGACCAAGGGCGAGCTCCTCGAGCTCGAGATACGTAGATCGAAAGGACTTCAAGAATGAGCGTTGGTCCCGACGAGACCATCCTTATAGTCGAACATCGCAAGCTGGTGAAGTGCCTTATAGCATCTGCATCAACCAAAATTATCTGGTCAACAATGTACTCAAAGGGCTCGGTGCCGCCGTGAAATGGCCAACAAAGATGAAGTTTGACCCTAAAGCACGAGATGCAATTAAATTCTGTGGCTTCCATAATGATCATAGCCATAGAACCGAGGAATGCCAAGTACTACGTCTAGAGGTTCTCGAACTTCTAAAGAAATGATTTCTTACCGAGTACCTAACCAACAAGGGGAAAAATACGTGGACGAGGGGCCGACAGACTAACCCACCCTTAAATGCTGAACCACAGAACAAACCACCTCCCGCCGAACGGACTATCCATGTCATAATCGGGGGTTCAGAGATTAGCGGGAGGTCACATTCCGGAGTAAAAAGAGCTCGTAGAATCCTCAATCAGGGGGTCCACAACATCAGCCCCGCGCAACAGCATGAGATAATTGAGTTCACCATCGAGGATATGCCGGGGCTCGTTCATGCACACCATGACGCGCTCGTGATATCACTTATGATATCGAATTGCCAAGTGAAGAGGATGCTCGTGGATAACGGCAGCTCCGCCAATATCATGTTCCTTCGAATATTGAAAGAAATGCAGATCCCCATGAGCAAGATAGAACCGGTGACCATGACTCTCTATGGTTTCAACGGGGATTAGCAGCGGACTATGGGCGAAAGCACCTCACCCATGTACTGCGGGGGCCTGAACCTAGATGTGAAATTCCAAATTGTGGACGCTAACTCCGCACATAACGCCATTTTGGGGAGGCCTTGGATTCATGAGCTCAAGGCTGTTCCCTCGTCGTATCACCAAGCGCTTAAGTTCCCCACTCCTTGGGGAATTCAGACTATCAAAGGTGAGCAGAAGGCATCAAGGGACTGCTACTATGCCAGTTTTCGAGCCGTATGTGTGCAACAACACGACTCGCCGCCGACCCCTACCGCTCAGCCAGAAGCAGAGGAGCTCGAAGAAATTGCTATTGTTGAGTAAGATCCAACTCGTACCACCTTCATAGGAGCAGAGCTCCCCTTCGATATCAGGAACGCCCTCGTGGAGTTCCTTCGAGGCAAGGTCCACGTATTCACTTGGTCGCATCAAGACATGACCGAAATCAATCCATCGGTCATCACACATTGCCTCCAAGTCGATCCCAATTGTAGGCCGATACAACAGCGGAGGTGAAAGTTCTCTGCGGAGAAGAATAGGGCAATAAATGAGGAAGTGCAGAAACTCATCGATATAGGGTCAGTACGGGAGGTGCACTACCCCACTTGGATTGCCAATGTGGTAGTTGTCAAGAAGAAGAACGGAAAGAATCAGGTCTGTATCGACTTTACAGACTTGAATAAGGTTTTCGCGAAGGATCCCTATCCCCTGCCGCACATCAACGCCATAGTCAATGCAACGGCGGGGCACGAGCTGCTGAGCTTTATGGATGCTTTCTCAGGATATAATCAGATCCAGATGCACTCTGATGACCAAGAGACGACTGCCTTTATCACCAGTCAGGGCATCTATTGCTACAAGGTGATGCCCTTCGGGCTAAAGAATGCAGGCTCAACATACCAGCGCCTTGTCAACTCCATGTTCAAGGAGAAGATAGGAAAGAAAATGGAAGTCTACATTGACGGCATGCTCGTCAAATCACTCAGCTTGCGGGATCACGTAGCTCATCTGAAAGACACTTTTCAGACTTCAGAAAAGTACAACATGAAGCTAAACCTGGCAAAATGCTTATTTGGGGTATCCTCCGGCAAGTTCCTTGGCCACATAGTAACCCAAAGAGGGATTGAGGCGGAGCCTACGCAGATCAGGGCTATACAAAGCGTAGAACATCCGAGGTCGCCAAAAGAAGTCCAGAAACTGATTGGGCATCTCGCGGCCCTCAGTCGCTTCATATCATGCTATTCTGAGAGGACCCATTCTTTTTTCAACACATTACGGAAAGGAAAGCGGTTCGAATGGACTGAGGAGTGTGCAAAAGCACTTGAAGAACTAAAAGCCTATTTAACTAGCCCGCCGCTGCTATCCAAACCGGTTGATGGTGATACTCGGCTGCTCTACCTATCGGTTTCAGACCACGCGGTCGGGGCCATTCTAGTACGCGAAATGGACGGCAAGCAGCACCCAGTGCACTACGCCAGCAAATCCCTGCTAGATACAGAAACCCGATATACCGCTCTGGAGAAGCTTGTATTGGCCCTCGTAAACCCCGTCCGAAAGCTGCGACCATACTTCGAGGCACACCCCATCAAGGTGATTACGGCCTATCTCGTAAGGGCCGTACTATCAAAGCTCGACTTATCTGGAAGACTGCTCAAGTGGGCCGTAGAGGTGGGCAGTCACGGAATCCAGTACGAGCCAAGAACCGCCATCAAATCTGCAACTTAAAGCAAGACACGTGGTGGCCCACATGATGAAAGCCGATGATGACGCAGGAATATGGTCTCTGAGGGTTGATGGAGCCAGCAACATACACGACAATGAAGCCGGAGTGGTCTTGACAGACCCACACGGAGAGAATTATGAACAAGCCATCTGGATTGACTTCCCAGCCACAAATAACGAGGCCTAATACGAGGCGCTCGTCCAGGGAATTCAATTAGCTCTAGAGCTTGGGGCTCGCAGAGTCCGCGCAGAGAGTGATTCCCAGTTAATAGTTAATCAACTGGATGGCCCTTACACCGTCAAAGAAGAGTGCCTAAAAGTATACCACTCCCTGATTGAAAGATTAAAGGGAAAAATGGTCGAGTTGGACCTCCGTCATATCCCTCAAGAATCGAATGCCCGGCAGATGCCCTGGCAAGTTTAGCTACAACCAGCTCCTCCCACAACACTCGACCAATCCCCGAGGTCTGGTTGCCAGCACCATCCATCACCACACAAAACAATATCGCACCTGTCAGCCATGACGGAGGCGATTGGAGGATCCCCCTCATCTGACATTTGACCGAAGAACCCCCAGTTGGTGAAAAAAACGAGGCGACGAAGGTTGAAAGGATTGCCGCTTGATTCACCCTGATCAACAATAGACTGTACCGACGATCACTCGGGGGACCCCTACTCCGATGTATCGCCACACCAGAAATCGAGAAAATACTCGCAGAGTTAGATTAATGTGATTGTGGGAATCATGTCGGGGCTCGATCGCTGTCGCATAAAGTGATCACTGCCGAATTTTATTGGCCTACTCTATAAAAAGACTCGGCTGATCACGTCAGAAGATGCGACAGTTGCAACGCTTCGAGGCATCAACTCATAAGAATGCGGAACCACTCCTCGCATCAATCACCCCGTGGCCATTTAGGATCCAGGGTATGGATCTAGTAGGGCCCCTTCCTAAGGGGACCGGGCAGAAAGATCACATCCTTATGGTAACAGACTAATTCAGTAAATGGGTAGAAGGCGAAGCCCTAGGAAAAACCCGGGACCTCGAGGTTATCAAATTTCTATGGAAACATGTCCTATGCCGCTTCGGGATCCCAAAAGAAATATGTACCGACAACGGGCGACAATTCGCCAACGAAAGGATACAAACTTTCTGCAACTCCTACGGGATAAAACCGGTGTTCTCAACACCCCGGTACCCTGAAGCCAATGGCCTAGCCAAATCTACGAACAAAATGATGATCGTGACTCTGAAGAAAAAACTGAGCACGCACGGTTCCAGGTGGGTAGAAGAACTCCCTGCAGTTTTTTAGTCCTATCGAACTACTCAGAGAACCGCAACTGGAGCCACACCTTTCTCCTTAGCATATGGAGTAGAGGCCGTGACGCCTGTCAAAATTATTGCCCATAGTTATAGATTTGACTTCACAAGCGACAACTCGAATTTTCTTCAGACCAACCTTGAACTCATAGATGAAGTAAGGAATGATGCAGCAACCAAGGCCGCTCGACGGCGACTCCAGACAGAAAGATTCTACAACAAGAAGCTTAAGCTCAAAAGTTTTCAAGAAGGGGACCTAGTCCGAAGAAGAGTGTTCCAAAACACGAAAGAGTCCGGAGCAGGAAAGCTGGCTCCTAACCGGGAAGGCCCCTACAAGGTGGCCAGAGTAATAGGACACGGGGCTTACCAGCTTGAAACGTTGGAAGGAGGAAGAGTACAAAATAGTTGGAATTTAAAACACCTAAAGAAATACTACCAGTAGCATACAGATACGCTTATCCTACCCTGCCTCTTTTCGCATTTTACTAGTTCTTGCTTTATTTTATCTTATCACTTAAACCATTGCCCACCCTGACCATCTATTGCTTGTTTCTCAATTAAGTTAAAGGGTCAACACCGAAGAGCTCTAATGCTCTATACCGACCTGTTATACTACTCTATGTTGACCAGCCCGATTCGACAGAAAAGAGTCAAAACAAAAGGGGCAATACCCCCACACGAAACAAACATCCAAACACTCAGACGACTAAGCATACAATGATTTACAAAGCAAAGGCAGTGAAAGACAGAAAATATACGAGCAAAATGGCATGCATTCATTCCAAAAGTTGATCGAAAGCAATAAAGGCAACAAAACAAACAAAAAGAAACATGTTCATCATATCAACCAAACGATTACAGGCCAAAAGTTCACTAAAATACAAAAACATCTAGGCAATATCATCCCCATCAGTCTTCTTCTCATCATCCCCAGTAGCCTCTTCGTTCAGGAAAGACTCGGCCTCCTTCTCCTCTCGGCTCTTCTCAGCTTCGACCTCCTTAACAGGCTCGCTCTCGACCACCACCACAGGCTCGGTTTGACCTCTTCGGTAGGGACAGGAGGAGGAGTTGGGGGATAGGTAATGTTATCGAGGTCAAACCCTGGACACCTCCGCCCGACCAAAACACAGATAGATCTGGTGACCATGTTCACCAGTAGTTCGAACGTGGGCTTGAACGCAGAGTTCGCCACGACCAGCTCAAGATCAACCCGGTCGCCTCTTCAGTGCATCGACCTCGGCTTCATGCTTCTTCTAATCATTCAACCTTTCCACTTGGCCTCTTCAGAACCTCATCTTATAGGACTCAAGCTCCATGTCCTTTTTGGCAGTGGCGGCCTCGGTAATCATGTTCTTCTTCGGAGATTGGTCCTCAGTGGGACCCGAAGTACTCACGTATAGTGCTTCTGGGATATCATGGCCGCCAACAAGTCTTGCGGACTCAATTAGGCCATATAGCGGGTAAAGTCTCCTTCTTACCCTTAGAATTGCACCAATGGTCAACACCGATGCTCCTCTTTCCGCGAACCAAGGTGTATGTGCGATTCTTCAGTGAATAGGCAATGTCTATTCTTGAATCCTCCTCGGACGTAAGAATCGTCTGCTTGTACCCTGCAAAAACAACAAACACAGGTCAAATACAAGGCAAGGACGTACGCCGTAAAGCCATTCAAATCGAGAACCGCACTTATGGGCACTTGATAAGCTCATATTTATACTCACTTATCTATATTTTTCTCCATTTTTTCAAGTATATTTTGTTATGTTTTTACTTATTTTTGTGCATGAGTCTATTTTGGAGGGTGTTATGCCTTTGATGGGTGATTTTTTCAGGTTTTAGGCCAAATTCATTGGAAATCCGTACCGAAAGCAGATGATGTTTAAGTGAACAGTCACGACGTCTTCCATAGATAGAATCTGAGCTAATGGAGCATGGAATTTGAAAGATCTTTGAGTTAGCTTTCCAACGCAACTGGAATCTGGTCAATCGGAGTTCGGGAGAGGATGTTATGGCCAAAACCGTGAGACTGCGCAGACAGATGTTTCTGTGTCGAGAGACAGGATTTGTGTCGACCGAAATAGAGGTCAAAACATTCCTGTCGATCGAAATTCTTTCTGTCGATCGAAACAGAGGTAAAAGGTTGCAGAATTGACACAAATTCAGCCCGGATTTTGATCTTGAAGGTTGTCTCGATCGACAGCATGCCTATCGATCGACAAAGATGTCCGAGAAGGCTATTTTTGGCCTATTTTGGCAGTTTTTGCTATATTTTCCCAATACTCAAATTAGGTCTTTTTTCCCCTCTATAAATATGAACTCTTAGGCACGAAATTATATCCCTTTATCTTTTTTTTTCTATGTTTTACTGAATTCATTGGAGTTTTTCAAGACATTCAAGGTTCCTATTTCTTTAATGATTCAAGTAAGCTTATTTATATTTATTGCAATGTTTATTTCAATTATGTTAGACTAGAACCCTTAACATGTTCTAGGGTTTCTCCATCCTTTTTGGCATGTGTTAATTCGATTAATTCCAAACCCTAATTAATTGGTTCAAATTCTATGGTTTTGATTTTAAAATCTATTTTCAATTGAAGGATCGAGAGATGAAAATTGGATTAGGTTTATAGTTATTAATTTGAGACCGAGAGGAGATAATTAATAATAGGAAAATAGAATTTTGATTCAACTAATTTCTGTCTCAAAAGGAAGAATTAGTTGTAGGGTTTTCAAATCTGTATCTCTATTGAGATTAACTAGTTTGTGTTCTTGAGACCGAGAGGTAAAATTCACTTTCTAGTAATCTAGGTTTTAATTGCCCAACAAAGGAATTAATTCCAATTTATCAGATTTTCCACCTTAATAATTATTTTGGGTTTGGATTGATTGTGTATGCATGTTGGATTGGATTGGTTGATTTCCCTAGAATCTGTGCTTTTTATTATTGAATTTTATTATCAAGTTATTTTTCTGTTTGAAAACAAAAACCCTATTCAAAATTGGTTCACTCAAAAAAGAATTGATAAACTATGCCAGTACATGAGATAATTTCATTGCACTATCCCTGTGGGTTCGACTAGCCTTCGGGTTATTATAAATTTATTTGCTGCTGTAGTTCTACAGTTCGATCAAATTGGCGCTGTTGCCGGGGATAGTCAGATTTTATCTGGTTATTGGATTGTTTTGATAATTTTTGGATTGAGTTTTTAATTTCTGTTTGCGTTTGTGTGAGAGATTTTTGCTTCTGTTTCGATTGACAGAGCTTCTGTCGATCGTCACAGAGGCAGCATTCGTGTCGATCGACAGTCACACTGTCGGTCGATACAGAGATTGATTCCCTTCCTTTTGTTTTTCTTTCAGATGCATGTGGAGCAATGTGGAGGAGATGGTGACCGACGCGTATCTGACTCAAGAAGAGCAATTGGCATTGGTTATTGAAGCATATCTACTAAGGAAGGAATTAAGGGAAATTCAAGAGAGGCAAGAAGCACTGCAAGTTGCTAATGAAGAGGTCAATCCGGCTCAACCCAAGAAGTCGATCATTGACGAAGTCTTGTCTAGATTCAACCCATCATCGGTATGGATAAATGAGAGAATCGAAGTCGTAAAGGCTAATAGGTCGATCATTGATGCCATCCTATCCAGAGCAAAGCCGAACATAGAAACAAACATAGTCAAGGAGGACATTGAAGAGAAAGAGGTTGAAGACAAAGAAGAATAGGTTGAAGCTGAGCCATCTGAGTCAATTGATGTGGTCACTCCGGTGCACAAAGAAGAGTTCAATCAAGCTAAGAAAGAAGGAGAAGACCCGACGCAATTTCTGAAGGATATGGAGGCCAGTGAAAAAAGGATCAAACTAAAGCCTCCTGATTCATGCTCTCTTGATTTCAAGACCACCTACTGTGCACTGCCGAATATTCAATTATTGCGGTTGTTGCAGTATGCATTCCAACCTCCTTGATGAGCTTCACAGGTATCGTCGAGCAACGACGTTAACTAAAGCACTTGTTGGGAGGTAACCCAACTGTTATTTGTTTTTATTTCAATTCCTTTCAATTTTCATTCTTAGTTTCATAATTATTTATTTTCACTTTTCCGCCTTTACTTTATTTTGGTTTTGATGTTTAAATTTTGAAAAAAAAAATATTCGGAGCTCTGTTTCGATCGACACACAGGGTGTCGATCGACACAGAGGCGGATCGACAGAGCACATCGAGCCAGCCCTTGGGTCGACAAGAAGGCTCTGTGTCGATCGACAGGGCCCCTGTCGATCGACACAGAGTGCCAGCAGCCACCAAATTCTGTCTTTTGCGTTCTGCAGCCTCCAGTGGATAAAAAGTCGATGTCTGAGATCGAGAGTCAGGTACCGTTCTTCTTCTTATCTGATTTTAAAACTTTTTCTTACTCTCCGAGTTCGAAATAAGTTTGGGGGGATGTGGACAAGAAGTTGAACTTTTATCCTTTATCTTTATTCGCTTGCTTGCTTTCCTGTTTTATTTACTTTTACTTGTTTTATTTGATTTGGTGTGTTTAATTTTTGCCAATAAAAAAAATATTTATAGTATGTGAGGAAAATCTTTAAGTAATTGAACCCTCTAGCATTATATGCAATGTTTGGAATCGATCTTTGATTAGTTGAGTTGATTTCGATTGTGGTTGATTTGCCTATGAATGTAGAATACCGCATGATAGGGTCTAATTGAAACTTACACTTGCTTAATGTTTGAGTGGATTGAAGTTGACTAAGGAAGAATTTTTGAACCCAAGCGAGTTTTTGAGCCTTTATTTGTTCATGAGAGATTCGCATGTATGTTTTTGTTTCTCTAGAACTTGCTTTTATTCTATTTTGAGACTGCATAGTGTGCACAATGATAGAAAATGATCTTAGGCCATCTTTGTTAGCCAATTTATCTCAAACACTGTCCCTTGTAATATTTTATCCTTAGTCAGCCCCTTTGAGCCTTACTTCATTTTTTTCGTCTTGTCTATGAGATTTCTATGATAGTAGGGAGGTTTTTGTCTTGTCTATGTGGGAAGAATAAGGGTAGAATATTTGAAAGTGGATAAGAAAACTTTATAATTGGTGTGCAAAGAAAGATAGCTCTAGAAAAATGTCCTTATAAGCTCAAATGTTTAAACAAAAATTTTAAGAGCATAAAAGGGCTAAAAAAATGAAAAAAAGAAAAGAAAAAAAGAAAAAGAGAGAGAGAAAGGTTGTGTTGTGATTGAAATTGTAATATTTGAGGAGAAGGATAGATGATGATTAGATGGTGATTCTGATTTGTTGAGAGTGATCAACTCAATATTTTCTTTTTTGTCACTTGGCCGTACTTTTCTACCCTTCACAAAAAGCCTTCATTACAACCCCATCAAAGTCCTTTTTGATTCTTGAATTGTGTGCACAAATAAGCAGTGAAGATTTTAGAACTCTTGCAAGCCTATAGATTTTAGAACTCTTGCAAGCTTATGGTAGAAATTTCTTCATACATGTTGTGAGTGCTTTCATTTGAAACCCAAACACTTGTGTGATGAGCGATACACTTTCCGTGAGTCTTCCGAAGTTGATGAATATCTTATCTCTTTCAATTGCTTGTGTGATGTGGATTGAAGAACCTGGATTGTCATGAATCTTGTGAGGCATTGCACTTTCAACTGCTTGAGATTTCTTTCTTCTTTTCTTCGATTGAGGACAATCTAATATTCAAGTTTGGGGGGTTTGATAAGCTCATATTTATACTCACTTATATATATTTTTCTCCATTGTTTCAAGTATATTTTGTTATGTTTTTACTTATTTTTGTGCATGAGTCTAGTTTGGAGGGTGTTATGCCTTTGATGGGTGATTTTTCCAGGTTTTAGGCCAAATTCATTGGAAATCCGTACTGAAAGCACATGATGTTCAAAGGAACAGTCACGACTTCTTCCATAGATGGAATATGAGCTAATGGAGCATGGCATTTAAAATATCTTCGAGTTAGCTTTCCAACACAACTGGAATCGGGTCAATCGGAGTTTGGGAGAGGAAGTTATGGCCAAAACCGTGAGACTGCGCAAACAGATGTTTCTGTGTCGAGAGACAGGATTTGTGTCGACCGAAATAGAGGTCAAAACATTCCTGTCGATCGATATTCTTTCTGTCGATCGAAATAGAGGTCAAAGTTGCAGAATCGACACAAATTCAGCTCGGATTTCGATCTTGAAGGTTGTGTCGATCGACAGCATGCCTGTCGATCGACACAGATGTCGGAGAAGGCTATTTTTGGCCTGTTTTGGCAGTTTTTGCTATATTTTCCCAATACTCAAATTAGGTCTTTTTTCCCCTCTATAAATATGAACTCTTAGGCACGAAATTATATCCCTTTATCTTTTTTTTTCTATGTTTTACTGAATTCATTGGAGTTTTTCAAGACATTCAATGTTCCTATTTATTTAATGATTCAAGTAAGCTTATTTATATTTATTGCAATGTTTATTTCAATTATGTTAGGCTAGAACCCTTAATAGGTTCTAGGGTTTCTCCATCCTTTTTGGCATGTGTTAATTCGATTAATTCCAAACCCTAATTAATTGGTTCAAATTCTATGGTTTTGATTTTAAAATCTATTTTCAATTGAAGGATCGATAGATGAAAATTGGATTGGGTAAAATAGTTATTAATTTGAGACAGAGAGGAGATAATTAATAATAGGAAAATAGAATTTTGATACAACTAATTTCTGTCTCAAAAGGAAGAATTAGTTGTAGGGTTTTCAAATCTGTATCTTTATTGAGATTGACTAGTTTGTGTTCTTGAGACCGAGAGGTAAAATTCACTTTTTAGTAATCTAGGTTTTAATTGCCCAACAAAGGAATTAATTCCAATTTATCAGATTTCCCACCTTAATAATTATTTTGGGTTTGGATTGATTGTTTATGCATGTTGGATTGGATTGGTTGATTTCCCTAGAATCTGTGCTTTTTATTATTGAATTTTATTATCAAGTTATTTTTTGTTTTGAAAACAAAAATCCTATTCAAAATTGGTTCACTCAAACAAAAAATTGATAAACTATGCTAGTACATGAGATAATTTCACTGCACTATCCCTGTGGGTTCGACTAGCCTTCGGGTTATTATAATTTATTTGCTGCTGTAGTTCTACAGTTCGATTAGCACTCCGCCCTCAGCCAGAAATTTGGGATCGGTGTGACTCATCTCCAGCCACACCCATTGATTTTTCCACTTTGGGGTATTCCGAGCACACTTCGTTATCATCGCCTCGGCCAACGAATCTCTCTTCGAAAAGTAGTAATAACTGGCCGAGTATCGACCTAATCGATATAGATAATGCCATTCGCCCACGGTCGGGTAGCCAAGGCCAGCGTCGAAGAAGACAAGCAAGGTCCTGAGCATATGGCACCATGCAATCGGCGCAAGCTGGAAAGGAGCCAATCTATACGACTGAAGAACGGCTCGGAAGAAGGCATGAGCGGGTGCTCCTATCCCGTACCGGATCACCGGAAGAAAGAAGGCGACCACATCGGGTCATGGTGGATGATCACACCTCTCATTGCAATCCGGGAGAGTGTAAACCATTTTATGACACACCACGCCCATCGAGCACCTCTTCACGTCATCCTCGGTGGCGAGGGATACTGCCATCCGCACCGGTCATCTAGGATGATCTGGCATTTCTTAATAAAAGACCTATCCACCTCGACAGGTTCGAAGGAACCCTCACTCTCCGCTTTGTCATCCTCACCCGAGCCATCATGCTCTTCTGCATCGGATATCTCCTAAGGCTCGAGATCCTCCACGGGAGCCTCATGCGTGAACCGACCCACCTCGGAACCAGACGAACCGGCCCCCTCCTCATGAGGCGATCCTCTGATCTCAACCTCACTGGAGCCAGAAGAAGAGTCATGCTCCTCTCAAATCTCGACCGAAGACCCCATCAAATCCAACTAAACTGAAACACCACGAAGCACGAAGACACGAAAATTGGCGAAGCAAGAAAAACAAAGGTCCCCCGCAAATGAAAAAGAGAAACAGAAAAACACACGCAATCAAAGGATTGGGAAAGGACCTCAAACCCGCAAAAAGTAAGATTCAACTCAAACACGATATCTGTTGCCGGACACACTCGATCACGCCATGCACACGAAGGGTCGCAGAACACAATAACCGACGAAAAAGATAGAAATGCAAGCTAAGATCAAGAAGACGCACACATTTCTTCCCACAAATCACCCAAAACATGCGCCTAATGCGATCAACGAAGCAATGCAACATACACATAGTCCCAGTCACGACACATGCCCAAATTGATCAAGAATCCCAAGAAAGCGAGCAAACCAGACTACGTGCAATCAACACTACCTAAAATCTAGAAGACGAATCTACTATTCAATCCAGAATCTAAAAACAAGGATCATAATCAACTCAAAAATTAACGAAGGAACCAAGTAGTGCCGATAAACCATACCCAACGCGCTACGTTAAATCCTACCCACGTAAAATACCCCGTCCAAAACACCCTATATTCAACCCAACACTCAAGCACATCGCAAAAGATAGAACCAGATTTGGAAAGTGATAGGTAAGAATGTCAATTTTACCTGAACGCGAGACGAGCGCCGAAAGCGAGACCGTAGAACAACCACCGAAACAGCAGTGCCGGAGGAAAAGTCGCCGAAAAAAGGAAGCAGAGGAAGAGAGCAGGTGCGAAACCGTCGATTGAGTGAAAGCGCGAAAGTAACGAAATGAAGGGCTATGTTCGTATTTATATAAGAAAACCGGTCACCTCCTCCAACTTGCCCCCTGAATTCAAAGTAATTATAGTCTTGCCATCGGCAAGGCGGCAAAATAAAAAACCGTCAAAGGCCAAGGATCGCCACCGAGGCATCTCAAGGCTCGCTATTGACCTTAGGTGCTCCTTGGGTACGACCCACCAGAAAGGAGCTCTAAGTGTCTAAATTCCCCAGTGGGGAAAACTATAACACGATCAACACCACTTAACGGGAATGTGAGACTTCCTTCGGGAACTTACAAGGTGTCCTACGGTCCCCTATAACTCGCCCCGCCAGCGCTCTACGGAGCCTAAATAGAGTGCACGCATGTGAGCATCGCTCCATGTAAGAGAACCTTCCCTGGAATGGTTCTAACACGCGTGAGCTCCGGACTCATGCCTAAGCCCGTAGGGCAATACCCCGGTGTTTCCCGCACGGTCATACGCTAGCGCTCACAAGGGTCTTTCATATTGACCAGGAGTAGTATCCCGGCTACTCCCTAGCGGAGCTACTCTCTCCGGAAGTACCTCCCGGGCCCGAGGGAAGTCTCTTGGACACCTCAAAATTCCGCACTCTGTAACGAACCTCAACTCATAATTTTTGTTCCACGGCCTATTCCAGAGAGTCCCTGAAACCAAAAGGGGCTATTGTTGGGGCTAGACCCACAGGGCCCAAGCCCAATAAGACGAATCGGCCCACGCGAATAACTCAATTTAGGACGCATGCCCACGAAGACCAACGGAACGATCAAACCCATGAGGCCCAAGCCCAACAAGCGCGTCAACCCAAATGATGATTCGACCCAAGTAACAAGCCCACCAGGAGCGGCAGAGGGGCGGAAAATGACCAAGTTAAGAGGTCTACACCGAGGCGCCCTTCTCCTCGGTACCGAGTAGTCACATAGCTCGATGTCGAGGCGTTTCAAAGAGAGTAGCCCCAACGGCCCGGTGGCGCACGACCGTTGCAACCCTAACCAACCCCGAGAAACCCAGAACTGCCCCGAAAATCGCAGCGAACCGTTAGCCATCGGCACCTTGGGTTAGACCATACACCCCCACCCCTATCCTGTCTATAAATAGCGGTGGGGAGCTCATTTTTTGCATTGATTTTTCTCTGAATAAAAACAACGCTGTTACGTTGCTGTTTTCGCCACATATTTTATAATACGCACATATTTTCCACTTCGTTTCTATGCTCAATTACGGTTTCTTATTTACTTATATCCGGTTTCTTGTTATTATTTGATAAAGTTTTAAGGGCTCATATTTCTCCGAAATTCGAACCTCAACACTTAGTATTTCATGTATTTTCTTAGTTTATATTGGACCAAATATTTATGTCATAATATATAAGAGATAGTATAAATTTAAGATTTTTATTAATATAAAAATATAAATTTAAGTTTTTTATAAATATTCTTTAGTTTGGGTAAAAATTTATTTGGTTTATCTTATATTATTTTTTTTAAAAAAAAACTTGTACTAATATAAAATAACAGCTTACTACTACTACATATTTATTTAAAAAAATAGTGCCCCTCACTACAAGGTCCCAGTGTGGTACACATCTCGCATGACCTCATAACCAACACCACCAAGAGGTTATGAATTTGAGATACAATAAATTTTCTCGAGCATATGAGGTGAGTTTAAATTAATGCACCCTATATATCAATTTCTAATAATAATAATAATACAATTCCATTTAAAAAAATACTTATTCTCTTCTGCAGGAGTAGTCTCATTTTCCATTTTTTTGTTCCATAAAATAGTCTCATTTTCCTAAAACGATAAAAAATTTTCACACTCACCAATAAAATATTAATTCCACTACACTCACAACCATTAATTCCCATGCCGAAAAGAAATGAGACTATACTAATAGGACGGAGGGAGTAGTAAATATCAAATATAATTAAAAGTACTATATATTAAAATATCAATATACTTTATGTTTATCTCCATCAAAGAGCAAGTTAGGTTATTTTACTAAAATAGAGGGGTTTTCGCAATAGGGATAGCGGTTTAAATGGTTAATATTTTAATCTTGATTTTCACCTTGTATGCAGACTTATTCATTTTCACCTTGTAGTTTTGGTTGATTTTTTTTTCAATATATTTATATTTTCGTAAAAATATCTGCTATGAAAGATTGGTCATGCAATGGAACCGCCACGTGTGATCTCGTTGCAATGTGTCATGCTGAAAGAAAGTATAGTAGGATATTGATTATTGATCTCATTCATTTATAAACTTATTTATTATTATATAAATAATAAATAGCTAGCTTTCCTATGTTATATAATAAGGGTAATGAGGTAATTAATTTATAATATTATTTTTCATTAATCAACCCAATGTTACGTTATTCCTTGTTTCTCTCTCCCATCAATATTCTCTCTCTTTTATTATTCTTATAAAATTTTAAATAATCATAACTCATTCAATTTAAGTTATTTTTTTACATACTATATATCAAATTAAAGATAATTTAATTATCTTTCAAACGAAATCCCTATTACATATGTTTAGAATAAGATAATCGAAGTAAAACTAAAAAAAGTAATAGGTAAATCTAAATAATGTACCATAATATAGAGAATAATGTAATGATATAGTATACTTACCTAATTTCGATGTTGTTCTTATAAAAATTGGGGAAGATCTTGATTTCAAAATTGCAGTTGCATTTTATACATAAAAAAGGTGTTCGAGTGGTACATTATGTGTCGTCTTTGTATTATATTATCCATGTTTGTTTTTTCGATTGCGTGATATAGATCAAATTGTTGCATGAATGCTACATTGTGCATCGACTGAGTGATACATTATGTGTCACATGAGTATTACATTATTCATATCTATTTTTTTGTGTTGCAGTATATAGATCAAAGTGTTTCTTGAATAGTACAATATTATGTGTTGTGGTACATTATGTATCGGCTTTATAGTACATTATTCAACCGTATGTACATTATTTATGTATGTATTTTTTATGGTTGCATGATATAGATCAAAGAGTTTTCTGAAAGATACATTATATATTGAGTGAGTGGTAGATAATGTATTGATTGTATATTACATTATTTGACTGTATATTATATTATTCATGTCTATTTTTTTTTGCGGTTGCATGACGTTGATATAAATATTGTCTGAATGGTGCATTGTATATCGACTCAACGAATACATTATGACCAACAGAACCATAAAACAGAACATCGCTCTGATACCAATTGTAGGGTTTTACCGTGAACCGAATCACTAAAACCAAATGAATCGGACCGTTTATGGTTATTGTTCATAAAACATTCATAAACCCTAAGTATGCTCCCATTAAATTTAATGCATGGATAAAGAATTATTTACCTTAATTCCGTAGTCTCAGAAGCGATCTTTCGCGTTTGTATTCCCAGATCCAGAATCAACCACGCGATATAATTAAATATGCGGAACAAGAAATTAGAAATCTGATTTCTAGATTTAATAATGATAAAAAAGACAAAGAAAAAGAATTAGGAGTTGTTCTCCAGATTAGATCTTCAGATTTGCTTCCCGGTGCGTTCAGATCTGCTACTGGTGAGGATTCCACAGATCTGCATTTGAGCAGGACTAGAATTTGAAAATTCTCCTCCTCTCTCCTTGAAGTCGGCACCCACCTCTCTCTCTCACTAGGGTTTCAATTTTTCAATTCTGATCCAACTTGTGAGGGAGAGTTGTCTATTTATAGACCTAGGGTTGTAAACCCTAATGGGCTCCTAGGCTCAATTCAACACACTTTCTTTGGGCCAGACCTGGGACCTAATGCAAATAATAAAGTGGGCCTATGAATTAATTAATTCCCTTGTCCACAACGCAGGAAAAAATTAATTAATTAATATTAATTCTTTTTCACCACAGAATTAATACTGACCTACCCCTTTATTACCACGTTATGAGAACGGGCTGCATTTATTGAGAATCCCCATATTTAAGGTTACCGGACACTCATTAATTAATCGGAGCCTCTGACAAGCTCTAACTACAATTAATTAATATCTTATAATTCCTGTGTAGTACCACTCAATCCTTATCACTCGTGCCTGAACTTAATCAGCCTGCAGGACTTTGGCACGCTGAATGTCATTGAGCTCCTCAGGGAATGTCCCCATCCTATTACTCAGATATGGTTACCTAAACCCAGTCACAGGTGGTACTACACTACCTGCTGTTACCCAAGATTCGGATATACGAGCACGTTACTTAGGTTCTCCACCATTGCAAGTCAATGCAACAGTCAACCCGTGCAAACCCCTGAACCTTCGTTAGGGTTTGGACTCAATCAATATAACAAGATCTTGTATTTGCTGATGTCAGACAGACAAAAACATCTCACTGTGGTCCATCAATACGCCACCTCTGCGTACCAGCATGTCAAGTAACCAAGAGAGACTACTTATTCCAACGATGCCGCAGCCATCCGGACAGACGTATCCTCATATGCTGTCTCGATTGTGATTAGGTTTATGTCTCACTAGGTCAAGTGATTATACTGTCTTCTGCGATCTACAACACGCCGTATGTCCCTATCGGTGAGACGAGAGGATACCGTTGTTCACACATGTAGTTTGTTTAACAGATAGGAGAATTAAACCGTTGTATACTCATTATGATAAATGCTTTCAGTATACAAAACCCATCAAACTCCCACTTATCCTCAAAGAATGACTAAACTATTACAGAGTATACAGTTCGTCTATCTAGTCTGCTGTCTCTTTAACCACTGTCAATGGTCGGCATCCACCTCAGACCCGGCTTACGAATATGTCTTTCGTAAACTTTCTGCGACAAGCTCTTTGTAAATGGATCAGCAAGATTGTAAGCAGTGTCAATCTTTTAAATTTTCACATTGCCCCTTGATACGATTTCTCGTATGATATGGTACTTTCTCTCTATGTGTTTGCTTGCCCTGTGAGACCGCAGTTCCTTTGAGTTTGCCACTGCACCAGAGTTATCACAATAGATTGTGATGCTCCTCGGCAAACTCGGAATCAGCCCCAACTCTAAAAGGTAGTTCCCGAGCCATACCCCCTCTTTCGAGGCGTCGGAGACGGCGACATATTCTGCCTCCATGGTGGAGTCAGCAATGCATTTTTGCTTTGAGCTCCTCCAAGATACAGCTCCACCTCCCAGGGTAAGCACATGTCCTGAGGTCGATTTCTTATCATCCTGGTCCCCTTGGAAATCCGAGTCTGTATAACCCACAGGGCACAAATCCTCACTTTGATAAACTTGGCAGTAATTCCTAGTTCTTTTCAAGTACTTGAGGATGTGCTTTATAGTAGTCCAGTGCGCCTGTCCAGGGTTAGATTGATATCTTGCTACCATGCAAACGGCATAACAAATATCAGGCCTGGTACACAACATCGCATACATGAGACTTCCCACCGCTGAAGCGTATGGTACAAGACTCATCTCGTCTTTCTCCCGCTATGTCTGAGGACACTGCCCACTAGAAAGACGAACGCCATGACAGGAAAGGCAGCAAACCTTTCTTGGCGAGTTGCATGCTGAACCGGACAATCACAGTATCCACATAGGATGCTTGGGATAAGCTCAACATGCTTCTCTTACAATCTCATAAGACCTTAATCCCAAGAATGTAGCCAGCTTCTCCCAAATCCTTCATTTAGAACTGTTCGGATAACCAAACCTTGATTTCAGACATCACTCCCTCGTTGTTTCCAAATAGGAGTATGTCATCAACGTAAAGTGCAAGGAAAACCACGCTCCCACTGACACAAAGTCAGTAAACACAACTTTTGTTTTCCAACTGTGCAAATCCATAGGATTTAATCACATCGTTGAAACATAAGTTCCACGACCTTGAAGCTTGCTTAAGTCCATACAAGGACTTCCTAAGCTTCCAGACAAGATGTTCTTCTCCCTTGCGTATGATACCCTCGGGTTGTTTGATCGATGCTAAATCTGCATACAAATTATAGCAAAGGGCAAATAAATTTATAAGAACCCGAAGGTTGTCGAACCCACAGGGATAGTACAACGAAGGGAAATCATATACTGAATAAGGTTTTCAGATCTTTTGTTTGGGTAAATCAATTCAAAAGGGTTTTGAGTTTTTAAAAACAATTAATTAAAGGGATAAAATTCAAATATTAAAGAGCACAGATTCTAGGGAAATCTACCAAACTGATCAACATGTAAGAAATAAATATTCAAACCCATAAAACATGATTTTGGTGGA